>BSBM01000882.1:6562500-7162500 GCA_027924585.1 Larix kaempferi | reverse complement strand
AACACCAACAAGCTAAATAGACAAGCTAAATTTCAGTGGCGAACTATTATGAAAAGAATATTTGGAATAAGAAGGGTCGAGTGACGTTTCTTGCAATGTCCAACTATTATGAAAATAATATTAGGAATAAGAAGGGTCGACCGACCTCTCAATTACAAGGCAATTTTAAAAATAGAACACCTTGGAAGTTTTAACATATAAAAATGGTTTCTCCCGACTTCCGTTTCCTGACAAGAAGGATTAGCCGCCCCTTCTTTTTGTAGTTATTTATGAAAACCTTTATCCAACAATTCGGCCATATCCATAATGGAGAACAAGAAGGATCGACTGACCCTTCTTGTAGTGGTGAACTATTATGAAAAGAATATTTGGAATATGAAGGGTCGAGTGACCCTTCTTGCAGTTTCGAACTATTATGAAAATAATATTAGGGATACGAAGGGTCGGCCGACCTTTCAATTATGAGGAAATTTTAAAAATAGAACACCTTGGAAGTTTTAACATATAAAAATGGTTTCTCCTAACTTTCGTTTTCTGACAAGAAGGATCACCGCCCCTTCTTTTCGTAGTCAATTGTGAAAACCTTTATTAAACAATTCAGCTATATCCATAATAGAGAACACAAGAAGGATCGACCGAGCCTTCTTGCAGTGTCAAAATATTATGAAAAGAATATTTGGAATAAGAAGGATCAAGCGATCCTTCATTTACGAGGGAATCGTAATAATAGAACACCTTTGGGAAAGAGTGGTTGCTCTTTCTCTGAGAATACTTCCACCTGCTAGCATAATCTTTGATGCAAGATGTCTATAAATTGTGTTGTTTAAATGTTGATATCTAGTATCGCAGGGTGACATGTGGAACGATCATATGTTGACACGTGGCATACTTGATTTGGTACATTGAGTATTTGAAATATAGTTTAATTATAAGATTGGCTTGTATAGAATATTTTCTCCTATGAGCACCGTTGAATTTGGAAGTTTGAGTATATTGGATCATATTTTAGTATTTCGGTATTTACTCTAAGGATAATTACTTGATTTTAAGTGCAGCAGATAAACCACTTCTAAAGGCTAATTATTCTTAAGCACAATTAACTAGTAATTAAGGTGTTAATTACAACAGTTAACGACAGTTAGTGCGCAAATGAATACACTTATCACAAATTGAATTTTGTAACAAATAACCATCGATTATCAATCCCAATGGCTATAAGTTGTATCTTTCCCTTTATAAAACTTTTATTGATGAAAATGAAAAAATAAAACTTTTTGTTGACCAAGTGGAAATTTAGAAACACAACAATTTTGTTGCTTAAAACTGCCACATAGGGAAATTTAGAAACCAATTTTGTCTACTATCAACCCTTGAGAACATCCATCATTCTGAACACTATTCCCCATGTTTACTCCTTGTGCCTTGACTGCTACAAGGCCCTTCTCGCTTATTCTAATTATTTCTCCTGCCCATCCTTGCCTTGGTGAACATGCCCATATGATGCTATTTACATTGATCTTCATATTTTTTTCTGCACCTACAACCCATTGTTGTTTTCTATCTAATCATTTTCTGTACAAGACCTTCAGATCGTTCGATACTCCTGTTGGCTTCCACCATTGCACTTCTACTTTGTAAGACCCAACAGTACTAGCATCTGACTCCTGATAAACATCACCAATCGCCTTACCCAACTAGATTGCACAATTTGGTTCTGGTGATTGCACAATGACCAGTTGGCCCTTTACAACATCCACTCTTGGAATGAATTCATCTCTAGGCTTGTTGAGTAGCGGTTCAACATAGCAATCTTGCAAAGAAGGAACATTTTCCTTCAAATAAGCATCCATAATTTCATGTTCAGATCTTGTAGGTTCACTAATGAATATCATTGTTTGCCATTTTCCACAGTAAACCATGGGACATATTAGCGGGCAATAATTTCAAGGTTGTCCTTGTTCCATCTTTACTGATTATTCGTGTAAGATGTGGAGATTTGTCTGAATTCTCTACTACAATTTTATTAATAGTAGCTACCAGTGCAGTAGTGTTCGCCCTGGATTTTTCCAAGCCACTGTTACCGTGCACAGCTCTCACATCACCATTCATGAACATTCTTTTATAATTGAAGAAAGTGCTTTTTTTTTATCTGATGGCATTTATAGCATGCATTTTGAAAGACGTCTACTATGTCTAATCTCATTGTAAACAAGCTTATTTTTCTATCATCTCCTTCTTTGGCCATAGGAGCATTTGATCCCAAAGAATTCATAACAAACTGTCGTTTTGAATTTCGATTCATACTATCAAATTTCTTCGCACATTCAACTATCGATCCATGGGGAATTTTTGATATACAATTATTTGAGCAACAATGTCCGTTGCCAATGTTTGAAAGGAATGCACCCATATTTATTGCAGGCCTATAAGGTACTGATTTTGAATTTCTTTCAAAAATTTTAGTTCCAGCTTGCCACTTTACGGAATTGTATGGCCTTGTTCCATTACCTTCAACATCTGTATATTCACAATGAGGAGTACCTAGAAGGACCATCTGTAAAGGACATTCTTCAAAAACATTCCAAAATTTGACCATTTCTTCGTCTTCTTTCTTTTTTAATATAACATCCAAAGGAACATTATCGAGGTCAAGCAAATTGTTTGCAGGCCATATTATAAGGGATCCTTCAAATACACCACAATCCTCGCAATTGTAGAAGACTTTAAGAACTAAAATGCCAAACTCACCAGCATCTAGTGCTTTGAATTGTACAATGTCTCCCTCAAAAACATTTGACACTATTCCTTGACCAACATATTGTGGCTTTAAAGAACATTGATGTATCAAATTAACTATCTGTCCCAACAACCTTTCATTGTGATTTTCTCTTAATAATTTCAAAGTAGATTCAAATTGATTATTATTGAAAGTTTTTGCAAAAGAAAGCAATGTTTCTGTATTAAAATCGATGATTCTCTTAATTGGCCATACAAAAAAAGCTCCACTGCTCAACCCTGGACAACATTCCATACAAGAAAACACAATTTCATCCACCAGAATACCAAAGTTGAAGTCACCCAAAAATGTTCCCCCAACAAAATCACTCCAAGTCACATTTGTTACAACACATATGGAAATGCAATCCGTTCTTTCTGAACACTTATGTCACAACTTAACTTTTCTCATAATAAAAGAAGATTTATTCTTAGTTGTTATGATATGTGCTACACTCGTCGAAGTAGAAGCTGGTATATCATTGACCTCATTCTTAGTTGTTATGATATGTGCTACACCTGTCGAAGTAGAAGCTGGTATATCATTCTCCTCATTCTCTCGAAGAGTAGACCCAATCTGGTTAACGATCTTAGATACAGGCCATTGAATATAACCACCAACTTCCATTGACAATGTATCTGCATGTTCTGATTGATAGGGCAATGGAAGACTTGCATTTAAAGACTTGGTAACATTTACAATGACACATCCGTCCTTAATTATGATATTATGCAAAAAATTTCTTTTTGGAAAAGAGATTCCTTTAGCAACTTTCAATCCATTCAAAAGTATGTCCACGCATTGTTGAGTACCAAAATCCATTTCATAAACGATATTTGAAATATAAAATAATAGGACACATTGTTCAAAACCAAAATCTAGTTCGGAAGCATTTATGAAATATAAAATAACAGCAACACATTAACAATCATATTTATTTTAAACAAAGATACAACATAAATTATAATATATAAAGAAATGTCTGTCTGAACTTGCAATTTGCCGAATGGTAGGATCGGCCGCCCCTTCTTGTAGAAGAAGCGAACGCAAGATGGATCGAAAGACCCTTCTTGCAGTCATGAAAGATTACAAAAAGAATACTGGGTATAAGAAGCTTTTCCCGCCCATTCATTTATCAAGGAATATTAAAAATATTCAACCTACGAATGCTAGGTCGTCAATTCATGTATTTCGAAAATTGTTAACAAGGTAAGAAAACGAAGCATAACAAGGGTCGACCGACCCTTCATTTACGATTTAAATTTAACTATATTTAATCTACGAATGCTAATACATCTATTTCCAAAATTGTGAGCAAGGGAAGAATACTGAGCACAAGGCTCGGTCGACCCTTCATTTACGATATAAATTTAAAAATATTTAATCTACAAAGGCTATATCAGCAATTCCCAACTTCCAACTTCCACTGTAAATAGTACTGAGCCGACTCGGACATCATCTAAGTTCTAACATATAAAAATGTTTGTCCTAACCTCCATTTTCCAAAGAGAAGGATCGGCCGCCTCTTCGTTTAGGAGATAGATGTGAACAACTATATCCAACAAGTCACCGAATTAACCAGAATGGCGAAAGAAAAATGGATTGACTGACCCTTCTTGCATTATAGAACTATTATGAATTCAATACTGGGTAGAAGAAGGGTCAGCTGCCCCTTCTTTTTTTTGTATGTAAGAATTTTTTGTATTAAATCAAAGAGGAGTTATAGAAGGAACAAGTTGTCTGAGAGTCAGACTTCTCGTCAAAACAGACCATCTAACTACTAACAAATAGACTCCAGCATCATTAACTTTGTGGTAGACAATTATCACCAAAATAGATAACATGCTTTCATTCAACTGACCATCCCTATATCCTCAGAATCTTTGGAACAAGAAAAATCACTACCTATCCATTAGACAAGATATACATTTAGTAAAAGAAATCTAGCTTAACAGCTGACCCTCCCTTAATAAAAAGACTTGCAGTTTGGCAAAACGATTAAAGATCAAGAGTCAACGGATAATGTAAGGAGCATCAGGAGAGGTCCCTTGATGGGGGAAGCTGGAAGACGAAGAGGGATACGGGGGAGGCCACAGCTCCATTGCTTGGAGAAGAAAATCCAGCTTTCAGTTCAACGCACAAGTCTCCTCCAGGTTACGCTGCACCATACATGGCAGCGCCGCTTCCTCTCCGGGGGTTTGTCTGTCGTGGATGGCTAAACCAACAAGGTTCTTTAGAATCTAGTAAAGGGCTACCATGTGCTCGTATAGACTAACACGCCCATCCCTATTCCCCCCAACACATCAGCTAATTTATTGCCATTACATTTGACATGGGAGAAAGAATTCGAAAAACCCTGAGAAAATAAAGATGGCAGGTCTTCCAATTTACCTTCCAAATGCCAGGACAACGCCACCTTGGAACTGGATTAAACCTACAAATAATACTGAGCACGGCTAAGTTATAACATATAAAATTGTTTGCGCAAACTTCTATTTTCTAAGAAGAAGGATCGTTTAGTAGATAATTGTGAAAACCTTTCTCTAGAAATTGAACGATATCTAGAATCGTGAAGACGACGAAGGATCAACCGACCCTTCTTGCAGTATCAAGCGATAATGAAAAGAATATTGGGAAGAAGAAGGATCGTCCGCCCCTTATTTTATGAGGGAATCGTAAAAATAGAACTTGGAGAAAGAGCGGCCGATCTTTCTCTGTGGATATTTCCACTTTCCGGCAAAATGTGCGAAGTAATGTTCCTGTGAAATATGTGTTTGGAGTTCGGATATCTACTTTAACCACTCTGAAAAACTTATCCTTAGAAGGAGCGGACTCTCTTTCTCCTCAGCATCTACTTCCAACACCCCAAAATGGAACAACCTGACGAAAGAGTGACTTCGCTTTCCCTAACAAAATTTTGACTTGATAGGAAACTCTTTGCAGCAAAACTTCTGTAAATTTTTTCGTTCAACTGTCGAAATCTAGTCTCCATGGTGACACGTGGAACGCTCAGATTGTGCCACATGGCTTTGATTATTCATTAATGATAGTCTGTAAATTTCCTTCCTTTCTTTATTAATTGTTATTTCCAGTAATGACAGTCTGTAAATTTCCTTCCTTTCTCCATTAATTGTTATTTCCAGTAAATCTTTTCCATTGTGTTAACAATATTATTCATATGAATTCTGTAAATTTCCTTCCTTCCTTCATGAAAGTAATCTTAAATCAGAATTCATATGTTTATGCTCTGGTTTACTGCATCTAAGTATTCACCAATTTTTTGCTAAAATTGATATTGGATTCATTTATCTCCAATGCCCAATATTAATGGACTATTTTCTTTTCTTCATTATCAACCTGCAAACTAAGACAAAAAAGGGTATTCACCAATTTTCACGAATTTTCTGTTGAAATTCACTTAATTTTAAGAACATTTTTATTATCTTTATCTCTTCAACTAAATGCCTTGGTATCGTATGCAAGACTCAAATGTGTTCTCATTGCATCCAACAATTTGAGTCATAAACCATGTCCAACTACCCAATACATGGGACTTTTCTATAGTGAATATTAACTGCAAAATGATATTAAAAAGAAAAAACATGTTTCAATTTTTCGAGTTCATTTGTCATTATATTTTTCCAACAAACCTAGCCAAATGCTAGAGGATTTGTAGAAAACAATATGGAATATATGAAAATAATACGCTACACCACCAGACAGAAAATGTATTCACACTGGCGGCAATCCTGTAATGCAAGATTTTGCAAATATAACGATGTGAATTCATATTAATGGACTGTAAGAAGATAACTACCCAGAATTGAAGGAAATAAATTCTGGAAATCTGAAGAAGACAGACAAGGGTGGAAGGAAATCTGAAGAATCTAAAACATTCAGCAACTTTAAGCTACTGTGAACTTGAAACTGTCATTGCATTGATTTTTGACAACCATGGAAGATATGGATTTTTAGCCCGGAGGTTGAATAAGCATGTTGTGTTATATAGATTTAGATTTATGGTTTGAATAATATAAATACCTACCAATTGAAAAACTAGCAGTCGATTCTTCAAACCAATCTTACTGCTATGCCTAGGAAACACTCTTCTCGGTTCCACCTCAACAAAAACAAACCTCGTCGTCAGAGAAAACAGAGCTCCAAAATTGCAACCGCAGAGAGTTTGAACTTTAAGTTTCAATGTTCTGTGGCATGATATCATCACACAGTATCAATGCAGAAAAGTTGGTGACATTAATTTCCACAGTGTGGCAGGATATCATCTGTACGTCGTGACACATAAACACAATCCATTGTAAATTTGATGATGTTATTCACATGAGTGATACAGTCCATCATTTACCATTAGCGCCATACAAACCATTTTAAACGGTGGAAAATATCACCTCCATGCCAACGTACAAACCATTTTAAATGGTCGAAAAGATCACCTCCGCCAACGTACAAACGATTTTAAATGGCAGAAAATATCACCCCCGCCGTACAAACCATTTTAAATGGCGGAAAAGATCAATCGAGCGGCGAAAGATCAAGGGTCCCATGTCACTTCCACATCCGCAACATGCGCGCTACGACAAAGGGATGGGTAGTTGCAGAATCTGAAACCGCTCTCCACGTGGCAGCACCACATGATTTTGCAATTTGGAAGGGATGTAAGGAAAACCACCTTCGCCCATCCTTCACGGTCGCTGGCATGTGTGGATATGATGTCGCCAGTCCCTTATATTACAGTTGTGGCTATATGTATAAGGCAGACTCTTCCTAAAGTCGAGCCTTTTAGAATTTATAGTCCCTATAGTTGTGGCTATATCTATAAAGTTTTCAGTTTCATGCCAACTATGATTAAAATGTATTAGAATATTATAGTCCCTATAGTTGTGGCTATATGTATAGAGTTTTCAGTTTCATTCCAACTATGATTAAAATGTATTAGAATATTATATGTTTACAAGACATTCTATGCTAGGGCATATGCGAAGGTGTATAAATAAATAAATTTAAATTATTATAAAATAAAAATCAAGATAATTGTTATTTAAATCTAATATATGAATTTAGTTTTAAAGTAGGATTTAAAACTATTTCCAATTAGTTAAAAGTTATTTTTTTATTCATAAAGTAAATAGTAAAATATATAAATTTACTTTCTTTTATTTAATATATAAAAGTCAAAATAAATTTTCATTTATTATTGTTTACGGTAATTGCAATTCAACGTACGGACAAGTGAATACTCTAGAATGGGTGGTAGATAGAGATTAGTGGATCAACTCGACAAGGTAGCACGAAATAGACTTTTACTGTAGGTTAGATTTCTATAGAATTTTTTTTGAGTAAACCATGTATATGTATGGGTGCGAGGCAATAGGAATGTCGTTAACAACCCACATGGATATCATGAATGCGTGTAAGTGCCCAGTGAAGGGAACGCGCAATAAAAAGTGCCAAAGTTCCCAACCATCCGGAACAGTTCCCATCGGATTTGGAAAGTTTCCTACAAGTTCCCAAGTTCCCTAGAACATCGGAACTTCAGGAACGAGTTTCTTAAAAACCGGGAGCTGTTCCCGTGCTACATAGCTTATCTTTATCCGACGCAGATCCAAGCAAATGGCTTTGTAAGAGCACTTTTCCACTTAGCATAAATATAAATGTGTTGCTATCTATCAGTTGCAGAAAATTAATAGATAAAATGAATTAAACGAAGAAATTCAGCTGCAGCAAAATTAATAGATAAAATGAGTTAAGCGAAGATATTCATTTAAGACATAATAATACATGAATCATATATTAATAGAAATCCGGCCTACAGATCGATGCATTAATTAATTAGTTAATTAAGAAATAAAAAAAAGATGGCCAAGAGAAACCGATTGAATTTCATTAAAATTATGCAAAAAATTACAATGACTCATGGTGCCATCCTCCTACCAAAAGAGAGGAAGTCCCTTAAGCCACCCTTGGAACTTTGGCCACTCCTCTTGGCATGGATAAGTCCAACCCAAGGGGTAGCATGTCGGTTTTGATACGCAGCAGAGACCCCATCCCCTCCACCGTGGGCCCAATCCTGGCCAAGCATACACACAGTGAGCCAACTGGTTTCATTCCTTTCATGCCCCGGAAGATGACGCCCTTGCCAGTCAAGCTCCCTATTCAAGACACTCGTCCTTCTGTGAAGACTACTCTGCCTCCGGTGAGAGATATGTCGAGACCTAGAATTGCTGCTTCGACACTTGGGAATGCTGCTCCAACACCTGCAAGTGATTGGAAGGACATGGATTACTACAGCTGCCCAAATATGGAGGAGACACCTTCGGATGCAGAAGGCCCCTCTGGCCCCTCTGTAGCTGGTTGAGGAGGTTCTTCTGATGTCTCTCTCTTACTTTTTGTCTTTTTTGGTTTTGCCTATGAATGCCAGTTTTTTGTTTCATGCCTCTATGGCCATGACTACTACTGATATTCACCCATGGCAGGGTTTTTTTGTATAGTTTCACTACTATGGCCATGACTACTTCTGATATCTATGGCTGGCACTTCTGGATAAGACCACCGCTGACTGTAATCTCTACTGTATTTTTATTAGCTTAATATAAATCCACATCTTTACAACAACAACAAAAAATTCCCCCATCAGCAATGTTAAAGCTCAGGATCTTTGATTATTTTATTCGCGTGCTACAAATTCATATCCAGAGATCCCATTAGACATCCCATAAGTCTTTTGATTCGACAACCGAGGCCTTACACCTCGTTTTATGGACCTGAACCCCTCAAATCGTCTAGGGCAAAACTGGTGTAAAGAGTATGATTGTAGCTACAAAGGGTAAACTTCCAAATCCAACAACTCGTCCACATTAGGATTACGAGTTGCAAAAAGAAAAAACTTTCAAATCCAACCAACCAAGCTTCCGCATTATGGATTGCAGGTTTCAGAATCAAAAAATATCAAACCGAAATGACCAAGAAATCCACAACCCTCATTGTGAGACGATTGCGGGGAGAAAATCTATGTTTTCCGCAACACACAAAAATCTATTAATTTTGAAAGGGAAATTATTAATTTGGCTATGGAGTTGGGGATGTAAGAATCTAAACTTGAGCGGTTTAATGTTTCCGCCATCCGTAGTCAGGATAAAAGACAACTTGGAGAAAGAATACAAAGGCGTTCTTTCTGTGAGAATATTTCCACTTAAAGACAAAAGACAAATTGTTCGAAGCAATGTAAATTTATTCAAACTACATAGGCTAGACCGTCAATTCATTTATATCCAAAATGGTGAGCACAACGAAGGAAGTGTAAACATATTTAATCTTCGAAGGCCAAGCTGAGAATTCTGGACTTCCAGCTCCATCTGTAAATATTTTTGATCTGCCCATTCGTTTAGTGGATAATTTTTAACATCCTTATTCAACAATTCACCTATATCCAGATTGGCCAACATAGGAAGGATCAACCAACCCTTCTTGCATCCTAGAACTATTATGAATAGAGAAGAAGGGTTGGCTTCCCCTTCCATTATGAGGGATTTGTAAAATAGACAACTTGGAGAAAGAGCATAGCTCTTTCTTTGAGAATATTTCCATTTCCAAGCAATTTGTGCAAAGTAATGTAAACTTACTATTCATTTATATCCAAAACGGTGAGCTCAGCAATTCACCTATATCCAGATTGGCCAACACAGGAAGGATCAACCCACTCTTGCATCCTAGAACTATTATGAATAGAGTTACGGGCAAAAGAAGGGTTGGCTGCCCCTTCCGTTATCCGTTATGAAGGATTTGTAAAAATATACAACTTGGAGAAAGTGCGGCAGCTCTTTCTTTGAGAATATTTCCATTTTCAAGCAAATTGTGCAAAGCAATGTAAACTTATTCAACCTAAAGACAACTTATTGTCAGCAACCCCTTCCTTTATGAGGGATTTGTAAAAATAGGCAACTTCGAGAAAGAGAAAAAGAGACCGCTCTTTCTCAGAGAATATTAAACAATGTAAATTATTCATTTATATCCATAATGCTTACCACAACAAGGGTTCGACCAACCCATCATTTATGAGACTACTATAAACAAATTTAATATAAGCCAGTCTGAGAATTCTCTTTCTTTCCAATTTCCACTGTAAATAGTAGGGATCCGCCACTTCAATTAGTAGATAATTGTGATCACCCATATCCATCAATTCACTTATATCCAGAATGGCGAACACAAGAAGGATCTTCTTGCATTCTTAAAACTATTATGAATAGACTTATGGGTAGAAGAAGGGTCGACCACCCCTTCCGTTATGAGGGATTTGTAAAAATAGACAACTTGGAGAAAGAGCGGCTGCTCTTTCTCTAAGAATTGAAATTTCTGTTTAGAGTGTTGATCTCTACTTTCGACACTACTACAAAACATCTCTGGAGGAAGGAGCGGTCTCTCTTTCTCCTCAGCATCTAATTCCAACACCCTTTCAATAAACACAGGTTTGAGCTTTCCATCAAACTCTTTAGAGGAATCTTTCTATAAATTTTGTGACACATGGAATGCTGAGATTGTGACATGTGGCATATTTGATTTTTTCAGTACTTTTGTTATTGTTTAAAAGAATATTACGGAACTTAAAGGTACCATTTGATTTTTATAGTACTTTTTCCATTGTTTAAAAGAATATTACAGATCTTAAAGGTACCATTTCAATATAAACCTTAGAATATTTATGGATTTAAGTTATAGTAATTCCAATGAAAGAGCAAAAACATTGAGGGAAAAATCAAGAGATACATGACCTTCGATAATACTCTTTTTATAATAATCCTATTGATAATGTTTTATTAAAAATTATTGTTTTCAAACATGAAATTTAAGCCATATTCAGATATTAACCAACAAACATTATGCAAAGTAAAGTAAGGTAAGTTACAAACATTAGTACTTGGAAAATAGCTAAAATGCACTTACAAGATAAATCTGATTCATCGCTCAATCTGAAAAACGAAATAAAAACACGTTTGTTAATGTGTCTCGTGGAGTTCTACATTCAAAGAGTTTTTCTCAGGTCAATAATCACTATGCTGAATTGATGGCCTGGATTTTTTGTTTTACATTATTTAACCTATCATTCAAAAGAAATTAAAAACTTTATCTAAATTAAAAAAGAATAGATAAATCCAAACATAGTCGATAAATAAGAGAGGTTTAGAATTTAGAGAAGACCAAAGAATTAGAAAATTAATTAAAATTAATATTCAAAAAACCACATATATTTCATTCAAGGAGGATCGAGACATATCACAAAGTTTAAATTTTTCAAAATATATGGCCGAGGACAAAAGCCCTCCCTTAAACCAACACAAAAGTAAATCTGAAATAGCAGCCGATACAAAATGAACAGAAAGGCCTTGGAAAATATCCCTCAACTAAACTAATAGTAAAGTAAACCTAAATTATTAAAGTTTTCAGTAAAATAACATGAGACCATGGTGGGTGGGAAGTGTGGTTCTCTCAGGATGAGTCAATCTCCATTGGTTTCACCCCGCTAGATGATCTTGAGGGAGTTGATGAGGTAGTTCCGACAGTTGATGGATTTCCGGCAGTTGCAGGAGTTGAGGAGGGAGTTCCGGTAGTTGGACAAGATTGTCCAGAACCTACCGAAGTAACTGGGCTCCCCTCGGCATTACCTTGAGGTCCGGTAGGTTGATTTCGAATGGCTTCGTCGTGCTCACGGACGAGGAGTCGGATTGTCTCCATCATTTCGGTCTGATTGCTTTCCATTCTTTGGTGGTTGCTTTCCATTCTTTTCTCCATCGAGTTTAGCCTGGTTTCCATGGTCTGCTGAATCTCATTGATCCGGCTTTCCAGATTCTCCATTGTGATGCAGGTGGCTTCATCGATGAATCTCGTCCTTCTGCGTGTGCTACTATCCGCCATTATAAAACAAGGAGACTTTCCTGAAGAACTGCTGTAAGAAATATTTCCTGAAGAACTGCTGTAAGAAAGCTTTCCTGAAGAGCGGCTGCTATGCAGAGCAATGGTCTGAATTTGGACACTTTCCTTTTCTCCAAATTTAACAACCAACCATTGAGGAGGGCTAGTGGACGAAGAAAGAGTCGAACACAGAGCTAATTTCGAAAACATTTTCGGCAAGCTAGATCGAACAAGAGGAGATCCTATTTAAACGAGTGGAAATGAACAAAAAAAAATAGAACACAATCCAAAACCAGAACTCAGATCGCAGGAAATCTCCAGAGCCGTCGGAATGAACGATCAAAGTGATTGAAAGACTGTTACATCATGTTATAGGACATTAAGGGTCAAAGACGTTACCCGAGGGCGAACACTATTCATCCTGCTGTATCCCATTTAATGCGGCTGCAGTGGGCCTATTGATCATTGGATTTTAAGCTATTAAGATGCAATGATCAATAGATCCACTGAAGCCGCATTAAATGGGCTGCAGCAGGATGAATAATGTACCCTCTGATTTAACTGATGGGACATCTTGACGACAAGGGTTCATAATTCGCGTAGGATAAAAGCTAACTTCCTGGAAATTAAAACTGATGGTCATGGGACTTTACCCTTTACCCTTTGATTTAACTGATGGGGCATTAAAACAAAATGCCCCGCTTTTCCGATGATTTTGGATGGAAACCGGTCAAGTTTCTTCCTGGACAATGTTATTTCCGCAATACTGCAATTTCAGCAATTGTAATTTCCATTCCTAGACTAAATGCCCTATTTTAAAACTAACCAGATCACCGAAATTGTGATTTGAGCAGTCGAAATGGCCATTTCAGTTATTTCCACACTATCGGATTCTACCGAGTTGGGGGCATTTTAGTTAGGCCTTATACTGCTCCTTCATAATTGGGCTCATAAAATTTTGAAGTCCACAGGCTACGATGCAAAATCTCTATGAAATCTAGCTAAGTGCATGTTAAAACAAGATTGAAAGACTATGAAGATCAATGATGAATGGATGCCATTACAAGGATCCAATATTTTTCTTATGAAGAGGCACGATTTTCCTTGATAAAGTTCTCAAATAATAAAGTTCTTTGAAAATATATATAACCATACGAGTCAAATGTATGAAGAGGACAATAGGTGTCTATGAAGTTTTGGTAATTTGGTAATTGCATATGAGAAGCAAGATCTTAAAAGCCAAAGTTAAAACTATTATAAATTAGAGGGTTGTTGGGTGGTTCTTCGGGCAGGTTGAGGCCTTCTAAGGGAATTGTTGCCTCCTTCTAGTCGTGGGTAGAGATTTAGGGTGGTGGGGCATCCTTGTATGTTTAGCAGGTAGAAACTAGGGGTGTAGGAGCATCCTTTCTGAAGTGGCAGAAGAATCCATGGGATTAAGTTCTCCATCAAGTTGGTGCTTGTAGAACAATTTTGTATATGATTTGTATCGATGTGTTCAAATTTTTAATTGTCCTATTCACATTGGGAATGATTATTTAACATGTTCTTAATACTAATTTTATATAAAAAGGGTAGAAAAAGGCAATATGGATGCCCCCCCGCCCACCTCTTAATATTGTTGGATGAACCAACACCTAATGCTCTAGCACCTCTACTTAATATTTTAAGCGCTTGGGCCTATTGGCATAAGTTTGCAGGTCCCCTAAGGTAAGCTTACTTCCCTTATACTTTTTAAGCCTTCTCTGGACTCCAATGCTCATGAAATTTACCTGATCTTTTTAGGTACTTGGGACAAAAATAATGCTAAGAATGGGGCCCCTTTGTGCAAATATTTTGTACCTTGTCCCACCTCATGAACACCTTTCAAATTTATCTTTCACATGATCCTGCCACCCTAAATAATATTCCATTGCCATCAATGTATCACGATTTCCATCAACCTATACATGTATATATGTCCTTGTACTTATATCATTGTCCATGTATCATTGTATTGATGTCACTATTGCAATCCATGTTCGTCACAAGGACACAATCATTGTCTCTATCACAAGGCCACAAAAAATATCAATATCACAATGCCAACTTGTACATGCCCCAAATTTGTCATCCAATAATGGTAGCAACTTCTTCCAAGATATACTTCATATGTATAGTCAGACCATAAAGATGCCTCCAAAGAGTGTAATCAAATCCCATAAATAATCACCAATAGACCTCGTAGTACATTCAAAAATCTTAGAGGGATCTCATGCCAATATCATTACCATGGAAGACTTGTCCATGCTTGTGGAGTCTACTTGCCTTACTACCGATTTCGAGGGTGAAAGATTTCCTAATTGGGAATTGGAGAGGCCATTGTGTATTGGACAATGAGGACACATATTAAGAGGTTATGGGACCCATTTGTGGCAAGCTTCCCCGCTACACTTGGCATGATTCTCTCACCGAAGAGGAAGAGGAATCTTAGAAGAATTGTGACACTTGGGCTAAATTCCCTAGGCTGCCTCTAGTATGACAACAATGATGAAGATGCTATAACACCTATCAGACATGAATGTTGACATCTTAAATATATGACATGTTAGGGAAGCCAAAGAGACACCCATTCGAAATGAGGGAATAAGGATACTAGGAATTGTTGGAAAACTCGCACACATTGGAAACTGTTCCCAAATTGAGTTGGAATGAATCCTTTGGAAGGAATTCGACCCATGGAGGACTTGAGAAGTTTGAGGAAAGTAGATTTTGATCATTTTTATTTGTGTATTTGCAATTTGGAGAGCTTGTACCTTATCCATGCTAGTACCAGTTTCGAGGGTGAAAGATTCCCATCCTAATTAGGAATTGGAGAGACCATTGTGCATTGGACAAAAATTGGAGAGGCCATTGTGCATTGGACAGAAATTGGAGAGGCCATTGTGCATTGGACATAAAACCAGAAAACCAGAATTTGACAGAAATTGGAGATCCAAGATCCAAAATTTGTAGGTCACTTTTGAGGGGTAAATTTTTGGAGTTTTCAAAATTTGAGCACACCAGCTTGCTCGCTTCACTCAATTGTATTTCCCTGTCCAGTCAAAAGTTTGAAATTCCAAGTTTGGATTTTTAGGGTTTCTTCATCAAATGCTAGGAAGCTCCAAATCTAGTGGTAAGATCTAAATCTTTTATTTCCATTTGAGTTTCTCATTAAGATGTCTCACCACACAAAGCTTGAAGGGGCTGATAACTTTCAAACATGAAAGTAAGGATTGGGTTTAAATCCTAGAAGAGAATGAATTGGATACCTACATAAGTGAAGAGGTTCCAGTCCTAGAGGGAGATGAGGCCTTAAGACCTTACATAAGAAGAACTTGGTCAAGGCCAAGAACTTGGATCATTATAGATTCTATCAAGGACCAAGCTGTTTGAAGGAAAGAACATAAATTAGAAGATGACTTTGAGGAGTTAATTAAAGAATGTCAAAATACAAAATGCAGAGACCATGCAGTCACCATACAGTCTCTTGGATAAAAGAAATAGGTCATGGGATTCCTTCATCCAAGGAATTTGTGTTAGGAATAAGCTCATCACATTCATTAGGCTGTGGGAGGAATGCTCACAGGAAGAAGATCGAATTGTAGCTAGAAAATAAAACATGGTTAGTGAAGAGCAGGCTCTCACAACACACACCAAGAAGAATTGCATCCTCATCACAAGGAGATAGTCCCAGGAACAAAAGCAACTCCCACAAGAAGAAGAATTGCACTCTGTTAGAGACTCAAGTAGTTCCTGCAAGGAAGCAAAGATTGAGAGGGAGTCCACCCAACTACTTATATGCAAGTAATGGGTACTAAGTGGTCTATGGTAGTAGTACAACATTCGATTGCTGCTTATCTAGAATGAAACCTCCTTGCTGACATGTTGGAGGAAGTGCACACTCTTAACAATGCTCTGGTAGATATGGAAGGCATCTAGAAAGTTACGGGATATGTGGACAAAATTCTTGAATGGTGTAGTGGAAGATGAAGTATATGTGTGCAAACTAAAGAAAGCCTGGTACGATTCGAAACAAGCACCCAGGACATGGTACGACAGAATTGACATTAGTTTGGGCTTTAATTTGGGCTGGAATCTAGTGATACTCCTACTGTATGTGGATGACCTAGTTGTGACAGGTGAGGATGAGTTGATTGCTGATACGAAGAGGAAGCTTGCTGCCGAGTTCGAGATAAGGGACTTCGGTATGATGCACTGTTTTCTACGCATGGAGGTGTGGCAGAGTGCAGATAGAATCTTCCTTGGACAAAGAAGTATGCAGCAGATATCCTGAAGCAGTTCGGGATGATGGACTGTAAGGCCATGGCTATTGAGTGATGCTTCACCAGATTCGGTTGCTGCCACGATGTATCATCAGATGATTGGGTCTTTGATGTACTTGGAAAATACGAGACCATATATTTGCTTTGCTGTAAACACACTGAGTCACCCGATTGCGGAAAAACATGTAATGAGATATCTGAAGGGTACATTGGATTATGGACTTAGATATACCTCAGATAACGAGTTTAGATTGTATGGGTACACAGACTCATATTGGGTTGTTGACGAGGTTGCTGACAGCATAAGATATTCCAGCTGATGGTGCTACTGATGAGGATGTTCCAGCAGATGGTGTTCCAACTGACAAGGTTGCTGACAGCATAAGATGTTCCAGCTAATGGTGTTGCTGATGAGGATGTTCCAGTAGACGGTGTTCCAGCTCACGAGGTTGCTAACAATAGAAGATGTTCCAAAAGATATTAGTCTACAATCACCAATGAGGTTCCTTTTTATGTCTTAATACCCTTTATATACCTTCAGACCCAATTCAAAATATTTTAAAGAGTCTTTTCGAGCCATCTACCCTTGGGGTCTTCTAAAATTTCCTCTATATGGGTTCTTGGTTTATCTTGATTAGACATTGCGTATTAAAAGCTGTAGAGAGGAACGATGCAAATTTTGTCTCTTTTTATGTCCTAATACCTTTTAAACACATTCAGACCCAAATCAGAAGCATTTGAAGCCATTTGGAAGCATTTGAGTCATTAATGGTCTAAGGGTCGAATTGGACAAAAATTGTAATTTTCAAAGTTTAACAAATTTATTAAAAAGGGACACTACATGAACAATTATCCAGCTAATATGAAATGGTTTGTGTACAAAAACAACGCCAACCTTAGATGTTATGTCTATGACATGTGATCTCTGACTCCTTCTTTTCGTAATTTAATGTTTCATCTCAGTGCCATCTTGGAAGATTGATCTTGTTGTTTAGACTTCTCTTATCTCTTATGGTCATCTCTCCCTCTTCTTCATCGACTTCTTCCCATGTTACACTAGATCTTCTACAAACCCATCTACAAACAAATTATGTCTAGAATTCACTAGTGCAAAATGAGAGATAAGTGATTAGGTGACCAAAAAAATTGGTCACCACAAAATTTTCCAGGGATAAATGACCAAAATTCAGAAATTTTAAGTGAGCTAACTAAAAATGACCATGATAAATGACCAATTTGGTCATGGTATAAGAACTAAACCAAAAATGACCAAGATAAATGACCAATTTGGTCTCAAGATAAGAACTAAATTAAAAATGACCACATAACAATTGGAAATTTTTAGTTGTGTCACTCCGACAATGAAAAATTACAATTTTGACCATGAATTTGTACAATTTACTAAATTTTAACACTGCATATGGATTCGGAGACCCCCTAGAACAGATGGATTCGGAGACCCCCTTCTAGGGGGTCTCTGAATCCATCTACAGTGTTAAAATTTAGTAAATTTTAACATTGTAGATGGATTCAGAGACATGAGCTAGTGTCGAAACATGACACCATAGGGGAACCTACTGAACTTTTTTGCAAGATCAATTCATATGTATTGTCACATCTAGTTTGATGTGCTTATCATGTCCATCTCTTATTTCACCATTTTCGGTTTTGTATTATCCCTTCGACAGATCCACCAAGTTGCATCATCTGCATGATATCATAGTGTGGTTGAGTCGATTTATCTTGGATATTATTTGTTTTCTTTCCCTCTCGGCATTGTCATGTCATGAATTTGGTGTCATTATGTTTGGCTCGTCATATTGGTCATGTTCCTGTTTTTTTTAACAGAACGATCGTCGTTTGACCCTCTCGGCAGTCTATTAAAGTTTTGACAAGTTCATGTATTTTGCGTCATCATGATGTCATCTAAAAATTTTCAATTTAACAATATAAACATGAAGCCATAAAAAAACCTACTGAACCTTTTTGCAATATCATTTCATATATACTGTCACATCCACTTCAATTTGCTTATAATGTTCATATATTATTTCACAATTTTTTCTTTCGTATTATCCCCTCGATAGCTCTGCCAAGTTGCATGATGTGCATCATCATAGTGTGTTTGAGTCGAGTCTTGTATATTTGTTGTCTTTCCCTCTTGGCATTTTCATGTCATGAATTTGGGATCATTTTGTTTGGATCGTCATAATGGTCAGATTCATATTTTGTTTGAACAAAACCATCGTCGTTTGACCCTCTCGACAGTCTATTAAAGTTTTGGAAAGTTCATCTATTTTGCGTCGTGTTATCTAAAGATGGTCAATGCAACCTCCATTAATTCTCCACATGCATCCATTCATCACGGTTCTCCTTGCGCTTGAGTTTGGAAAGTTCTAATGTTCCCCCTGGGTCTCTTCCCTGTAAACAATTGGCAACATCCTCCATTTTGAAAAGAAAAAAATTCCTCCCTTTTTGTAAAATGCTTTTAAAAAAAAGAGTTACGGCCATGATTCTATTATTTCCTCACATTGACATTGAATAAATAAATTGTTAATGGTGTAAAATAAAACTCTAAAAGAGAAAATGGATACACAACATTATATCAAGGATTAAAAAATAAAAAAAAATATTAAATTAGAAACTATTACTCCAGCCCATCCACTTATTTTCAATTAGAAACTATTCCTCCCACCCATCTACTTATTTCCAGTTAGAACTATTCCTCCAACTTTTTTAGTTTTTTCAAGGTTACATGTCCCTAGCTCCCAAAACGCCTACCATTCGAGTAACAATTTTTATATATTTCGTCATATATATATATTAATATTGGAATTTTTTTTATATATCTATAAACTATATAAATTAAAACCAAACAAATAATATTATTAAAATACGTTTATAACATAATATTGTAAGTAAAAAAAGAAGAAGAAGCAAAATCATTATACAAAATGGAAGAGTAGCAAAATCAAACATTTGAAAACCCACAGATTCCATGGCAATATGACCACACAGAGGAATGATACCGGCTGTAAAACCCTTATCATGGTTGGATCAATGCAGTGTTAGGTTAATTGGCAGGTTAACACTTAAATTTGTTGTTTTGGGATGAGATCATGTTCTTCCATGCTTTCATCCAGACAAATATAATTACTCTATGAAGAGGAGGAGATTTTTTATGTCCTTGGGGACTGTTGACCATACTAGAATTAAATTCTCAAGGTTTTATCTCGTTCAATATTTTAACTTTGTTGGTTTTTTCTCACTTGGCCTTATAGTGGCTTGTGCAAAACATCAACCAGCTTTACTAGTGAATTTGGATCCCAAGGGATTTACACCACACTAACACCAAAATAACTTATTGTTGATGGTAAGAATTTTTCTCTAATACGAAGATGATGTATGTTTCGTTATTTCTCCATTTGTTGTCTTGCTTCGATACTAAGTATGATATCCATGGTTTGATATTTTAGTTTATATTTTCATTTAATGACAATCATATTCCCACATGTTTGGTAGCATTGAACGATGACTTGGATTCCTAATTAGATTAAGGAATTGATGTCACCAAACTTGTGTGTTGTTTGCAGGGAAGGCCCACTTCACTGTTTCCCCCTCTAAGAATGACTTGGTTTTTGGTATCCAAACTCACTAGTGAGTTAGCCTACGATCTCATAATGTGTTGGATTTAGAAATTGATTTCACCAAACATGCATGGATAGTATGTAGGGCATGGACCACTTGACAATGACTTGGATGTATGGATTTAGGATGTCACCTTGGCTTAGTGATGGTGGATATGCTAAAAAAAACAAAGTGCTAAATATGGATAGAGGTCCTACTAAAGAGTTGGTTATGAGATTGTCTCCTGAGCATATGAATAAATGCAGGCTCCACAAAAACAGTTCCCTTACGCAATAAGTAATGAACATGGTCCTTATTTTATACCTTGATACTCTTTACAAGGACCTAAAATTGGCGGAGTGGCAATTTGATCATTTGAGTGTTTATGCCTTTTATACAGTATAGTGTATTTCAACCTGTTACCAATTTGCAGGAAAGGGAGTCTCACTTTTTCATGCACTAGTCAACATGTAATCAGTACTAAAGCTTAAGTCATCTATGAAATTGGCCATTTACTCAACACATTCTTTTGTATATAAATGCAGGCATTTTTATATTATTTGGAGCATGAGTTTCCTCTAGTTGGTTTTGTTATCTCTAGATTTGTATCTTAGTTCTACTTTAGAGACTTTTTCATAGATGACTATTTTGCTCTAAGTTTTACCTTAGTTTGCTTTAAAACCTTGGTTTACTTAGGTTTTTTCCCTAGTATTTAGGTTCTTTTTAACCTAAGTCATTTTATTTGTTTTATTTATTAAATCAAATAAGGCTCATTTTCATTAATCTTTCAAGTTACTAAATTCTTTATTTGAAATCATGAAGAGCCTAATGTTTTGTTCTTTAATACAAAAATAAGGGTTTCGGATGCCTTAATGTTGATTGTACTGCATGCAAGACTTGGGCACATACCGTCAGCGTAATGAACATTGAAGGATATAATGGCGCTCCTGGATTGTTTTGACATGTATGGACGCATCGCGAAGAAGCAGTTTTACATCATCACGAAAGTAACAGCAGCCAGGATGCGTGTCAAAGGAGAAGTATAATTTCATCACAACTAAAATGTACATGGAGGTTTGTTGCAAAGAACAGGGATCTAAGCTCATATCATAGCTAACCCTACAGATTGTTAATCAACCTTTCTCTGCATAGTCTGGATTTGTTCGAATGTTTTAACATGAATTGAAGCTAGCAAAACCTCTGGAGCACGATGGCGGTGTTTACAAACTCAGTGGGAAGATCTGTAGACTGGAACCTGATAATATCAAGTGGATGAACAAGTTCCCTGGATGTACATAAATGATGAAGACGGCAGGGTGGTTTTCATTATGTGAATGAATGAAAGGTCACAATTTGTAGATAACCAATGCTTTCATAAAGAGTTACAGAGATTATGTAGTGGATTTGCAAACCCTAGTTTTTATGCTAGATGAAGCTATTATTGCAGAGGCCATTGCTGTACCGGCGGAAGGTGAAAGTGGTTTAAACAACATTTGTTTGAAGTTAATCTAGCTTAGTTTTTACTGCCTGGTTTTGAACGGAGGTAAGGGTATCCATCTAAATAGGGTTAAGCCTGAATGGAAAGAAATTCTAAAGGCGGTGCAGTGCTATATTACCTACGAGGGTCGATTTTATATCATATGCAGATACCATTTGAGGTTTTTGTTGCGTATTAATGGAGAATCCAAGCTTAACTTACCCTATAACCAGCTGAAGAGTATAGAAAAAATGATTACATGGGTAAGAAATCATCCCGAGCATACTAATCATTCAGTTTTCCATCATAGTCTGATTAAGATATTGATAACTGCTGAATTGGGGAATACTGGTAGAACTTGGTAGCACTTTATATTCTGGTCTGGTTTTGAAGCTGAAGCTCAAGGTCATGGTGATGAAACAGTGAGGAAGCAGTACAGGAGACAAAAAAGGAAGTATGTGATACTGTTCCCATTCAAAGAAAAGAAGACATTGTGGATCCAGATACTCCCAAGGAGATCAGAGAAGATACAAAGGTTCAGGAAATTTCATTTAAGGAGAACCCCTTTTGCTAATATTGATGAAAATAGTGGGAGGCCAAGAACCAGATTTAAGAACAAATTAAGAATGAGCATGAAAGCAATCCTAAACCCTAGATTCCCAAAGGAGACTGTAATTGTTATAGAAGATTCATCAGGTGAAGAAAATGTACAAGATGCAGAGGAGGCTTATCAAGAAAAAGAACAAACCCTAGCAGAAAACCAAAAGGAACTCATGCATACAGAACCATTTAAAAAAATATGCAAGGGTAAAGGAAAGATAGTTGAATCTGAGGTTGGTTCGGGTTCGAAACTACCAGAAGCTGAGGAAGTTCCTATACAGTCTAAAATAATGGATTCTGTATCAGAGGTGGAAGTAGCAGGAAAAGGTCTTGTAAATCAGAACAAGCAGCTACTAGATCACCCGCTAATTGATGCTTTTCATACTGTATACTTTGAGCCAATGATATTTTATTTTTTGAACTTTTAGCCCTTGCAACTACGAATGAAAAATATGCTTGTCAAACCCCTTCTATGTCCCTTTCATTTTGGTACACTAATCAAAGGTTTGTATGGAATTGTTCATTTTGGGAATGCACACTATTTTTATTATGTTCATTCCTTATTAATAATCCATTTCCCCTTGCTTTTGCAGAAAGAAGTAATTCCATCTGTTGAACATCTACTGTCTTCCATTAATGTACAGGTACTTGCAGATGCTTCTTTCTTGGTTTATCTTTCTTTGTATATTAATAGGGTGGCGTGATCTGAAGTGGGCAGTGAGTTTCTTCACAAATTCTGATGTGGGTCTTGTGATTTTAAAGTGGGCATTGTTTATTTTCACAAATTTTGATCCGGGTATTGTGATTCTGAAGTGGACATTGAGCAGATGGAGGTCTCAAGTGCCTCTTCTTCCGCCACAATAGCGCAACAAACATGGGAGCTTGAGAACAATATAGTTAATATGGATGGCCCTTTTGTAGATTCTGACTCAATTTATTACTATGATGAAGTTGCATAGATGAAGATTCAGCAGGACAAGCCATGGTCCAGGGATCCCCACTACTTCAAGAAGGTGAAGATATCAGCACTGGCTCTGTTGAAGATGGTAGTGCATTCTAGGTCTGTGGGTACAATAGAGGTCATGGGTTTTATGCAGGGGAAGACCGAGGGGGACACCATTATTGTCATGGATGCATTTGCACTTCCTGTGGAGGGAACTGAGACCAGAGTCAATTCACAGGTTGATTCTTATGAATACATGGTGGATTTTTCCCAAACTAACAAGCAGGTATTTCCCTTTTAACTCCTCCTTCTCTCCTGCTCTCTCAGTCCCTCAATTTATTTATATAATTTGGTTATTTATTTATTTTGTGAGGGTTTGGTGAGGATGTGCACAATACTGGAAGACTCTTATTGCTTGAACCTACTATTTGTTTAATTATATATTTTGCTTGGGGTGGGGTGTGCATATATCCCCAAAACTCTTTTGCTTGAAACTGAAATTTATATTGGATTTGAGCAGGCGAAGCTCAGGGCTCAAGTGCACCTAAAGCATCCACATTCTCACCGTGGCTTGAGAGGTTTGTACTGGCTATATATAAATTTCGATCACCACCGTTTATCTATTTGCAATTTCACTCATATTCGTTCTGGTGACCTCTAAATCAATCCCTGAAAAGTTCTAAGAAAGCCATACCGAAGAAGGGGGAGGGAGGATGAACAAGGAAATCCCATTAGGCAACCCTATGCGAACTGGCATTGGCTGTATGCAGAAGAGTAACACGTAAATGAAAGTAAAAGTGAAAGAACCACGATATGTATTTGCCAATATAGAGAGGCCTTGTTTCACCTGCATAATTGAAAATAAATGACACGACTCCTAATATATCTATGGGCTTTGAATCTCTGATAAGAGTTGTCAAAGACTAGTTTTAAGTTTTAACCTTTGAGCGTTGAGCCAACCCACTTTTGAAAATGCTTGGTCACATATGTTACTTTCAAGTTGTGTGTTTGGCTAGCTATTGCCTCTCGCATGATCCATACTGATCTTTTATATGGATGATGGGAAATTCTATAGCTTTTCAGAAAGAAGAAAACCCTAAAACGCTAAACCCTGCCATCGATTATGCTGGGATCTTATTGCTATAAATGATTGATTGCGTGCATTGTGCCACCTCACTCAAAGCTTAAAGGTTATAAAATGAAAGCTGATGGAAGGGTAATTAATTTACTGAAGGAGCCAATCATGGATTGGCTGATGATCTCATGTGATATTGTGTATTTTATTTTATTTTCTCAGCTTTTGTAGTGAGTTGCCATAGGCAGCTTAGCCCAATACTTCCTTACCCAGTTGACTGCAGGTATCATAGTTAGATTAAAAAAAGGTATCTATATGATGTTCATAAATTAAAGGCAGGTATAATAGATAGATTAAGAGTAGGTATCTAGATTAAAAGAAAGTATCTAGTTAATAGCAGGTATCTAGATTAAAAGCAGGTATCTAGTTGACCCAAGTTACCTCCCATCTCTCCTCTTTCTACCTATTCTCTTGTGAGGATATCCAACAGGCAGTTAGTATATAAACAAAATTGCTTTGATTTTTAGATTCGGAAACCATGTTGGGTGCATGGTTTTCAATCTCTATTCTAGATTGTAATTTATAACCTCTGTGGTTCATACCCAAGGCTACAAGCTAAGTTTAAGAAGAAACATTCTGGAAATGTGGGCCTATGTAATCAAAATTTTCTTTGGCGCAGGAATATTTAAGAGATGGGATACAAGAAAAGGATTGGCTATCACTTGTTGCTATACACAGTGATTCCTGGCTACTTGCAGTTTCTGTCAATTTTGGTGCACGATTTCGTTTTGACAAAAATGATCGGTACATTTATATGTCTCTAATATCTTTCTTTAGCATGAATATTGTTTTTGTGGATAATTTGCTGATAGTATTTTGGATGAGTTTTCTTTATGCCCTCCTGATCAAAATGAGAGGAGGCTCTTTATTGTATTTGACACCAAAATGAAATTCTTTGTCTATGCTTGTTGGCTTGATCTCTATACTATCATAGTATCATTTGATTTGTATGTTATGAATTATGAATGTATTAAGCACAACTGGTGGGCATCAATTTATGATTACGTTTTTGGTTGAGTCAGTATAGAATCTTCTGACTTTTGGGTAGTTTATGCCTCTGTCTACCTGATTACGAAAACCCAGGGTGGCCAGATTTGTTCAGTTATTTCCTCTGGCATTTCCATGGTTCCAATTAAGTTCTAGTTTTAGGGTAGAATCTTGAACTCTAAACAACTTACAATTTGAATGGGATTTTGAACATCTTGTTGACTTTTGTGTTATTTGGAGAAATAATGTTGGCAAGCATTGATTATAATTGTTTGGAAATGTGTTTATACTATTATAAGCTGTGTTGGCAAGGCCCATTAATGTTCTTTCTTATGTTTTTAGATTATGATTTTCTGCAATTACATATTTAAGGGGATGTTACCCAAGTGCATGCATTTTGGGAGGCATGATTCTCATCAAATGATGCACAAGCTTTTTGTTAGGATAACCATATCCGGACTCTGATACAGGTTATCCTATACCCCTAAACTTTTTTTTATCCAAAGCTGGGGTCATTAATCCAGGGTGACCGCTTAACTCCTCGTATTAAACAATGAGGTTGAAGAAGTTAGCTACTTGTTCTAGTACATTAAGAAATTTACCATTTAATTCTTCCGCATTATGGACTGATATCGTATTGATTTAAGAGGTATTATACTGGAACTCATAAGAACAAAATTCGATGTTTTGTAAATAAATATACGTCACCTATACTGCACATATTAAGGTCCTACATACAGAAAACAATTGCTGCAGTAACTCATGCTTGCATCTCTGGCACGTGAAGAGCTTATAATAGATGATATTTCGCGGAGAAATCACCACCTTGTACTCTTGACTACACAACTATCACTTGGGCTATCGGCTCTAATTATGCTTCTCTCACTAGGAGAAGGTTTAAATGAACAAGATTCCCATTGATGCAAGACTATCAACACTGCAGTTTACTATGTACAGCTTCAGTCTTAAAGTTATTCTACCATTTTGTTGTGTTTGCTACAGAAAGTATAGAACCTTTTTCACTTGTATTTGTTTCAGTCATCTTTAAATCTGTTGAACCCAAATGCTATGCAACAATAACCATAGCAGCAACCTTGCATAGTGCATGCCTAAAAACCCTTTAGAGGATAGAAATTTTCATGTGTTGAGACACAGACAACCAAAACAAATGCCAAACCTGAAGTGAAATACCATGCAAACCTGCAGCAAATGCCGGTCAAGTAATGTTTCTTGTTTTCAGGCTGCTTTTGCTGGGCACACTTATGCTGGGAATTAGGCTTCTTCTCTTTCTTTTGAAAATAATAGAGACCAAGGCTATACCTTCTTATTCTTCGAAACTCAGGGGAATAGTGCGAAATATAATTTAATTATAATAGCATCATAGTTATAGACTAATAGCATATGGAACTGATATAGCATTAGTTAAGAGTTGAAGCTCAGGGGACACAAACAAATGGTACTTGTTAAAGGCTTTCATAGAACAAAAGAAAATAAGGCATAGAGAATAGTTATATACTAATAGCATACATATTTTAACTCTATGGGTTAGAGAAAGCAAGTTGAATGCACTAATTAATTATAAGTATAAATTAAGGAACAACCAGGACGGGAGTTAAACTACAGCCATAGTGTGTGTCTGAAGGCCCCTCTGTTCTATGGTCAAGGCTGTTCGGTCTGGGTCTGAAATATTGAATTTAATTGCCCTTATTCTATTGGGAGGATTAATAGCTAGTCAAGTGTATCAGGGGGTTTCCCAATCTGTTCAATGCCAAAGTGAGTAGCTCTAAGAATCCCGCCGATTGGGGTGATGTTTGTTCTTTTAAGTCATTCTTGGGTCTGTGATCTCTGTCTTTCTTCCCTAACTCAACGCTTTGAAAACATATGTCTGAAATAATAAAAGAAGAGGAAGTAATCAGCTCTCAAAATTTCGATATAAGAAACATGCATTTGGAACAAATAAAACATCCAATGGACCCTAAGAGAGATAGTTTGACTCAAGAGAATTTAAGGCAATAACAAAGTTTAAAGTGTGTTGTTTTATTTCAAATTAATTGAGATAATATATATATGTAAAGGCAGTAATAAAGTCAGAGATTTAAAGTATCAATAGTAATAGAGATTGAAAGGCTAAGACAATGGCAAGCTTTCACGACTCGTATAAGGCTGATCTCCATAGAGTCTAACCTTCTTTAAAGTAAAGTTGTTGAGCTAAATGACACAACCAAACCAGTGGAAATGGACTAGCCTAGTTCCAGAAGGAAGGAATGAATCAGCCACCTGTAACCTTGGAACCTTCTGCCTTAGCCTGTAACTTTGGGACCTTTAAGCTCTCACCATAAGCCTTTCAACTTATGATGGAAAATATCTTGGGAATGCTTAGACTAAGGCTGCTCATTATAATGCTGGGAAGAATTATGATGCCCGGACTGGTGCTCCTGGGGATGCTGCCCTTGAAACTGCTTATTCAAATGCTAATACAGCTGCTCCTCAAACTGATGATCCAAATAATTCCATTGAAACTTATGCTGGAAATTAGACTGAAGCTTATCCTGGGAATACTTTGGCTTTGCGGAATTAATGGCCTTTGGTACGCTTCCATTGTGAGTCAAACAAGTAAACTCGGCAAGTTTAATAACCCTGTGCTACACACTTTAAACTATATTCTTTTGAATCTTGATTGTAGTTTCTAAATACTAAATATTGTAGTTTCTGACATTTTACAATTTTGATTCTTCAATATTGATTCTTAACATATTGCATAATGCAAATTCAATCTTTCTCTTCAAAATGAAAGTTGATCCTTGCATTTTATTCTAGGGCTGGAGCCCTCACGCCATAGTTTTTGCAGGAAACTATTATTTATAACCAAAACCTTTCGATCCCATTCTCAAAACTTAATATTTTGCCTTTTCCAGGGTTCTTTCATATTTCTTGTTTCTGGTGACATAGATTGATAATAATTTGCTGAGGTAAAATTACATATGGGCCCAGATGCCCAAGGATTTGATCCAACATCCCATAGACCAGAAACATAGGCAAGAGTCATTATGAGTTTTCCATCGTTCAAGATGTGGATCTATGGTTAACCCGTAGATCTAGTACAACGGTTGGGTGCAAATTTCGATCTACCATGGAATCTTGCCAGAAGTGATGTGGATCTAACCCCGCGCAGAGTATTTGAGATTATACAATTACTAAAAGGTGTTGCCATCAGATTTTTGACCTTCGACTTAAACAAGGTTCCAAAAATCCGTTTACCCAACAGGTTTGGGAAAACGAAAGTACGACCATACACTTAAGAATGTAAGTTGTATTGTAGGTCAACACTAATTAGTGGATTAAGATTAGGAGGTTCGCACAGGATAACAACAATCATTATAGGATTTAAATAATTATCCCACACATCCGATCATAACCCTAAATGAAGAATCGAAGAAGCAGGCGATACAGAAAGGAGTGATGAAGTTAAAGATGAGATTCATTACCAAGTAGAATCTTCTTGTGGTTGTGAAAAAAAATTACACAAAGATGAACCCTAAGATCGGAATCTGTGTGAATGCAGAACTCTAAAAACTTTAAAGGATACCAGCAACAAGACTACGTGATCGAGATTAATACGAATGTAGATTTCTTAAAAGTTTAAATGATACTTAGGTAAATAGGTTCCAGTGCAATCCAACTTGTCTAACCTTGTTTCATTCCAAGGGGTTCTATATTCGAAGATCGATCTTCACGGCTATGCAGAAACTTCAAAATCCAGCTCTGATTTAACCAGTGGGACAAATTCGTATGGTTCCCCGATTAATATTCTACATTCAGGTAAATTAGATATGGGCCCAGATGCTAGTGGGTAGAGAATCATCATTATAATTTACCGAGGTAAAATTAGATGAGGGATCATTTGCAAATATTCAGTAATGGACAGTGTCATTATATAGATTAACCTCAATCTAGAGAAAGACTAGAAAAGATCTGTGATTACGATATTTTATATCTGGATTCTATTCAGTGATTGTATTATTCAGTTAGATATGGGCAATAATTAATTATAATATTTACTCAAGTTGTTGCAATAGTATTCATAGTTATTATAATGAATTTCAAGATCAAGGCTGTGGTAATTGGTTGCAGTGCCAAAGGGGTTTTGTGAGCATTTGTTTTGGGTAAAAGCATATGTTTTGCAAATTAATTTTGTAGTGGTTATTACCTCTGTAATGTTTGGTACATCAAAAGAAACAGAACTACAATGTTTTTGAAAGGATCAATATTATTGTTTTCCAAAGGCTTGCATGCATTTGTTGATTCGTGGATCACTATGAGCTTTAATTGTTTCTATTTTGTCTTGTGTCAGCACTTAATTTTTTAGCTCTTACATTGATTCTCTTTATCTATTAAAGATAATGTTCTATTGTTTGAGTAGAGCTGGAAGATTAAACGATGCCCATGGATTTTTGACTACTTGAAAACTGGACCTGGATATCTGATAGTTGGTTATCTTTAATTAATTTTTACATGTGTTTTACAAGATGCATGGCAAGATGCAGATCCTAACAATATGTTGTATGAGGTGTGCCTCTTACCTGGCTTCTTCCATTGGTAGTTATGATTATTTCACATCTTTTTGAAGTTCTTTATTTATTTACAAAGATTTGATTTTATAATTGGCAGGAACTCGTTTCTATGAGCGAAGTTGTTGGGACCTAGATCAGAGGTCTTGCTCCAGATTTGATCTCCTGTTTGCCTTTGTCTAAATATGTGCTAGAAATCCCAAGTGCAAGAAACTCTAAGAAGTAAGAAACTTAGTACCTGTGCTACATATTTTCATTTGCGCTTGCATGATTTTGGTATGTTTGGTTTCCTATTTATTAACCTATTCCGTGCATAAAAATATTTTGAACTGCACTTATAAGTTCACAGAGTGAATTAACATTCTGTCACAGTTTCTGTAAGTGGGAAAAACATTCTGTCACAGTTTTTGTAAGTGGGCAAAACATTCTGTCATAGTTTCTAGCTTTGGCACTAATACCAAATGAGATCTCTGTTTACCTATCACTATGTGAATTTCTTTGGCTAACTAATACCAAATGAGATCGCAGTTTACCTATCAGTATGTGAATTTCTTTGGCTAATGTCAAACTATAATACTAATGTTATCTGTATATATATATAAGGATTTGATCTATGCCAACATACTAATTTTATTTTTTTTAGTTTTCATATTAATTGTATTTAATTAATATTATATTTAGTTTCCAATTTTATACATACTAAACTTTATTTTTTTTAGTTTTCATATTAATTGCATTTAATTTTTTTTTTTTCACATTGGCGAGCATCTCTTCGTTCAATATCTATAACCTGAGTTGGCAACTTATTCCTCCCTAATCTACTAACCAAAAAAGCTTCATTTACAGATTATATATATTTTTTTAAAACTTAACAAAGAGAGTAGATGTTATACATAACATCTTCCTCTTTATTATCCACTTTTCATTCAAATTATACCTTTTTATTCAAATAAATATCCATGAGCTTGCCAGTTTTTATGTTTTTATGTTTGGTTTATAACAAAAATGCCTCTATTTCCGTTTACAAGGTACTAATAGTCATAAAATGTAAGGTGGTTTCACCTGCGCTTGATGCTGAAATCACTTAAATAAAAGTGAAACAAGAAGGAAAACAGGTGGATATAAAACCTCAAGTTAAAGCTAAGGCAGCTCATGGAACTGTTTCAAGGTTTGTTGCATAGATTGTGCATGAGCAACATGTAAAGTATGTATATTGTTGTGCGCTCTCTTTCTCTGTGTTTGTTGTACGTTGTTTTCTCATTTTCTATTCAATTCTATTCCACTAAAGTATATATTCAATTATTCATCTAGATTTCTTCATGTTTGAATATGAGCAATGCTACAGTTTAGATATGTAATTTCAAGCCTTCACTTGTAAGAACGGTTTATTTCTCTTCAATCAAAATAGGTCTAATGCCTCTTTTTCATTGCAAATTTCACATTATTATTAGGTTGATGTGGCTATTTATTGGGATGTTATAGTACTTATGGTGAGATGTTTCCTTTTCCTAACTGGTGCCGCTATTGGTAAGTTGTTCAGTTCCAACCTGCATCATGTGCACATCTTCATTATAGGGGTAGGGGATTGGTTGCCAGGAGGGACATGGGCCAGGTCTAAGGTTGATTTCTAATACTCTACATCAATCTTCAATAAAGTCTAACCTAGTCCTAGCTAGCATCTATTTGATCCCCAGATTGTGGTTGGTTGTTGGTTTGGTGAGTCTGGTTGTTAGTTTCCCCTTGTAAATGCAATTTAAAAGGCAGTGTCGTAGGTTAGATATTGCGTAATGATGTGCGAAGAAATTGATGGACTACAAAAATGGCATGCACCGCATAAATCCACTACAAACTAAAAGGGCTTTCACTACCGAAATTTTCCGCAGCAAACACTTTTGAATATTTTGTTGCCAGAAGCTAAAATTTTTGATAAGGTAGTTTTTTGTACCAACATGAACAATGCAAGAGAGTTTCAGTTTGTGTGAATTATGTGAAATTTTTGATGTATTTTGCATAGTTTCTCACTTCAATTTTTACCTCTATGGTATTGCAGGATGGGGTGCTTATACTTTCTTAATAAATATGAGCAAATGCAGATGCCCAATATCACAAAAAGACAATTGTGATTCTTGATTTGGTACCACTTGGAGAAAAATTTGACATGAAAAGACAATTGTGATTCTTGATTTAGTACCACTTGGAGAAAAATTTGACAATACAAATGCAGTCTTGATTTTTGAGAGTTTTTGGAAAAAGAAGGTTATCATTAAGATTACCCTTTTTGGTGACTATCGGGTAATATTTGTTTCTTACCTAGGTATGTGACCATTTTCCATAATTTGACAAGATGGTGTTAACTGTTGAAAATTTTATTCTCATATCAATCCATAAGAAAATCTATTTCACGGTGCTAGCTCAATGGTAGAGCACTTGCCTTATAGGCAGGAGGTTGGTGGTTTGATTCCACCGTGCCCTATTTATATTCTCAAACCACTAAAAATAGATAAATGACTAAAAAAATGACCAAAATTTGCATATAAACGACCACCAATACAACATGAGAGATAAGTGACCAAAATATGCATATAAATTACCAGTTTTGAGTTGGCGATCGCTGGTAGCAAATTAGTGGTCATTTATCACGTGACAAAAAATGTGGTCATTAATTGTGACAATTAATGACCAAATATATGACCATATTAATGACCAAATATACGACCAAATATATGACCACAAGATAGGCTATAAATGACCAAGCTAAATATGACCATATTTTTGGTCGCATGATAGATGGCCACTACTTTGCCACCAGTGATCACCAACTCAAAAGTGGTCATTTATATGCGGATTTTGGTCTTTTCTTGGTCACTTATCTCTCATTTTGTACTAGTGATTGGTATAATTCATCAAACAAGTGATTTCTTCATAATAATTGTTACTTGTTAGCATTTTTGTCTTTATGTTTTTAAAATTTATTCTATATGGATTCTTGGGTTATTTAACATTAATATAACATTCAGCTTATTAATGTTTATACAATGCAAATATTCTTACTATTCTAAGGTCTCTACATAAGGTCTCTCACTCCAAGGGTGGAGGTGGAAAAGGTGCTAAAAAATTGGACGACTCACACCAAAAGTTGCAAACGTGTAGCAACGTGGCGGAATAATGATCCAGATTCACCCTGAAGCAAACCGACGGTGGAAATGGGTTCCCATTCTAGAAAATGCACGGTGTATAAACCTGGATAAGGTGGAGCAGAAATTAAGCCGCTTACCACGTGGAAAGCGTTGGTGGAGTCCGCTATGAAAAGCGCTTAAATTTAAACTGCTCATCACAAGTTCCGGAACCACCTAAGCATATTTTCTATAAAAGGTTTGTTCGAAGTTTTAAAAAAAAAATTTGCCGCTTATTGCCTGGAGGAAAAGAACCCACAGGAACGTCGTTGTCTTCGTCAACTGGAATAGCACCCAAGAAGCTCACTTCACAGGTAGCTCGAAACCCTCAGTGTTTAGATTTTGTGTCCCAAATGGAGAAAACCCAAGACCTTCTTCCCTTCAATGAAAGTTCAGATGAAAACGAGAAGCTTGTATTTGATAGGGAAAGGGATATTTTCGACCCTGTTTTGTCTGTGTGTAGTATTTCGCGGTTTAAGGATAAATTAATGGAGTTTAAGTCACAGGGAAATGATGTATTTAATGTTTTTGGTTCTTTTCTATACTATTTTTGTGTCGAACAAACCCCACACTTCCCCGAATTTGTTTGTTGGTGTGCGGTGAATTATTCGCAGAGCCAAAGGGTAATCATTAATGCAAAAACGACCAAAATTCTATGCCAAGTAAATGCGCAGACTGTCTGTGAGGTTCTAGGTTTACTTGAAACATTTCCCAAAATCCCTGAGTCGTTTAACAAAGAAAATTTGGCAATGTTTTATACAAACTGCAGTCCTGCAGAAAAAGAAAAGTTTTATTACAAGTCTTGAAAGATGGTTAGTCGCATGAAAACCTATCGCTCCCTTTGAGTATTGATGTCTTTCAGCAAGATACCTAGTTAGTTTTGTCCTTGTTGAGTCAAATTTTAGGTCTAGATAGTGATAAGTCAATCATGAAAGTTATGTTAGGTTTCCTTCGCCAAGTAATTTCACCAGAGTCACAGTCGAGTCCAGTGTGTTGTTTTAATTTTGATGAATTCCTAGCTGAAGGGATTCATATGCAGTTGGTGAATTTCAACCAGTTGAAGCATTTCAGATATTAGTAATATCTCCTGAGGTTGTTCGTGTGTTCAATCATTTCGGAATCCAAGTTTCTTGGTCCCATCTTTTCTCATGACCTTCCTAAACAGGTCAATATGTGTCCGTTCACCCATAAAATCATGGCAGAATTTAAAGAATTATTTTTAATGTTGAAATGCCCTGAGTGTTAGAAGGAATGAAAGAAACTTTGCAACCTACACCAGAAGGCCAAACAGGTGATTGGTTCTTGTATATAGAACATACTATAATTAGGGTGCATGGTTTTACTAGAGCACCATATCTATTGCCAGCGTTTTTAACACCGAGGGTCTTTGCCTTGGAATTTATTAGACAAAGGTTGTAGTCAGAAGAATAACATTTTGGTGCTTTCAAAAAAGCATCAGATGTGAAATTCCCTCTTAAATTTGGTCCATTCATCATTAAGAATAAGGCAGCCCTCTCTGTAGTAGAAAAATTACTAAAGATTATGGATTTCCAAGAGGCTGAAAGGATTAATTATGATCCTCATCAAATTATATCGCAAAGGAGACATCAAAATGGAAACAAGGCTTTTGATCATCATACAGTGGAAGGATTGAAAGAAATGGCAAATTTATTCAAATTTGAACAAGATAATAAAGAGGCGAATATGGAACAAACATGCAATTTGGCAATGCTGGTTCAAACACCAGCTAAATTTGATATCACCAGTAAGAGAAGTATTTTAGAAGTTTATAGTATGGAAGTCGATCAAGAAGTTTCAAGGAAGAATTCAAAAGTGGAACGATAGAAGGAAATTATTAGTATAGAGGAATGAGATTCAATTGTTCCAGAAAAAAACTAGTTTGATCTCCCAGCCACCTGCAAATATTATGCAACAATATTATTTTTAGAAATAAAGGAATTTGGAAGTAAGTCTCAGTATAAGTCCAGATTTGATGTGATTTCACAATATACATCAAAGAGGAAGCAGTCTTCCTAAGAAACTAAAAAATTGTACCCTCAAGTAAGAATGCTTACAGAACAAAATTTTTCCCTCCTTACACCTACAGATCTAGGAAGAAACTCTATAAGGTTTGCAGTGGTGAACGATGAGAAAGTTTCTGAAATGGAAGTTAAGCTTGATGCGATTAATATACCAAATAAGATTCAATTGCATAAACAAACAGGAGATGTCTTGTATTCTAATTTATTGCAATTCACTTTAAAAATTTTGAAATTGCAGTCTATGATAGCAAAGCTGGAGAGTCAACTGAGGCAAGAGAAGGCAGAAAACAAAGCAAATTCCATCAAGATAGAAAGACTACAAGTGGACCTTGTGACCGTGGGATTCGAGCCAAGGAACAACTAGTGTACCAAAAGGCTCATTGATGAAAAAGAAAATGCCATTCAAATTATCAAGAAAAAATTGAAGGTGCCAAATAATCAACATGTGCAGTCTCCGGAGTTGACAACATTACAACAAGAAAAGGAATCCATATATCAAGAAATGATGGATCACAGAGGTAGAATGTTAAAGTTAGAAGATGAAAAGAATGCTTGGGAAAAACAAAGGATTGAATTGTTGTCACAAATTTCATTATTGAATCCCAATCAGATTGAAACTATGCAAGCGCCAGAAAAGCGAGGGGATCAATCTCTATGTACGGGTGAAGGACAAATGCAAAATTCCTCCACAGAGGAACTGACCAGTGCTATGTCACACATTAGTCTAAAAGATGTAGATATAGAAGAGTTGAAAGCAGAAAACCAGAAGTTGAAAGAGGAAGTAATTCAAAATTCTAGAGCAAATATAAAGGCTTTGAGTGATAGAAATCAACTGCAAAAGAAAGTTGATGAATTAAAAGATAAATTGATAGGTTGGATTCCATTACACGGAGCTAAACACCTTATATGGGATGCGATATCAGTCGAAGTCACCAAATTCTAGTGTTATTTGAATTTTATAGGAGATAAAGATGCTATAGCAAACATAGCTCTCCAGAGTTGTAAAGTGGTAAACGAGACATTACACAAAAGGCCTTCAGAAACAGCTTGAAATATAGTCAGTTTGTTAAAAAGTCTAACCCAATTAGATATGCAGAGTTTTGGAATCAAAGACAGACGATCAATCATCATTTCGGCAAGAAGAGTTATTGGAAAGCATGCTCGTGTTAAAGAAGTAGAAGACATGGCGCAACAGATGGTCCTTGAAGTTCAAAATTTTAAGGAATTATTTTTGGGACCTTTTGAATGTGGTCTACCTTCTTTTTGGAGTGCCGATGGAAAATTAATGGCTCAAGAAAATCATCATAGTTTGATAGTACAGGCTCCTATGGATCACTCCAAATTTGAAGGTTTGGTCAAAGGATTAACTAGAAAGACAATAATTGATAAATTGACCGATGATTTTGAAATACTTAAACAATCCGTAATGATTAAGAGGGGTATACCAAATGTATGTTACACAGAATGCATAGAATTGGAGGTGACAGTGAAAGAAATTATGGATTACAAGATCCCAAGTCAAGAGCAATGGAAAATTGTTGAAAGATTTGGGAAACCAAAACACAGGTTATGTTGTGAATAAATATTCAGGTGTGTTAATTTTAAATGGCGTTGTTAACTACCCGAGTGTTACATCAGATAGATTTCTTTGAAATTTCTTTTTTTGGTGAAGAATTCAAAGAACGTTTTGTATTAATTTCTATTTTTTGAATGTATTTCTTGTTACACCATCTTATCGCTTTGCCTCATAGTTGACTTAAATATCTGACTTAGAATTCATTTTATATGCTCTGATCCACACATTTAAATATTGGCAATGTTCTTTCTTACAAATTAATGCAGAATCCATCATAGAATGGAGATTGGCTAAGTTATAACATATAAACAATATTTATCCCGACTTCCGACCTCTGACAAGAAGGATCTGCCGCCCCTTCGTTTATTATAAAATTGTCAACAACTATATCCAACCATTCACTTGTACTGTATCCAGAATGGTGAACACAAGAAGGATCAACCAACCCTTCTTGCAATCTAGAATTATTTTGGATAGAAAACTGGGCAGAAGAAAGGTTGGCCGACACTTCATTTATGAGTGAATGGTAAAACTATTAAACCCGCCTGGCTGCAACAACAATTGCAAACTTCTGACTTCCACGATGAATAGTTGGGATCAATATATTGGCTAGGTTATAACATATCAACAATATTTATCATGACTGGCAACAAGAAGAATCGACCGACCCATATGTTACAATTCACCTGTATCCAAAATGGTGAACACAAGAAGGATCGACCAACCCTTCTTGGAGCCTAGAACTATTTCTAATAGAATACTCAGCACAAGGAAGGTCGGCCGACCCTTGTTGAAGCCTGCATGAGGATTCATCTCCTTTTCCGAAGACGCAAATATCTTGCGGATTGTGGATATCTAATTTTCTTAAAATGTTCCATCAACTCCGCTATCCCGTAACCCGCAATGCAGATTGTAGGATGGGACAACAATTCCTGACTCCCAACTTTCACAATAAATAGTGGGGGACAAAGATTGGCTAAGTTACAACATATAAACAATGAAATGGGCTAAACTCTAGACCGCTTGCACCTTTACTGGCAATTTTCACCGAAATCCGACAAAGGGGAAATTGCTAAAACTGCGATTTGGGTTGCTTGAATTTCAATTTTTGTTGCAGGAATGCATTCAGCGACCTCGATTATCCTTGGGGCAACCTGACTATGCAATTCTAGCAACCCAAAACTGTCATTTAAGCAATTTCAGCCGTATTTTTGCTCGAAAAATCGTCGGATTCTTGGTGCAAACAGTTTAGAGTTTAGCTCTCTCTATAAAGAAGATTTATCCCGACTTCCGACATCGGACAAGAAGGATTAGCTTCCCCTTTGTTTAGTATCAAATTGTGAACTCTTATATCCAGGAGTTCACCTAGAACTATTATCGGCCGACCCTTCTTTCAGTCTAGAACTATTATGAAAAGAATAGTTGGTACAAGAAAGGTCGGCTGCCCCTTCATTGCATGCCCATTTTTAACAAAGGAAAGGTATCCATTTAGTTACGATCAAAATGCTTTAGTCTCGTGGAAAAGAAGAGATAAGAAACAATCTAATCAATACTCTTTAATCATTTTTATTTGTTATCTCTGTATGATTTGTCGACCTTGTTGTCCAATAATTGTCCAATCTTAATTAAGGTTGCCATCCATTCAATGTTTGTAAATTAAATTTTTAATACAAGAAATATTTTCAAATTATCGGGTGTCTTGCATATACTTTTGTCCAATTTTAACTCTTAGCCCATTTCATCTCATGGACGAAGAATATAGCTTTGGAAGTGGGAATTTTTCTTGCATGCATGGGCGCAAGCTTAAACCCCTAGATTTGCTTATATATCAAATATTCAAAATGATTATAACTATGTTCCATGATTATCTGACATTCCATTGTAGCTCTCTTACCTGATTCTTTGAATTTTTCTTTGAGCTAGTTGTTTAGTTATTGCATCAGTTTTGTTGGACTTGGTCCCAGATAGAATGTGCATTCACCAAGGTGCTATAGTCTATTTGAGTCTCTCTAAATTAACTTGCCCCCTTGACCTCGACCAAGGGGCAAGGGGTCAACCTCTAGTGATAAAGGAGTTTCTCTGATCTATCCATCATGCATGATTGATCTGGTTCCATTGATCTTCGTCAAGCTTCTGTAACCGTGGTGATTGGGACATTAGCTAAGTTACAACATATAAAAAAAATATCCTGACTCCCGACATCTGGCAAGAAGGATCGGCCGCCCCTTCCTTTAGTAGAGAATTGTGAATTCACCCGTATCCAGAATGGGAAACAGAAGAAGGATTGACCGACACTTCTTGCCGTATAGAACTATTATGAAACAAATCCTCGGCACAAGAAGTGTCAGCCTTGAATACAAAACATGTGATAATCTCATACACATAAACAAGAAGGATCGACCACCCCTTCTATGATGATCGTTCTTTCTATGAACGGTCCTTATATAAAATGACTCTATAAAATGTGCATTCGATCTCTCATGGATAATGCTAGCAGATTTGTTCTTAATCATTCAATTGATTTTGAATATGACGAGTCGTTCCTTAACCATCGATCATTAGCATGAACATTTGCAAGTATACATCTAATATTAAAACACTAATTTATAATTATAGACATTGTATGCCTTCTTATATTGACTACTTAATATTGACTGTTTTCAAGATAAAGCATGGTTGCATTGTTGAGCCTTAGTAACTACCAGGAAATGCCTTGATTTGAATTGTCAAAAGATGACTACATTCAATTATTCACAAATGGATGGTATGTTGATATAGATGGAAGAAACAGATAATTTGTACCCAGATTTATATCTATTCTAGTTGGATTACAACGAAGCTCAGACTAGACCTATAATATTGACATATGCGGATCCCGTTGAATCTGATGAAAAATTGGGAGATCAAGTTGAAGTGGTCAATGGTGAAAAGTTTTTCCTTCTACAGCTTCATCTTATGGTTTGGAATTATCGACCAGATCTAATGAAAAGTGGTCCCGATCCAGATTCGATTTCCTATGTGAAGCAAGGGTGGGGTTTTCCCTCGTATGATGTTTCTAATCGTTCCGGAAGAACAATCTAGGGTGGGGTTTTCCCTCATATGATTCTTATGTACAATAGAAGAGCATTTCTCCAATTTATTGTAAAAGATGTGGACAAATATTCCTTCAAACAACTCAAACAAAGTCCTTCTAAAGCGATGCTGCGGAAAGCGACTAAGAGCTTCGAAAGTTCAAAAGAAGTTCAACAAGAGCAGATCAAATTCTTTTTGTTCAATGAGCATGTTTATTCCATTGACGTCACAAGATGTGTTGTTGTGCCTCCACACTTACAATATCAAGAGTTTAATGAGGAGTTCGTGCAAAAGATGGTTGTATCTCTTCTCCATACATTTACAGCAACATTGAGAGATGCTATTCTATTGCCTTCTGATAAGGAGACCTTTCTTATTACCAATATTCTTTTCACAATATTTCGACACTGCAAGAAGGACCAGTCGCTCCTTCTTGTGTTCTCCATTATGGATATGGATGAATTGTTGGATAAAGGTTTTCACAGTTTACTATATAGGTGGCCGATCCTTCTGATTAGAAAACAGAAGTCGGGACAAACTATTTTTATATGTTATAACTTCCAAGGCATTCTATTTTATAATTTCCTCAAAATTGAAGGGTTGCCCAACCCTTCTGATCAGAAAACAGAAGTCGGGACAAACTATTTTTATATTTTATAACTTCCAAGGTGTTCTATTTTATAATTTCCTCAAAATTGAAGGGTCGGCCAACCCTTCTTATTCCCAATATTATTTTCATAGTAGTTTAACACTACAAGAAGGGTTGGTCGATCCTTCTTGTGTTGGCCATCAAGGGGCGGCTGATCCTTCATGTCAGAAAAAGGAAATCGGCACGAACATTTTTTTTATATTATAATTTACTGCAAATAACAATTAACAGAGAAAGCAAGGAAATTTACAGACTGTCAATACTAGAAATAACAATTAACATAGAAAGGAAGGAAATTTACAAATTGTCATTAATGAATAGTTTTGTCATTAGTTGTACAATTATATTCAACACATTCCATGTATAATTTCAAAAATAAGCAATGCGTTCATGCCTTCCTAGACCCACCATAATGCTAATTAAAATTTAATAGTGATTGACACAACGGTTCAACATGATCTCTGAAGTAGTCGAACGGAGGACCTAGTTGGAATATTCTTGCAAACTTTGATGCTGATTCAACCACTCACATAGTTTCTATTAAGTTGCTGATTCAACCACTCGCACATATTCTCACCTTCCCAACCTAAGCCTTCTGGAACTAAAACAATATTCGACAATTGTTGCAATCCTAATGTTGACAACCACAACAGTGCATGTTGTCTTAGAGAAAGCACAGTCCTTCCTTCTACTTCTTCTGCTTCTTCTCCCTATTTCCCCTCCTCGTTGCATGGAAATCAGTTATTGAAAGAAGAGTGATGGAAAGAAGATGGTAGAAAACGTGATTGGTTCCAAGGAACATAATGAGAAATCCATGTATTGGGACTTCGAGAGTGCTTGAAGCCTTCTACTTGGCGCAGTTAGAAGAAGCTGACAGCATGGTCTAGTACTAAAACAACATTCGAAGACTGCTGATGGGATTTCCCTCCCATCATATCCCTTCATGTCTACTTTTAACACCCGAAGATTAGCAAGCGGATAGCCTAGACAGGGCGGTATCGCATCTCTCTCGAATATCTTCATAGAAAACAAATAACTGTTTATCATGCTGCCGTAAAAAGAAACCATTTCCAACAAATGCAAAAATAATCATTTTATTGCAGGCAGGGTAGCGCGTGAGCACACATATCATCATGCACAATAAAAACATAGAAAATATTCATGAATTGAAACAAGAGTAAGAAGAAGCTAACAACATGGTCTGGTACTAAAACAACATTCCACGACTGTTGCAAGTGTTGGCGACCGCAAAAACGCATTTTTTCCTAGAGATGAAAGCCTCCAAGACTGCTAATCTTCCTAGTAACTACATTACAAAAAATTTGGAAGGAGTTTCTTACAGAGAAAATATTTGCTAGAAAAACAAAGCTATAATAATATATATATGCTCCCTATCCAAATTAAGTAATTGCTTAGACTTATGAGACTCATAATCCTACATCTAAACTACTGTATCATTGTCTCCACTTGAATTTCTTCCCATGATGAGACTGCAACATGTAGCACACGTATCGAAATCTAGAGAAATGAAATTGAGGCTACTATATATATATATTGTTCGGGATGCTTAGGAAGTTCTATCCAGGTTTTGGTCATAGGATTGCATATGTAATTTTCATCTTTTCCATTGCAGCAAAGTAAGCTCTTGCAACTAGCCACAATAATAAATGGGCTTGGAAGAAACTCCAGAGACAGAGTGTGAAATTTGTAGCTACTTTCTGTGCTAATCCACAAATTTCTAAGGAAATGAGAAGGTCACATTCCCCAACCAAGAATAAAGGCCGGAGTCGCAGAAACTCCCTTGGATGGAAATGGGTAGTCATGTCTGGAAACATATCCATGCACGAAGAAGAAGCTGAGAGCATGGTCTGGTACTAAAAAACCATTCAACGACTGCTGCAAGCCTAACATTGAGGACTGCAGCAGTACATGTTTTCTTAGAGCAGAAATCTTCCAAGATAGTGGCTTGCATACCAATCAGTTATTGAAAGAAGAGTGACGGAAAGAAGATTGACAAATCCATGTATTCGGACTTCGACAATGCTCGAAATGCCCATATATCATGGTCTAGTGAGGATTTTCAAGGGAGATGATTTCGAAATGCTTCTATATCATGAGGAGAATTGGGGAGATATCATAAGACTCAAGCATTTCTCATAAAAAGGGATAGAGAATAGAGGCAGTAAAGAAAAATGCAATGGCTTTGATTGTCAAAGATTTCAGTTTGCTGTGATATGGGGCATGTTTAGCTTATAATGGCCAGTGAGTTGATGGATTGACCGGGATGGGACGGATGGGTAATGTAATTATCACAGTATGGTGGTATGGTGGTCATAGATATCATCTGTAGCGACAACAAATTTTAATGGAGTAATCATAGATATTACTCGTGTGAAGAAAATAATCTCATCATGCTTCAGTCGACATTATGTCTTGTCACAAACAAAATATACACCATGATACAGATGTCAATCACGTTCCATGCTTCACAATATGAGTGTTCCACGTTTCACAATCAGAGCGTTCCACGTGTCCCCCTGGAAAACTAGATATCGACATTTTAAAAACAAAATTTATAGATGTTTAACATTCGTCAGATTCTCCTTAAAATCTACTTAATTAGATTTTATTTTTCACAGGTTGAATATTATTACAATTAACTCATAAATGAAGGGGAGACCGACCCTTCTTCTGCCCACTATTGTATTCATATTAGTTCTAGAATGCAAGAAGGGTCGGTATTCTGAGGTCTCATGGGGTAGGAGGGGAGAAAATCAGAAAAAGAAAACTGGAGACACTCTGATTGATGCAAAGATTGTAATTTTTTGCAACTTTGAAGTAATACAGTTAGTCCTTCTCTTCATTCCTCTTTTGTTAATTGATCAAATGTCTTTGATGAATGTTGATTTTCACTTCAGATTATTTATGAACACTGTTTAATTTTTGCAATCAATAATCCATACATTCATCTATAGTTTGGATTTGTCTTTACTCATGATCTGTGTGTCTTTTATCTTTTAAGTGAATTTATTTAATTAAAACATTTATCTATTTCTGCAAATGAGTAACATAAATTAATAAATTCATGTTAATTTTTCAATTAACATTCCAGCTACACGGTAATCTTACATGTGCCTAATCCTTAAAACTACTATGACTGAATTTTCATTTCCTGATTGTGTTGTGGTTAAACCCACATTAGTAACCTCGGTATACTCAATGTGTCAAATTAAATAAAAAATAGTAACCTCCCTATACTCAATGTGGCAAATCAAATATGCCACGTGTCACCATATGATCGTTCCACATGTCACCCTAGGATACTAGATAAGAACATTTTAACAATAAAATTTATAGACATTTTTCTTTAAAGACTTTGCGGGCAAGTGGAAATATTCTCAGAGAAAGATCAGCCACTCTTTCTCCAAGGTGTTCTAGTGTTACAATTCCCTCCTAAATGAAGGGTCAGCCGAACCTTCTTATTCCCAATATTCTTTTCATAATAGTTCGACACTACAAGAAGGTTCGGTCGATCCTTCTTGTGTTCTCCATTATGGCTATGGATTAATTGCTCGATAAAGGTTTTGACAATTAACTAGGAAAAGAAGAGGCGGAAGGTTTTGACAATTAACTACAAAAAGAAGGGGCTGCCGATCCTTCTTGTTGGGGATTTGGTCATCTAAATGTAGTGTCAATGAGGGGAAGCCACTGCTAACAGGATTAACATAGAATTCTCTTGGCCTACATATATTTACATATTCATTCCACATATTGAACATATCAGGCATAATTAAATACATGAACATTATAATCCATTTTTTTTCAAAAGAAAAAAATCATACTATTTTTATTCAAAACTGAATCAAATAGTACATGAAGTTCCATGAGGTTCCTTGAATCACTAGGGATCCAAAGTAAACGAGATATTGTCAAAAATACTTCTTGGAAAATTACAATATTTTCTCAAATACAGTCTGAGAATTTCATCCTTCTACCAGAAAAATAAAAAAAATTCAGTTATTTAGAAACTTATCCCTTCTACTAAGGTAAAAATGCAGTCCAAAATATGGCCTAGTCAAAGAAATTTACTGATCCCTTATCAAAACATAAGTGATTTATACAGAGGTGAGAGATTTAACCCACAAGCATCTTAAGGAGCAGATCAATGGAAAATGGAGCAGATCGATGGTTGGGAGTTACTTCTCCGATACGACATGCGCGAAAGATTCAAATTTTCGGATCCGTGAAGTTTTGGTAGAGATCTGCGGGTTTGGACGGTGCAGATCTGATGAGGTAGAGATATATGGACGAATTTTTGTTCATGGATCTAACTAGCATGAAACATCAACGCAAGCCAAATCCACGATGTTGGTAAAAGTCGCACCGTTTGACGGCCAGGATTCATGCAAGATCTAGATCAACGGTGGGTGACTTCCCGTGGTTTTAACTGGTAGAAAAGGCGGCATGTGGCAGGATTTGAGGCCACCAGGGATCATAGAGTTAGAAAGCATTGGCGATCCATGGCCCAGACCAGATCAGGAAAATAGATGCCCAGTGAGGCTTCCACGCCGCAGAAGATGCAGCGGTGATAGCAAAGGATAAATAATATAAAAAAATCGCCTGCATAGAGAGATGGATTCCATCTATCCTATTTTTCATCGAAAGGCGACAAGAGCAAGCTATGTAGAAGAAGACTGGAGATACTCTGATTGATGTAGAGATTGTCACAAAATGATCTTTCCAAATGTCACTCTAGGATATTAGATATCAACATTTTAACAACAAAATTTATATACATTTTTCTTTAAAGACTTTGCTAGCAAGTGGAAATATTCTCAGAGAAAGAGCGGCCGTTGTTTCTCCAAGGTGTTATATTGTTACAATTCCCTCCTAAATGCAGGTTTGGCCGACCCTTCTTATTCCTAATATTCTTTTCATAATAGTTCGACATTGCAAGAAGGGTCAGTCAGTCCTTCTTGTATTATCCATTAAGGCTATAGCTGAATTGAAGGATAAACTTTTGACAATTAACTATGAAAATAAGGGGCAGCAGATCCTTCTTGTCGTAAAATGGAATTAGGGACAAACCATTTTTTATGATAAAACTTCCAAGGTGTTCTATTTTTACAATTCCCTCGTAATTGAAGGGTCGGCCGAGCCTGCATATTCTTCATATTATTTTTATAATAGTTTGACATTGCAAGAAGGGTCGGTCGATCCTTCTTGTGTTTTCCATTATGGATATAGCTGAATTGTTGGATAAATATTTTGACAGTTAACTATGAAAAGAAGTCGTGGCTGATCCTTCTTGTTGGAAAACAAAAGTCGGGACAAGCTATTTTAATATGTTATAACTTCCAAATTGTTCTATTTTTATAATACCCTCAAAATTGAAGGGTCCACCGACCGTTCTTTTTTTTTGTAAGTAAGTAGAGCCGAAAATTCTATAAATATGGTATAAAAAGGTACAAAAATGGTACATAGTTACAAACAGAGTGAGCTAAAATCTCAATCAGGCCCTTCCCGAGTTGGGAAAACTGGGTGCCCATAGATCAACTTAACAACTTAACCAGATAGCATGACACAGATCATCTTAACAACTGTACCAGATAGCATGACTTCTTCATAGAGGAAAACTGATAACAGAAAACCTCTCGGACAAGAAACCACCTTCCAAGGGCCAAAAAACAGCATAGCAACAAAGCAAGGGAACAAGCTACTGGCTTAATCGAGAACAACGGGTCAAAGAGGAAGAAAACCAACAACTAGAACTTCCATTAAAATATAACCTTAGACACAAGAAAGCTAGCCTGATCAATGCATGGTTCTCGATGCTCGGCTCCGGGCCTCGTGTGGGTCGTGGATGTTGAGCACTTCCACTAAGGTCTCTAAAGTGCACGCACTCTCCATTTCATTCTGTTGAGTCACTTTTATTCCCTCGATGATATCTTTAATGTATTTGACAATTTGCTCCTGCACCTAGATTTCGCGGTCCAGAAGAATTCTGCCTGCCCAGAATGGGTTGACTGCAATCTGACGGCTCTGCTGCTCCTCGACCTCTTGCTGTAGCAAGATTTCTAAATGAGCGATATGGGCCTCAGTAGCCACAGGATTTTCCTCTAGGTAAAGATGCGCCTAGTGGAAATCCAGATGGTGGTCATCCACCAGGACATTCGCCTAGTTGGACAAGCCTTCATCCCTTTGCTTGCCACTTGCCCCAAAGGTCTGTTTAGAGCCATGGCAACAGCAGAGACGCATGCGAGGGGCCATAATACTTAATAATATGGTTCCGGATGGAAAAGAAAAACCTCTAGCTATCTAAAACTATTTAATCCGGAAATGGAATAGACACAACATACCTTTTCTCAGGGTAGGGCAAGCTACTTTCTCAATTCAAACCTGCCTACACCGGTCCACCGTTTTGGATTTATAATCCATAAGCTTACATGAAGCAGATATGCTGCTTGAGATCGAACGACGAGCACAACAGCGGCTGTAGCATTCAATGTTGCATAGCAGGCTGCTTAGTGCTCGCCATCCTACCAGGCCTTGATTTGCCATTAATGAAAATGATAACCATTCCATCCCTTCCCGAGGCCTCGCATGCTTGGTAAGCCTTCGAGTCCAGGCCTGGAATTTCAAATTTTCACTGCCTGTCAAGTCAAAATTTAATGATGGTTACCAATTTTCATTGCCTCTCATTTTACATTTGATTAAACTTTATAAAGTGTCATTTTTTTATGTTATATTCAAATATTACTTATATATGTGCAATTTGTATTACCATTTTAGTTTAAAATCAACCTAAGATCCACAAAATTCATGCTTTACAGACATGTATTATCTTGTCCAGAGTACAATTTCAAAAATACAATCGCCTCATGCATTAGTTATTCTACTTCAATGATCAATTAATTGACCTTCACCATTAACAATGCTCCACTAATGAATACCAGCTGGTATTCACCCTTCCCGCCTACTACTCTGTCACTCTACCACGTAATTACGCTGTACATTGGCTGCATCATTTAATTGTTATATAGAATTTAATTAAACACGTGTAAAGGTGGCAACGTGGCCTCCTAAAATATAATGGAAGTATAATGCAAAAAAAGTAATGCAGGCTGTAGCACCTTCCACCGCTGCCGAGGCTTTGGGGGCCGAACTCATCCAAGTTCCATCAAAAGGCATTGTCTTGGAAAAGGCTGACAGCTTAAAGGATGACAACATGCACCATGTTTTTGAAGAAGATTTAGGGCTGTGATTCTTTTGGTCCCTTAGGCTAATCAGCCTCGTGGACATTATTAAAATATTTCATTCATTCATTCATGGACATTATTAAAATATTTCATTCCTTCATTCATTCTTCTAGTCACGTGATCGCATGCACCTTCTAAGGATACACGTGCTTCAACACCTTTGTTAGTGTGCCTACTTTGAAGGCTACATGTGCCCATCTCCAGTTATGTGAAATCTACAGTCGGTACAGATGATATCTATGACCACTATCCTGCCATACTATGATAATTATCCTTCCCCATCCATAAAATGCAAGTCAATTCACCAATACTATGATAAATACTAAAGCATGATACCCAGTATCGCAGCAAAATGAAATCTTCGGGAAGTCATGGCAGTCTTCTTTACTGCCTCTGTTTCGTTTCCTTTGTTGTTTTATCAGAAATACTTGAGTCATATGGTCACTCTCTTTGTGATATATGAGCATTTCGACAGTAGTTCCCTGAAAAATACCCACAACACCATGATATATGGGAATTTCGAGCACTGTCGAGGCCCCAAGACCAGGATTTGTCACTAATGTGACTCATAACTTCTAGTTGAAGCTTTGATTGGAAGAAAAAAATAAAGTATAGCTTCTAGTTGAAGCCAAAATAAAGTCTGTAAATTATTTGTAGTAGAAGAGTCTATATTTGTGAGCTCAAGCTAGTAGTACTGAAATGTATTAAGAGCCCAAGCTCTGTAAAAGGTGAAAGATCGAAGTAAATTTCATCTATGTGTAATGCGGCTGCAGACTGTATGGTCTCCCAAACTGTTCTGTATTTAAAGCTGAGTGGGCTCCTATAGCCCATCATGTTCTAACGACTGGTGAGTCATTCCCTTGGGCGTCTATATTGTCTTTTGAACTCAAAAGAACCATTCAAGCATATTAGAAGGAACTGGCTGTGAGGAAGCCAGGTTTCCTCTTTTCAGCTTTTTTCGTTGATATATTTTGTGCAGAATTCCAATATCCCAACATGGGATGGAATTGGACTCCATAGGCTCCTCGTGTCCATATTTATCATTCAACATTATGGGAGAACAATTATATGCCTTTGATATATGACATTTGTGATCACTTCCTTGGACGTATTTACTTCAAAATCTTCAGAGAGCAGGCTCCTACTTTCTCAGTTGATGCAAGAACCTTCATTGACACAATTGGTGACTGGTATGTGTGTGAATGCTTCTCATATGTCAGAGTTTGGGGAAGCAGTACTGTACATCTGCTACCCAGGATAGTTCCTGACAGATTAGTCATTGAAGAGGTCTCCTATCAAACTATTACCGATGGTGTGTATTTAAAGCTATCTGGTCCTAGGAGGCAGGCATGGACTAAGTTCCCCTTGAACCTTGGGCCATTGGCCATCCCAACTTCAACTTGGGCTATAGTGTTAGGTGACAAAATTGCTGCTTTAAAATTGGGTTATTCTGCCAAAAGAAGACATGATCCTAAAGGTTTTCTAGATGCCCATTCCAAGCAAAACCATGTGAAGGGTGGATATGTTCATGAAGAAGTTCCTGATGACTTCATCTATTGGGGAGTAAATACCTTTTATGAAGTGTTGACAAGGGCTAAGAGTAAAGATGAACATAACCATATCATGGAGTATCAACATGACCTCAAGACTAATCTTTTGAGCTACATAGCAATGGAACTAAAGCTCATTGAGCAAGCAAGAAAGGATAGAGAGGAGAAAGAAGCTCATAAAGCAGCTACTCCACTAATGGCGATCTGCAGTGAAGGGGATAAAGTCAAAGGTCTCATGGAAGATGTTCCAGAGGTAAAGACTGCTGAACAAATGAAGGTGTTGATGCAAGCATCACAACGATCAAAGCAGAAGTTAGATCAAATGACTTCGATGCTACGCCCTCAAGTAGTTGCAGCTTCTAAACTTACTGTTGATACTCAAGTGACTATTGCAGTTACTCAGACTTGTGTTGATCAAGTGATGGCTGTTACCAAGCTAGCCAAAAGGCATAAAACTCAGACTTATGCATCTCAAATCCCTATCTTAAATATTATTGACGGTGATGTTGAAGATGAGGAATATTCTTCTGTGCCTGTGATTGAGGAAGTAACTCAAACTTCACACCAATTACAGATTTATTGAATGCTATTGAAATGGATGATTCTATCCCAAACCATTAGTTTCTTGAAACCACCCCTACTGCTGACACCACAACCTCAACACTTCTAGTTTCATCTATTCAAATTATTTCAACTTTGTCATCTGGGGTAACACCTCCATTCCCCATATCCCAGCTTTTCCATACTCTAACTACCATCACTACTCCATTCCCAGCCAGCTCGGTTCCACTCGTTATTTTTCCATCTACTATTGCAGAGATCCAGTCTTCAACTGTCCCTCTGCAATCATCTCCATTCATTTTATCACCACAAGCTACTGATGAGAAGACTCCAGTTCCTCCTTCTTCATTACCAGCTGATGATATCCAAGTTCCAATTCCTGAACCCTTCACTTCAATTCCTTCCCCATCTTCTGTACCAGAAGTTATTCAAAATATCCTTTCCACCCCAACTACTTTCCAAATAGCTATGTCTATACCTCCTCCTACTATTACTCATACATCTTCATTGGTTTCAACAGTAAATGTGACTTCATCATTTACTAAAATGGTAGCTGCGTTGGAAGAAGAAATTGTAGTCCCTCTTGGGGATTACTTCTACAACAGAGCTTCCAAGGCAATGGTAAGAAAAGGTAAGAAGAGAAGCAGGGATCAAGGTGGATTGGAGGCACCAACTCCTAATCAAATAATTTGGACCAAGCAGTCTGATGACATACAATGAGAAGCATTGGATGCTGTTGTAGCCATGGGTGCATTTGTAGGTGCAAACTATGATTCAGTTACAACACTGAATAGGGAGATTGATTTAAAGAGAGAAGAGCTAAAGAAGCTTGAAGAGAAATTGGCCAAGACAAATGAGGAACATGAATCTTAGGTTACTGATCTCAATAAGGTATCTAAAAATATGTTTGAAGATCTGCAGTTGAAAAAAACCTCTCTCCAGGTTAAATTACATGATGCAGAAGTTGTAAATGCTGCCAATACACAAAGGATAGTTGTGCTAGAAAAACAATGTGAGGATGCAACTACAAGTGCAGCCTCCTCTGCATTCTCTGGGTTTTCCCAGCTGGAGTTTAAGGATTTGGCCATTTAAGTCAATGATGAACACTGTAAGCTGCTAGCTTAAGTGTTTCACACCTTGAATGATATCTAGGAGATTCACATTGTTTCTGGGAAGATGTCTGTTACTCTTGATTAGTAGGTATCTAAAAGATAGTAGGCCTTTAAGGCCAATGAATATATTGTGCAATGGCAGAGGTACATTGAGGAGAGACCCAAGAATATTCCTACTCTCACTAGTTTCCAACTGAAGAAAATCAGAACTGCATTGTGTGCTTGGGATGATCTAAATGATATGGTTGGAGATACTATCCAGAAAGCACAAGGTGTTTGCAAAAGGAGATGGTACGTTGTGGATAGCATCATGGAGAAGTTGTAGTTCCCTACCATGGACCTCATTAAAAGCCCTTGTCCACTGAAGTTAATGCTAAAATAGGTTGAACGTCGATGCGAGGAAGCTAAAGAGAAGATCCAGCACCTAGAGCATATCAAGATTGATGACGTGGATTAGTTAATTAGGCAACCTGTTGCCATTGAGGCAATGATCTACATTTTTATTGGTGTTTGGCATAATTTCGCTGAAAACGAGCTAGAAACTTTTACGTGTGATGCCCAGCTAGGGCTTGAGTTGGTCAATTATCCAAATATAGATGAATTGCTAGAAATTGTATCCATGTGGCAAGATTTTCTTGGCCATTAGACTAGTTCGATTTTTGAAATCCTTGTTTTTTTTGGGAATTTATCCATTGTAACAAAATTGTAATTATTATTCAAAGGTTAGTTCTCTTGTAGGCTAGGGATGATAGGATTTGGAGGAGAAAATCAACAGAAGAGACTGGGAATACTCTGGTTAATGCAGGGCTTGTAATTTCTTGCAAACCTTCAATAATACAGTTATGTTATTCTCTTGCATACTCTTTTGTCTATTAATCAAATTTCTTTGATCAGTATTGATTTTCACTTTCAGGTTGTTTATCAATACTGTTTAAACTTTTGCAATCTATAATTACATTGATCTATAGTTTTGATTTTCCTCTGCTTATGATCTGTGTATCCTTAATGTTTTAAAAGAATTTATTCAATTAAAACTTTTACCTATTTCTGAAAATGTTTTTTATAGAAAATTATAACGAAGTTTCTATTTACCTGATCTATAGTGTATCAACTTTAAACTTCGTTAAGGAAATTCTACTCAGCAACTCAACCATAAATTCCTTACACCATCTTCATCTCCAACTACTTCTCATTTCTCCACAAACTGCAAGCTATACTTCTCATTTGGACCCCCGCTGATATAATATCCACGTTGTTGGTTCAGAAAATGCAAGAACTTAAAACAGTCCCCAAACTTTAAATGCTACCATTAATATCCTTAATATTCATTTCAACAATCTCTAAGCTAATTTTAAAAATCAAATATGACACATGTCACAATATAAGCATTCCACGTGTCACAAAATTTATAGAAGTTTTGCTTCAAAAACTTTGATGGCAAGTAGAAATATTCTCAGAGAAAGAGCGGCTGCTCCTTCTCTAAGGTGTTCTATTCTTAATCCTAATATTCTTTTCATAACAGTTCGACACTGCAAGAAGCGTCAGTCGATCATTCTTGTATTATCCATTATAGCTATAGCTTTATTGATGGATAAAAGGTTTTTACAATTAACTACAAAAAGAAGGCGCGGCCAGTCTTATCGCAAAACGGAAGTCTAGACAAACCATTTTTATATGATGTAAGTTCCAAGGTGTTCTATGTTTACAATTCCCTCATAATTGACACTACAATTAAGGTCGGTCGACCCTTCTTATTACCAATATTCTTTTCTTAATATTTCGACACTGCAAGAAGGGTCGCTGGATCCTTCTTGTGTTCTCCATTATGGATATAGTTGAATTGTTGGATAAAGGTTTTCACAATTAACTACGAAAAGAAGGGGCAGCCGATCCTTTTTGTTGGAAAAGGAAGTCGGCACAAACTATTTTTATATGTTATAAGTTCCAAGGTGTTCTATTTTAACAATTCCCTCGAAAATGAAGTGTCGACTGACCCTTCTTATTCCCAATATTATTTTCATCATAGTTTGACACTGCAAGAAGGGTCGGCCTATCCTTCTTGTGTTATCCATTAATTCTGATTTTATATTACTTTCATCCAAGCATGAAGAATAACACAATGGAAAATATTTATTGGAAATAACAATTAGCAGAGAATGAAAGGAAATTTACACACACATAATTTATCTCTCCGGTCACGTTGTCAGGTCGAATTATGGCTCGCCGTCACATGTATTGTTCCATAGTTGCATATTCTTGTTGGATGTCAGTGATTATAAGTTTTGCAGGCAGATTTATGTCCTTTGTCAGACAAAGATGGCTCCATTCCATCCATATATCCAAGGGAGCCGATTTCAAAATGCTCATTTATCATGAGGAGAACTGGGGAGCGATCATAAGACTCAACCATTTCTCATAAAACAACAAAGGACAGAGAATAGAGGAAGTAAAGAAAAATTCCATGGCTTCCCGGATGATTTTAGTTTGCTCTGATATATAGTGAGTGGTGAATGTGCTAATAGCTTGACTGGGATGGGAGTCTAGGATGGATGGGGAATGGTAATTATTACTACAGATTTTGCTGGAGTAATCGTACATGTATCACTCCAATTGATTTTTGTTGGAGTAATCGTACACGTAACTACGAAAAGAAGATTCCTTGAAAATCCAACAGCCAACATGCCTGCTACCAGCGCTTTAAATGGCCTACAACAGGCGTAATAATATTCGCCGTAAGTTTCAGCCTATTTGAATCAAGTATACCATATATTAAATTGTGCAATTACTTCCCATGATAGTTTTTAAGAAACAAAATTGTTTACGTGTCACAATATGATCATTCCACGTGTCACCCTAAGATACTAGACATCAACATTTTAACAACAAAATTTATAGATGTTTTGCTTTAAAGACTTTGCTAGAAAGTGGAAATATTCTCAGAGAAAGAGAGGCTACTCTTTCTCCAAGGTGTTCTATTTTTACAATTCCCTCCTAAATGAAGGGTCAGCCGACCCTTCTTATTTACAATATTATTTTCACAATAGTTCGACCCTGCAAGAAGAATCAGTCGACCCTTCTTATTCCCAATATTCTTTTCATAATATTTCGACACTGCATGAAGGGTCGGTCAATCCTTCTTGTGTTCTCCATTCTGGATATAGCTGAATTGTTGGATAAAGGTGTTCACAATTAACTAGGAAAAGAAGGGTCGGCCAATCCTTCCTATAGGAAAACAAAAGTCGGGACAAATTTTTTATGTTATAACTTAGCCGATTGACTTGTTATTCAAACAATGACTGTATATTTTAGACATTGAACTTTTTGCCTTAGAATTTTGAACATTTACAAATGAAAATTGCAATTTCCAAATAAAAAATTGCGTTTTTTTATTTGAAATTCACACTTTTCAAATCAGAAATTGCATTTTTTTATTTTAAATTCACACTTTTGAAATCAAAATGTGCATTTTCTGAGTTACAATTCACACATTCCAAATAAAAATTTGCATTTTTTGATTCAAAATTTACACTTTTCAAATCAAAATTTGCATTTTCTGAATTGAAATTCACACATTTTGAATTGAAATTCACACATTTTGAATTGAAATTCATAGTTTTATTACAAAAAATTGCAAATTTAAGGTTCATAAGTAGTCAAAAAACACACTATTCGAATAGAAAAACACACTTTTCAAATCCAATATTGCCACTTTCAAAACCCATTTTTGCACTTTATAAAGGTTGATATTGACACTTTCAAAGTCGAAATTCACACTTTCTTAGTCCAAATTTTGCCTAATTTGTCAAAGTTTAATCCATAATGATAAGTTGTTTAGATTTGATATAATTCAAATTGTACTCCATCTTAATCCAAATTTTGTTGGTGCATGCAATATGTTATTTCGTTACAGATGTGATAATTGCATTTCTCAGACCGAAAGGTTTTAATCATGGCAATTCGTTACAGTTTATCATTATGGTATATTTATTGCTCTTCTTAAACACAAAGACCAATATGGGCAATTTGTTAGTCGTCATATTCCATAGAAAAAGTCTTGTTACTCGATTTCCAAAGATTTCCTCTTAACATTTACATACGAATGTTTGTAAATTTCCTTATTTACTTTGCATTATATACATGTTTATCTAAATATGGCTTAAATTTCTGGTTTGAAAACAATAATTTTTAATAAAACATTATCAATAAGATTATTATAAAAAGAGTATTATCGAAGGTCATGTATTTCTTGGTTTTTCCCTCGATGTTTCTGCTCTTGCATTGGAATCGCCCGATTTTTCTGCTCTTGCATTGGAATCACTATAACATAAAATGATTATAGTACTCTTGCATTGGAATTACTATAACTTAAATCCATAGGTTTATATTGAAATGGTACCTTTAAGATCCGTAATACTCTTTTAAACAATAGCAAAACCAATGGAAAAATCAAGTATGCCACGTGTCACAATTGCTTCATTCCACATGTCACCCTGGAAGCAAGATCTCAACATTTTAACAACAAAATTTATAGAAAGATTCCTCGAAAGAGTTTGATGGGGAGTTGAAACTTGTGTTTAGTGAAAGGGTGTTTAGATGCTAAGGAGAAAGAGCGTCCGCTCCTTCCTCCAGAGATGTTTTGTAGCACTGGCGAAAGTAGATATCAGTACATTAAACAAAAATTTCAAACACAAATTTCATAGGAACATTGCTTCGCACAACTTGATTGCAATTGGAAATATTCTTTGAGAAAGAGAGGCCACTCTTTCTCCAAGTTGATAAGTTTTACAAATCCCTCATAAAGGAAGGGGCAGCCACCCCTTCTTCTTCCCATAACTCTATTCATAATAGTTTTAAGAATGCAAGAAGGGTCGGTCAATCCTTCTTGTGTTCGCCAGTCTTGATATAGGTGAATTGATGGATATGGGTGTTCACAATTATATACTAATCGAAGGGGCGGATCCCTACTATTTACAGTGGAAGTTGAAAGCCTAGAATTCTCAGATTGGCCTTCATAAATTAAATTTTTTTACAGTAATCTCGTAAATCAAGGGACAACTGAACCCTTGTTGTGGTAAGCATTCTGCCAGTGTTCACTGTTATGGATATAAATGAATTGACAATCTAGCCTTCCTAGGTTGAATAATTTTACATTGCTTCTCACAATTTGCATGCAAGTGGAAGTATTCTCAGAGAAAGAGCAGCCACTCTTTCTCCAAGTTGTATATTTTTACAAATCCCTCATAAAGGAAGGGGCGGCTGCCCCTTGTGGTGGTAAGTATTCTTCCAGTGTTCACCGTTATGGATATATATGAATTTTACATTGCTTTGCACAATTTGCTCGCAAGTGGAAATATTCTCGAAGAAAGAGTGGCTGCTCTTTCTCCGAGTTGTCTATTTTTACAAATCCTTCATAACAGAAGGGGCAGCCAACCCTTTTATTGACCATAAATCTATTCATAATAGTTCTAAACTTTTAGGATGCAAGAAGGGTTGGTTGATCCTTCCTGTGTTGGCCAATATGGATATAGGTGAATTGCTGGATATAGGTGAATTGTTGAATAAGGAGGGTTAAGGCCTCGGTTGTTGAATCAGAAAACCCAAGGGATGTCTATTGGGATCTCTAGATATGAATTTGTAGCGTGCGAATAAAATAATCAAAAATCCTAAGCTAATTGATAGTGAATAAAGTGTAATAAATTTTGATATTGAATAAAGTGTGAAGCAATTTTGATATATTGTTTGTGATTTAATCTTAAAAGTTAAGGATCATAACTATTTTTTTAAACCAAAAAATTCTTTTTTGTTTTACACAAACGGTTAAAGAGATTTTATATTAAAATGATGGAATAGATTACATAGCATATGGGAGACTGGTCCCCAAAAACAAGATCTGTCGAAACAGTCTCCTCATATTTCAGTCTTTGATATTCAAAAAATGCCCTATGCCTGCTACTACTGAAAATTTTGACAAAGTGACCTAAGAGAAACTTGCAAGAGTAATACTTATGAGAAGGATTACAAAATTCCAGTCCAAACAGAGCTGCTAAAACGCCAAGATGGGAACACAAAGAAGGATTCAATTGCCATGATGGGGAAAAGCGTTCTCTTTCTTGCCTCCTATTGGTGCACCTGCAATTTCATGGTCACTGTTCAGGGTGACGGATGGGCTATTTCTGCCACAGTGTCTGATAAAATCAACTTTAACCTCCATTATCCTGAGGGTGTTATGGAACAAATCAAGCTTTCCCATCAGCTTCTCGAAGTAGTGTTTCATCTTGTCATTGGTAGTCTCGAAGTAGTCTTTAATCTTGACATTGCTAGTCCCGATGCTAGAGTTAGAAATTTGAACGGACGTAGCGAGGTGAGAAATTGCTTTCTTCATGTCGGAGAAGTCACCGCGAAGCAAATGGACCTAGGATTCTTGGTCCAGAACTTGCATGAGAATTTCGGGGGAAGGGCTATCCTGCCCATGAGGAGATTCAATGTTGACCAGACCACCATTATTGCCCAATGCATGCTACCAAGTTTTGTTTATACCCAGTTCTCCCAGGAAACCATGAAATTGCTGCGTAGGAGTCAAAATAAACCTAGAGTCAGAAGTCGAGAGGACCTTGCAATTCTTGCTTCCATAATCAAAACCGTAGGTAGAACGCTAGACAGGGCCCGTGATTCTCTGACCTTGACCAAAGTCTAGAGGAACCCATCTTTTTTCGCTGCCATGGTCCTCAACTTTGGAATGGCCATGGCAAGCCTTCTTTGTCTGGCCACTACGAGAGATTTCATTACAGCTAGTGTTGTGTCCATGAGAAATATCAGAGACGTATCGCTTTGAGCCAACCTCCCCGAAGTTCCCCTGGGAAGACTTCCTACATTTACGACATTGCAAAGCAGACAGACACAAATCGGTATCCTCCATATTCAGACCAAACAACAGACTTCAGAGAAAATCACTGGGAGAACCTTCGTAGAGAGAGACATGCGAGATACAGACTGTGCCACCTTCGTGCATGAAATAGCCACTGAAAACCTTGGGACTAGTCTGCATCGATCTCATGCATGTGAGACAGATGGAGCCTGTCAAGGGTGGCCACCAGTTTAGACAAGGAGACATTTGAAAGGAGCGAGAGAATCCCAAGGAGATTTGGCCATTAAAGGAGTTCATCAAAAGGGTGAGACCCAAGGGTGTAAGGGGGAAGGGATCAGATGGTTTAAGGATATAGCTAAGGGACCCAATTATCCACTAGGAGGAGGTTGTTTATCATAACATGACCACAATTCAAGCCTACACCAATATTAGCCATGTTTTTCCATGAAAATTTTCCAATTATCAAGACTACATTGTGGTTGGCATATTCTAATTATGAAATTCCTTTTCAAGCAATATGAAAAAATTATAATGACCAATAGTGCCTTACATTTTGCATATGGATAAAGGGTAGCAAATTAACAAGCTTTCAATACAATTATAGGGAATAAAAAACCATTAATTACATGAAATAAAAATAATCAGTGAGAATTATTGCAACGCAAAAGGTTATATACAACAATTGATTGAGCATTATGAATAATGTTATCGTTATAACTACAATGTTACATGCTCCTAGAGTTAATATCTAAATATTGATTGAACATTATCGATCATGTTATCATTATAATTATAATGTTACACGATTTTGATGTCATCAATTTAAAATTGACATAGTATTAATTTGTGTGAAATTAGAATCAGGGATGATCAAAACAATTATGTATTATAAATTTTATTTTTGACAAGAAAAGGTAGATGCCAAATTTCAACATTGACAAGTTCAATACATAATTTCATTCATGTCTTATCCAGACGTGCCAGCCATAGATATTAGCAGAGTTGTGGTGATTCAAAATCAAACTATACAAAAAACCCCTGCCCATTGTAGGGAAACCAGGGTGAATATCAGGAGTAGTCATGACCATAGAGGCATAGAAAAAACTGGAAGTCATAGGCAGAACCAAATCAAACAAAAAGTAAGAGAGACATCAGAATAACCTTCTCAACTAGTTGCAGAGGGGCCTTCTGCATTAGAAGGTGTCTCCTCCAGAATTGGGCAGTTGTAGTAATCCATGTCCTTCCAATCGATTGCAGGTGTTGGAGCATCATTCCCAAGGATCTTGACCGGCAAGGGCATCGTCTTCCAGGGCATGGCAGGAATGAAACCAGTCAGCTCATTAAGTGTACGCTTGGCTTGGATTGGGCCCAAGGTGGATGGGATGGGGAAGGAGATGTGTGGTTGCTCCTTTCCCTTCATAAAGTTCCTTCTGTGTGTCAAAACCGACCTGCTACCCCCTGGGTTGGACTTATCCATGCCAAGAGGAGTGGCCAGAGTTCCAAGGGTGGATTTAGGTCTGACAGCCGACATGGTGGTGCCAGGTGTATTGTTCATAGGAAGACTGTCATGGCCAAAGGGAGGAGTGGCGTCATAGGAGTCCCAACTGAGCTTGTGTTCTAGTGTGTTGAGGGTGGTAGCCAAGTTTGGCAGAGTAACCCACAGAGTTTGGGTGGTCTGGAGAGCAGGGGTCCAATTACTCTGCATGTAATCCATAAGCTGGCCTAACATGTTATTCACAAGCCAATAGGGTTCTCGGGTCTGTTCTTGATTCCTGTTAGCCAAAATGTCCGCAGTTATCCTACCCTCCGAGTTATCAATCAGTAAACGGACTGGAATGGAGACTTCAGCACCGTAGCCCTACCTGGTGTGACTTTTCTCCAGAGCTGCATCTTTTTGCTTGCTCTTGGTCTTGGTACCCTTTGGCCTGACCATGGGAGCCAATGAGAAGATGTTACAGGTGCAGGTAAGCGAGAGCATGAGGACAACTAGAGAATGAGGAGCCTGGAGCAGAACCAGGTGAGTGCAAATCCGCAGCGCACAGGGCCACCAAAAAACATAGTAGCATGAACCTGGCATCCTGATCTTTGCTCGCCAGAGATCCATGTGAATTGTTTTCAGGCAGGATGAGGTGACGTTGGGTGCAAGGGAATTAAAAATCCCAATGACTTGACGTCGCATGGATGAACTCACAATTAATACATTGATATGTGGAGGAGACACACAGGCAGGAGCCCCGACGTGGAGGATTCCACACATGTGAAGGTGGTTTCGCAAATGAAGGAAGGTTATTTTCCTTACTGCCCTTTCAACTTGTGAAATCATGTGGTGCTTCCATGCAGAGAGCGGTTTCAGATTCTGCAACCACCTATCCCTCTGTCCTAGCACGCATGTTGGGAATGCGGAATGGATGTGGGACCGTTGATCTTTTCCTGACCCTGACGGCACCAATGGTAAATGATGGATTGTATCACTCGTGTGAATAATCTCATCACATTTATGATGGATTGTGTTTATGTGTCACGACGTACAAATGATATCCCACCACATCGTGATAATTAATGTTACAAACTTTTATGCATTGATACTCTGATGATATCTCACCCACTGCCAACATTGAAACTTAAAGTTCAAACTCTCTGTGTTTTCCATTTTGGAGCTCTATTTTCTCTCAAGATTGACGTTTTCTTTTGCTGAGGTGGAAGAAAGAATAGTGTTGGGCGGGTAGAGTAGTAAGATTGGTTTGAAGAATCGACTGCTAGTTTTTCAATTGGCAGGTATTTATATTATTCAAACAATATACTTTTGGGTCTGCTCTTCCCGAGAATGTGGTGAATGATGAAGCAGCTTCTACTTCGCCGAGTGTAGCACAGATCAATTCTGGAATAATCAAAGCCACATGGCACAATCTGAGCATTCTTCGTCTCACACTAGAGACTAGATTTCGACATTTGAACGACAAAATTTACAGACATTTTGCTACAAAGTGTTTGTTGTCAAGTCGAAATTTCGTCAGAGAAAGCGAGGTCGCTCTTTTGTCAGGTTGTTACATTTGGGGATGCTGGAAGTAAATGCTGAGGAGAAAGAGCATCCACTCCTTCCCCCAGGGATGAGTTTTTTGGAGTGGATAAAGTAGATCTTGGAACTTTAAACACATATTCCAAGTTCTATATGTACAATTACCTCGTAAAAGAAGGTGCGGACGATCCTTCTTCTCCCCAATATTATTTTCGTTATTGCTTGAGACTGCAAGAAGGGTTGGTCGATCCTTATTCGTCTTCACCATTTTGCATATCGTTCAATTTCTACATAAAGGTTTTCACAATTATCTACTCAACGAAGGGGTGGCCGACCCTTCTTCCTGTGTTCTAGAATGCAAGAAGGGTCAATAGATACTTCTTACATTCACCACTCTAGATATAGGTAACATGCTAGATATAGTTATTTACAATTATCTCCTAAACGAAGGGGTGGCCGATCCTTCTCTTGGGAAAATACAAGTTGGGACAAATGTTTTTATATGTTAGGACTTAGATGATGTTCGGGTCCCTACTATTTACAGCGGTTAAGAAGGGGCGACTGATCCTTCTTGTAGGAAAATATAAATCCGGACAAACGATTTTATATGTTATAACTTAGCTAGTTGACTGGTTATTCACAAATTGAGTGAATATTTTAGACATTGGACTTTTCACCTCTAAAATTTTGAACATTTAAAAATTAAAATTGCACTTTTCAAATAAAAAATTGCTTTTTTGATTTGAAATTAACAATTTTCAAATCAAAATTGCATTTTTTGAGTTTTTCGAAAAGCCAGGTTCTTTCCGCAACTAGCAATGTGCAATCCACAATGCGGATTGCAGAATCTTGGTTTTCAGCTTTGAAACATTTTCTTTCAGCAATCCACAATCCACATTGTGGATTGCGGATGCAGAAATATTCTTCAATAATTGTGGTCTTCTGCATCCACAACCCCCTTCCCACATTTTTACGTTTTAATCGACTATTTGTCTTCATCCTGTGGATGAGATTACATTGGGTGATTTAAATGAAGTTGAGCTTGCCTGTTTAGCTTTGTCCTGGATGAAAGTGGGAGGTTCAATTTATAAAAAGAATGGAGAAAGCCTCAGTGGTCTGAGAAAAATAGAATCATCTGGGTAGGTATTCACAGCCTCAAGGGTGAAATGATCAAATCCTATGCCCGAAACTTTGCAAGGAGAATTAAATTGAAGAGGTCCGCCTCCGGTTATATATCTTCCCAAATAAACAGTCTAGATCGGCGGTGGTGAAGCTACACTCAGGAAAAAAGGGTGAGGTTTTTTAGACGGAGGCGAGGGTTTTATCCCATAAGCATCTTAAGGAGCAGATCAATGGCAAATGGAGCAGATCGACAGTCAGGAATTACTTCTCTGATATGACATGCGTGGAGCAAACAAATTTTTGGATCTGCAAACTTTTGGTAGAGGCCCGTGGGTTTGGACGACGTAGATCTGACAAGGCCAAGATATATGGATGAGGTTTTGATTGTGGATCTAACTTCCACAAAACATCAACGCAAGCCAAATCCACGAAACTGGTAAAAGTCACACCGTTTGACGACCAGGATTCATGCAAGATCCAGATCAACGGTGGGCGACTTCCCGTGGTTTTAACTAGAAGAAAAGGCGACATGTGGAGGGATTCGAAGCCACCAGGGATCATAGAGTTAGAAAGCAGTGGTTATCCATGGCCTCCTGGAATACTCGAGCAAAATCTACTGTGATAATTACCATTCCCCATCCGTCCCATCCGTCTTCACTACTAATTTTGGAAAAATAAATATTTATAAGTTTTAAATCCGTAAAAAAAAAATTAGTAACCTCGCTATACTCAATGTTCCAAATCAAATAAAAATTAGTAACCTCGCTATACTCAATGTGCCAAATCAAATAAAAATTTTCATAAACTCATATCATCTTCAAAAACTCACATCATCTTCAAAAACTCACATCATCTTGAATGTTTGCGGTATTTTTAACTTTGTTCGAATATTCGTGCAACAAATGCTAACACGGTTATATTTTTCTAATATGATATAAAAAAAAAAAAACCAACTACATGGGAGAAACAACCCCTGATCACTAGAGACAATAACAGCATTAAAGTAAAATATAAGGCAAGTCCCAAAAACGGCCTTGAGCATTTACTTCCCGCGCATTCGTGGTAGCATCAGGAATACGTAGGCCCATGGATTGCAGTAATGAGTCAATCTTCTGGTGTAACTCCCTGGTTTCATCTTAAAAGGAGTTCTACACTGGATTGGCTTTTTGCATATGGTCTATAAGAGCATACCCCACCAAGTTTTTCATTAATGAGTAAAGGGCAATAGTTTGCTCATTCAGGGTTAAACGACCAACAGTGTTCCCCAGGTCCATGTCATCCTGGAATTCCATCTCCCGGGTTTCCTCCTGTAGAGTATCTTTACCAAGATGTTCTTCTAGTGCAGTCATGGTAGCATTAGGAATATGGAGGTCCATCTCTTGCAACAAGAAGTCCATCTTCTGGTTCATCTCCCTGGTTTTGTCTTGAAGCTTGTTCTGCACCGCATCCTCTTTTTGCATATGGTCTGTAAGAGCATACCCCACTAAGTTTTTCACTAACCAATAATGGGAAACATTTCACTCGTACTGGGTTAAACGGCCAGTATTTCTCCAGGGGTCCTCAACCCAACTTTCCATCTTCTGGCTTTCCTCCTGCAGGGTATCTTTACCAAGATTTTTCTAGAGCTCTCTCTCCACACCTTGGATTTCCTTCTGCACTTCAGATGATAGGTCCATTTGGAAAATCCTACATTCCGTCCAAACTGTCCTATGAGATGAAGAGACTCTATGACTATCCAAAAGGATCTGTTCCCTATTGAGCCTCTTCCTCTTCACCTCTTCCCCCCGATGATGGTCATCCATAATGCTCGTCGATGTGAAGTTTACTTGTACAATTACGTTCCAGTTCCTCGTCAATGTCACGAAAAGGGATGGAATTTCAAATTTTATGTACCTATCAATTAAAAATTTGATGATGGTAACATGTTTTTAGTGCCTGTCCTTTTGCGTTTTATGTAACAATAGTCAAACAATTAGTGTGCAAATGATCATTCCAGGAAAATATGTTGAATATTTAATATCATTATAATGACGCAGCAGTCTAATAATTTGGGGCTTGGGATGGAACCATGGTGGGATCGCCAAGCTCCTTGACATCATAATAAATATGTAGCAGCAAGGCATGGCATTAATAGGAAGCCTAGGTCGCCCAATCATCCCATCTTCCCAGCAAACAAGAAAATACAATAACTTAAGCAATAACTAGCAATTTGAGCATGCATTGGTAGAGATCTCTTCTTTCTAAAAGCAATGGAATTACTTGAATTAATGTATGGAGCATTCTCATGAAAAACAAGCCTTTCTTTCAAAAATCAACGAAGGCACAATAATCAATAAACAATTATAATATGAAAAATAGAGTTCATCCTATCCCTAATGAATGCAACATGCAAAGTCATAGAATATTGCAGCAGTTAAACACAAAGGTCGATCCCACAGTTGGTCACCATATACATATATACATATATATATATATATATATATATATATAAGATAACAATGATAAAAATGGGTATATTAGCCTCAAGAGCCTCTGTCCGTGGCGTCATCATGGTAATTTTAGTTCAAGCAATGATCCCATATGTTTCTGGGTAAATAAATAAAATATATGGAGGATTTCCAGTGCATCTATGGTAACAAAGCAATGATCGGAGCAATAATTTACTACTTTTCAAAATCATCAATATAGAACCCTTAAGCCATACAAAACTCAAAAAAATTCGACATACCTCAAGAAAGCCGGTACAGAATGCCACACTACAATCAGGTCACAAATGCATCTAAGAAGCACACTGCAATCAGGTCACAAGCGCATCAAACAAGCATAAATCTGATGAAAATTTTCAATTCATTAAACCATGTAAATATTCCCAATCTTAATTACTAAACTTCTTAATTGCAACAAGTACCAAACTAGTAATTTTACTACTGTAATATTTGTATATGATGGATAAGTGAATTAATTTTGGTGGACGTTGATTTGACGGGTTTAAATTATGCATGCCTATAGACATAGGTAAATTTCAAGCAGACCTGTCAAATATGTTCGAGTGAAGCAAATACATTCTACATGCCGTCAATTTATAGGCCTTTAGTCTCATGAATTGCTGGATAATTGTACAATCACTCGACAAAATCTACATAGATGATATCTTACTCGAGAAAAATCTACAGGGATGATATCTTACTCGAGAAAAATATATAGAGATGATATCTTACTCGAGCAAAATCTGCTGTGATAATTACCGTTCCCCATCTCTCCCATCTGTCTTCATTACTAACTCTGAAAAAACAAATATTTATAAGTTTTAAATCCGTAAAAAAAAAATTAGTAACCTTGCTATACTCAATGTGCCAAACAAAATAAAAATTAGTAACCTTGCTATACTCAATGTGCCAAATCAAATAAAAATTAGTAACCTCACTATACTCAATGTGCCAAATCACATAAAAAATAGTAACCTCGCTATATTCAATGTGCCAAATCAAATGTGCCACGTGTCACCCTAGGATACTAGATATCAACATTTTAACAACAAAATTTATAAACGCGGCCATTCTTTCTCGAAGATGTTCTATTGTTACAAGTCCCTCCTAAATGAAGGGTCGGCCGACCCTTCTTCCAAATATTATTTTCATAATAGTTCAACATTGCAGGAAGGGTCAGCCGATCCTTCTTGTGTTCTCCATTGTGTTCCACTTTTACAATTCCCTCGTAATTGAAGGGTCTGTCGACCTTTCTTATTCCTCATATTATTTTCATAATAGTTCGACACTACAAGAAGCGTTGGTCGACCCTTCTTATTACCAATATTCCTTTCATAATATTTCGACACTGCAAGAAGGGTCGGTCGATCCTTCTTTTGTTCTTCATTATGGATATAGCTGAATTATTGGATAAAGGTTTTCAGAATTAACTACGAAACGAAGGGGTGACCAATCCTTCTTGTTGGAAAATAGAAGTCTGGACAAACTATTTTTAAATGTTATAAGTTCAAAGGTGTTCTATTTTAACAATTCCCTTGAAGTTGAAGTGTTGACCGACCCTTCTTATTCCCAATATTATTTTCATAATAGTTCGACACTGCAAGAAGGGTCGGTCGATCCTTCTTGTGTTCTCCATTATGGATACAGCTGATTTGTTGGATAAATGTTTTCACAATTAACTACGAAAAGAACAAGCGGATGATCCTTCTTGTCGGAAAACAGATGTCAGGACAAATTCACAATTTTCAAATCAAAATTTGCATGTTTTTTATTTGAAATTCAAACATTTTGAATTGAAATTCATAGTTTTATAACAAAACTGCAATTTTTAGGTTCATAAGTAGTCAAAAAACACACTATTTGAATAGAAAAACACACTTTTCAAGAAGGGTCGGTAGAGGTCTCATGGGGTAGTGGGGGAGAAAATCAGCAAAAGAAGACTAGAGACACTCTAATTGATGCAGAGATTGTAATTTTTTGCAACTTTGAAGTAATACAGTTAGTCCTTCTCTGCATTCCTCTTTTGCTAATTGATCAAATTTCTTTGATGAATGGTGATTTTCACTTCAGATTATTTATGAACACTGTATATTTAATTAAAACATTTATCTATTTCTGCAAATGATTAACATAAATTAATAAATTCATGTTAATGATTAACATAAGCTACAGGGTAATCTTGCATGTGCCTAATTATCCTTAAAACTACTATCAGTGAATTTTTTTAATTAGCATAAACTACTATGTGCCAAATCAAATAAAAATTATTAACCTCGCTATACTCAATGTGCCAAATCGAATATGCCACATGTCACAATATGATCATTCCACGTGTCACCCTAGGATATGAGATATCAACATTTTAACAAAAGAAATTATAGACATTTTTCTTTAAAGATTTTGCTGGCAGTTTGACAAATTCTCAAAGAAAGAGCAGGCGCTCTTTCTCCAAGGTGTTCTATTGTTATAATTACCTCCTAAATGAAGGGTCGACCGACCCTTCTTATTCCAAATATTATTTTCCAAATATTTTGACACTGCAAGAAGGATCGGTCGATCCTTCTTGCATTATCCATTATGGCTATAACTAAATTGATGGATAAAGGTTTTGAAAATTAACTACGAAAAGAAGGGGCGGCCGATCCTTCTTGTCGTAAAACGGAAGTCGGGACAAACAATTTTTATATGATATAACTTCCAAGGTGTTCTATTTTTAAAATTCCCTTGTAATTGAAGGGTTGGTCGACCCTTTTTATTCCACATATTATTTTCATAACAGCTTGACACTGCAAGAAGGGTCGATCAACCCTTCTTATTACCAATATTATTTTCATAATATTTTGACACTGCAAGAAGGGTCGGTCGATCCTTTTTGTGTTCTCCATTATGGATATAGTTGAATTATTGGATAAAGGTTTTCAAAATTAACTATGAAAAGAAGGGGCGGCTGATCCTTCTTGTTGGAAAACGAAAGTCGGGACAAACTATTTTTATATGTTATAAGTTCCAAGGTGTTTTATTTTAACAATTCCCTCGAAATTGAAGGGTTGACTGACCCTTCTTATTCCCAATATTATTTTCATAATAGTTCGACAATGGAATAAGGGTCGATCGATCTTTCTTGTGTTCTCCATTATGGATATAGCTGATTTGCTGGATAAATGTTTTCACAATTAACTACTAAAAGAAGGGGCGGACGATCCTTCTTGTCAGAAAATAGATGTCGGGACAAATTCACCATTTTCAAATCAAAATTTTGCATTTTTTTAATTGAAATTCACAGATTTTGAATTGAAATTCATACTTTTATAACAAAAAACTGCAATTTTAAAGATCATAACTAGTCAAAAAACACACTATTCGAATAGAAAAACACACATTCAAGAAGGTTCGGTAGAGGTCTCATGGGGTAGAGGGGGGAGAAAATCAGCAAAAAAAGACTAGAGACACTCTGATTGATGCAGAGATTGTAATTTTTTGCAACTTTGAAGTAATACAGTTAGTTCTTCTCTCCATTCCTCTTTTGTTAATTGATCAAATTTCTTTGATGAATGGTGATTTTCACTTCAGATTATTTATGAACACTGTATATTTAATTAAAACATTTATCTATTTCTACAAATGATTAACATAAATTAATAAATTCATGTTAATGATTAACCTAAGCTACAGGGTAATCTTGCATGTGCCTAATTATCCTTAAAACTACTATGAGTGAATTTTTTCAGTTAGCATAAACTATTATGTGCCAAATCAAATAAAAATTAGTAACCATGCTATACTGAAGATGTCAAATCAAATATGCCATGTGTCACAATACGATCGTTCCACATATCACCCTAGGATATTAGATATAAACATTTTAACAAAAAAAATTATAGACGTTTTGCTTTAAAGACTTTGCTGGAAAGTAGACAAATTCTCAGAGAAAGAGCGACCACTCTTTCTCCAATGTGTTCTATTGTTACAATTCCCTCCTAAATGAAGGGTCGGCTGACCCTTCTTATTCCAAATATTATTTTCATAATAGTTCGACACTGCAAGAAGGGTCGGTCTATCCTTCTTGCATTATCCATAATGGCTATAACTGAATTGATGGATAAAGGTTTTGAAAATAAACTACGAAAAGAAGGGGCGACCGATCCTTCTTGTCAAAAAATAGAAATAGGGACAAACCATTTTTATATGTTATAACTTAGCAGATTGAGTTGTTATTCAAACAATGAAGGGTCGGTCAACCCTTCTTATTCCCCATATTATTTTCATAATAGTTCGACAATGCAAGAAGGGTCGCTCGACCCTTCTTATTACCAATATTCTTTTTTGTAATATTTCGACACTGCAAGCAGGGTCAGTCGATCCTTCTTGTGTTCTCCATTATGGATATAGCTAAATTGTTGGATAAAGGTTTTCACAATTAACTATGAAAAGAAGAGGCGACCAATCCTTTTTGTCGAAAATAGAAATAGGGACAAACCATTATTATATGTTATAACTTAGTGGATTGAGTTGTTATTCAAACAATGACTGAATATTTTAGACATTGAACTTTTCACCTTAAAATTTTGAACATTTACAAATGAAAATTGCAATTTTTAAATAAAAAATTACAGTTTTTTTATTTGAAATTCACACTTTTTAAATCCGAAATTGCATTTTTTTATTTTAAATTCACATTTTTCAAATCAAAATTTGCATTTTTTGCTTTGAAATTCACACTTTTCAAATCAAATTTTGCATTTTTTCATTTGAAATCCACACTTTTCAAATCAAATTTTCCATTTTTTTATTTGAAATTCACACTTTTCAAATCGAAAATTGCATTTTTGGATTTGAAATTCACACTTTTCAAATCAAAATTTGCATTTTTGGATTTGAAATTCACACATTTTGATTTGAAATTCATGGTTTTATAACAAAAAAACTGCAATTTTAAGGTTCATAAGTAGTCAAAAAACACATTATTCAAATAAAAAAACACACTTTTCAAATCCAATATTGCCACTTTCAGAACCCATTTTTTCACTTTAGAAAGGTTGATATTGACACTTTCAAAGCCTAAATTCACACTTTCTTAGTCCAAAAATTGCCCGATTTGTCCAAATTTAATGAAATTGGCGTTAAATTATGAAATAAAAATGATTGAATGAAATATATGCTCGATTGAATCATATCGAATGATGAATGTTAGATATGCTCAACTGACTGAGACATGATGAAAATATTTCATAAGTGCAATGCTACTAATTTGCACTTGAGTGTGTGTAGTGGCAGGTAAGACGATTTACTGACTGACTCACAATGGAATAATAGGGGTCGTAAGAATAAAAAACACACATAGGGGTACAACGACAGACTGTCGACCCTGAATTAGCACTCCACGCACGGGTCAGAAGCTTGCGAGCTGGCTTGGGGAAGCCTATTCCATACAAGCGAGGCTATAACTACTTGGTCATGTACGATGAGTTGAGGAGTACGCAATAAGGAGAACCTTATCCCTTAGCCACCCTTTGTCTCCAAGGTGTAGTCGATAGATCGCGGTAACGACTCCCCGATAGCTACACGGTACTCCCCACAAGAAGAAAGAAAAGGAATTGTCGGAAGGGCCTGCCTAAGGGGTACCTAGACAGGAACAGGAAGAGAATTTTGATCAATAATATAAAGTTTAAAGAAATATAAAAAAGAAATAGATTTATTTTATTTTATTTGGAAAAATGAGAAAAATTGAAATAGATTAGAAGTTTTAGCAAAATAAATATTTTTAATCCATTTCTTTATTATTCTTTGAAAAAGGAAAACTTGAAGTAGGTTGAAAGTACTGATAGAAGAATAGATATCTTGAAAAAGGAAAAATAATTAAAAGTAGATTAAAGAATTTAATAAAAGAATATTCTTATTTCCTTTTATTATTATTTTAGAAAAGAGAAAAACTTAGAAGGCATTTTGTCCATCTTCTAGGAAACTTATGAACAAAACTATTAATGAATAAACTTATTAGTAAGCAAAATACAACTAGGACTCTAATAGGAACCACTCCACCTACATCCCACTGATTTAGGGATTAGAGGAATTAACCAAGGAGACAACAAGGAGAGAATGTAGGGATTTAGGTGCACACTTATAGATAAAGTGACACTTGTTTTATGAGAATAAATATTAGAGAATTATTAAATTAAATAATAATTTTGCATGAAGAGACACTTGGAATGGATATTTTTGGTTATAAAAGAAAGGGAGGAGAAGGAGAATGGACTCTCTTGCTCCCTAGTACTGGACATGCACCATAATAGATGAATTACCTTGTGGTTCTTGTGAGTTACGTTGAGCTTGTCCGCAGATTGGGATATTCCAACGGAAAGCCATGCATTGTATGTTCTTGCGACCCCAAAATGCTTGCGGGTTTGGGGAATAGAAGAGTACCCCCGATATGGTAGGGAGGTCAACCGAGAGGTCTTTGATAAATTGGGGGATTGGATGTATGGATCAAAGCGACAAGTGATGTCATCTACAACCACCTACAACGATAAAAAATCGGGTATATGGTTCCATTTTATGTACAAGCTGAGTTTTCGCATTTTTATTTACGGTTTCACATTTGATTTTCAAGATTTAAAATTTTCATATGATGCTAGTATTATTTAGAAAGTCTTTTTTTGGGAACCCTGAAATGGGGGTCGCTACAATTTCATCGGGGAAACCATAAAGGAGAAAACCCTACAACTTCCTCAGATATAGAATGAGCAATAATACAAAACCCCAAAACAAGTAGATGGTCTTCAACAGCTTCCTCCTCCTTTACTTGTGCAAACTTGTCTCTCTCTCACTTGTATGAATGAGTGAGTGGGTGAATGATCAAATAGAGAGGATGCTCCTCTCTATTTATACTTTACTTTCACTTGCCTTTTACCCTAACTAGGTCGACTTCTCCTAGGAGATTCTAATAACCTACTCAAATACAATAATAGCCTTCCCGATCGGAGGAATGAAACCTCCCTGTCGGAAGTACAATGAAATATGAATACAATATAAAATATACAAGTGAAATATCTTCCGAATTTACAAATACATCAACAAAATCCCGAAAGGATTCATACATCATATAAAAATTTTAAAACAACTCTGAAGGAAGTTGTATGGCTTCTCTCAGCCTATGTGAATCATGTAAATAGTAAACAAAGGTAAATCATTACTCATGCCATGGATAAATTTTGAATATGGAGTATGATATTGGCATTTTCACTATCAGAGAAATAAGTAGCAGGCATCTACCTGGTTCAAAAACGATGGCATTGCGTCCATGTGACCACCAGCAAGACAAACAAAATTAATATGGTTAGGGTTGTTAACCAAGATTGTAATAACCAAACAGTAAAACCATTTAATAGATAAACTCAAAAAGAAATATATGTTAAACCCTTAGGAAAGGTGGTTTGGAGTTTACCTTTTGAAGTCATAGACGACGGTTAGGGAACTGAACCAAATCCCATTCTATTTCTTTGTGTACCCTCTGTTTCGAGTAGAACATCAAAATTTTGTAAGTTTTAAACCTTAACAGTGAAGTACAAACATATATCGATTCTTAAGCATTTACAGACAATACACAATGGCACACACATTACACAGAGATTTTCACCTGGAAACCCTTAACCGGGAAAAACCAGCAAAACTTAGAGCCGCATAGCTCCTTTTTCATTATATGTTTATTTTACATGTACAATACAATAAATGGTATTCTGCAGCATCTAAAAAACCCTAATTCGTTTACCCGAATTAGGTTATAACCCTAATTCCTTTTACCGGAATTAGATAGAGTACAATGGGTCGAAAATCGCGAAAAAGCAAAAAACAACCCAAAAAAAAAATTGCGCTCCGCGCGGACTCCGGGGGCCTAACGGCCCCCTCCGTGTCGTTTCGGAACCTAACGGTCCGAAACGAAGGGGGTGGACCCTGTCGGGCTACCCCCCCCCTCTAAACCCCCCCCTCCGGACGCGCCCGGCGCAGGCGAATCGAAGGTGCCGTAGGGATCGTGTTGTACACGCAGCGACCATGTGAAGAGATATAACATACCCAACATTCTCCCACTTGTTGTTCTCTTCACATACAGGAGAAATTTATGACTTCAACAATTCAGGGCAACAATGCCCATGTTCTCTTTGCACCAAGAGAACTTCTAAGTACTCACAGACTTTGTCAAAGAGTCTGCAACATTTACCAAAGTGTCAACCTTTTCCAGCAACACTTTGTTCTGTTCAACCATGTCTCTGACGAAATGGTACTGCACATCAATGTGCTTTGTCCTCGAGTGATAAGCAGGGTTCTTTGCCAGAAATATTGCACTTGAGCTATCACAACCAATTTTTAATGCATTCTGAACAAAACCAATACCTGAACACAATCTTTGCAACCATACAGCTTCCTTACTTGCATGGGTAGCTGCCATGTATTCAGCTTCTGTAGTTGAGAGTGCAACTACAGCTTGTCTTCTACTCATCCAACTGATTGCTCCTCCAAATAGATTAAAAACGTAGCCACTTGTAGATCTTCTGTGATCAAGATCTCCAGCCCAGTCAGCATCAGCAAATCCTTGTATATCTATCTCTCTGTTTAGACCGGGTCTTCCTTGGTAGCAGATTGCAGAATCTGTAGTGCCACGCAAATACCTGAAGACCCTTTTTACTGCAGTCCAATGTTCCTTTCCTGGTTTTGACATGTATCTACTCAAAACTCCCACTGCATGGGCTATATCTGGTCTAGTACAGACCATGGCATACATCAGACTGCCAACTGCACTAGCATATGGAACATGAGACATGTCCTCTACCTCTTCTTGTGTAGTGGGACACTGTTCTGCAGATAACCTTACACCTACAGGAATGGGCACCTTCACTGGTTTGCTTTCCTGCATATTAAATCTCTTCAATATCGTTTCAACATATTTCCTCTGATTTAACCAGAGTTTCCTGTTTTCACGATCTCTTTTTATTTCCATGCCCAAAATGAAATTTGCAGCACCAAGATCTTTCATGTCAAATTCAGATGACAGCTGATTCTTGACATCCTTGATGATTTCTTTGTTGTTTCCAATTAGCAACATATCATCAACATACAATATTACATAAATAAAATGATCACCAATTGGCTTAAAATAAACACAATGATCAGCTTTGCTTCTTGAGAAACCAAGTCCCAGTATATAAGTATCAAATTTTTGATACCACATTCTGGGAGATTGTTTCAAACCGTAGAGAGACTTTTTCAGCTTACAGACAAGCTCCTTTCTTCCTTTCACCACAAACCGTTCTGGTTGCTTCATATAGATCTCTTCATTAAGATTTCCATGTAGGAAAGCCGTCTTTACATCCATCTGTTCTACTTCAAGATCAAAAGCAGCAGAAATAGATAAAAGAAATCTAATAGAAGTCAATTTTGCAACAGGTGAAAAAATCTCACCAAAATCGATGCCCTCAATTTGGGAGTAACCTTTCGCAACTAGTCGAGCCTTGTACTTCTCCACTTTACCTGCTGCATTTAACTTCTTCTTGAATACCCATTTGCTTCCAATAGGCTTTCTTCCTTCTGGCAACTCAACCAGATCCCATGCCTCATTTTTGTCCAAGGCATCCATTTCTTCTATCATGGCCTTCTTCCATAGTTTACTATCTTCTGAATCCATTGCCTCTTTAGCAGTTCTAGGATCATCATCAGTAATAGATAACACAAAATTAGAACGAAAATCAGGGGGACTGTACCTTTCAACTTGCCTTCTTTCTCGGTCAGATCTCCTCAATACCGGAGTCTGTGGATCCGCCTCTTCATCTGATTCAGACGATTCTGCCTCCTCATCTGATTCAGACGAATCTGGTTCCTCAAAAGAGTCACCTCTTTCATCCTTGATATCAAAGTGTAGCTTCTCTGAATCCTTTTCCTTTGGTACATCCTCAATCCTGGAAGTGCTTTCAACTTCTCTGAAGATCACATCTCGACTGTAAACTGTTTGCCTTTTTACCGGGTTCCACAGCTTGTAACCTTTCATTCCATCCTTGTAACCAATGAAGATACATTTTTCTGCCTTATTATCCAACTTGCTCCTTTTCTCCTTTGGAACATGTACAAAAGCATCACACCCAAACACTCTGAGATGAGAGAGAGAGGGTTTCTTACCAGTCCAAACCTCATGAGGTGTCTTGTCAACCAACGCTGATGTGGGTGTCCTATTCACTAGGTAACACGCAGTGTCAACAGCTTCTGCCCAGAATTGTTGTGCTAGCCCTGCACCACTGAGCATACTCCTTGCCTTTTCCATCAATGTCCTGTTCATCCTTTCTGCAACCCCATTCTGTTGAGGTGTGTATGGAGTAGTATTTTGCCTTGCTATTCCACACGTTTTACAGAACTCCTCAAATTCACTTTCACAGAATTCTCCACCGTTATCTGTTCTGAGTACTTTTATTTTCTTCTCAGTTTGATTCTCTACAAGAGCCTTAAATTCTTTGAATCTATTAAAAACCTCAGATTTCTTACGCAGGAAATAAATCCAAGTTTTCCTTGAGAAATCATCTATAAATGAAACATAATACACAGATTTACCAAGTGATGGAACAGGCACAGGTCCAAAAACATCACTGTGTATTAACTCTAAGATTCCTTTAGCTCTTACAACACCAGATGAGAATCTTACTCGATTCTGTTTACCATATAAGCAATGTTCACAGAAATCAAAATCTAATGTGAAATCAGACATGCCTTCAGCCATACTTTTACCTTGTAATAGTCGAAGACCCTTTTCTCCAATATGTCCCAGCCTTCGATGCCATAGCGATGTCTTCTCACTAGAGACAGTAAGGACTCTGTCTCCTTCATTTTTACCCTCAGAAACAATAGTGCTGTTACATCCATTTTTGAAGGTGCTTCCCAACAACTTGTATAGAGTTCCAATCCGAACTCCCCTCATCAGCACCAATGACTCTCGAACCATTTTGCATGTGTTCTTTTCAAATAGAGTTTTCACACCTGCATCATCCATTTTACTTACAGATATAAGGTTTCTAGCCAACTTTGGAATGTGCAGAACCCCGGGAAGAGTTTTAACCCTTCCATCTTTGAGCAGTAGCTTGACCTTTCCTCGACCTATGATTTTCGCTACCGAGTTGTCTCCCAGAAATACATCTCCTCCATCATACTTTTCGTATTCAGAAAACCACTCCCTGTGGGGAGTCATATGATAAGACGCACCTGAGTCAATCAACCACGAATCATGCTCTGCATGTGTACTTGAAGATGCCAGATACACATCTCCTCCTTCCTCTGTAGATTCTTTCCCATCTGCGGATGGAGCGTCATTAGGTCCTCTACTTTTATCAGTAATTTTCGATTTACAATCCTTCTTGTAATGCCCAGCTTTTCCGCACTTCCAGCATTTTCTTACAGAAGGTCCTGGAGATTTAGATCTCCCTCTAGATTTAGATCTACCACCTGAAGACTTATTTTTAGATCTATCTCCAGGGCGACCTCTTACAAATAAGGCATCCTTGGCTGAACTATCTATGGATTTCCGCCTCATTTCCTCCGATAGTAGGGATGCAACCACATCATCGAAGTTTAGCGTGGTTGCATTACTCCCAATAGCTATGACCAGATTATCCCATGAATCTGGCAAAGAGCACAACAGACTAATACACTTTTCATCATCATCAAGTTTAATACCAACAGATGTCAACTGACTTACCAGAGTATTGAAGGCGTTTAGATGCTCTGAAACAGAGTCTCCATCATTCATCCTCAGAAGGTACAATTTCTTTCGCAGAAATAACTTATTTACCAGGGACTTTGACTGATACAGACTTCCCAGTTTATCCCATAGCTTCTTTGCAGTGTCTTCTCCAGATACGTTCACCAATACCGAATCTGCAAGGCAAAGACGAATAGTGCTCCTTGCTTTCCTTTCCAGCTTTTCCCATTCTTCTTTTACCGCACCAGAGGGCATGGTACCTGGATCTACTGCGATCCATTGTTCTCTATCTACCAGAAGATCTTCCATCTTGAGCTTCCATAGCTCAAAGCTATGACCATTAAATTTCTCAATCTCGAATCTAGAACTGCTCGCCATTCTTTAAACAAAGAATAAATCACCGCTGCAAAGCTCCCACTGAAACCAGGTTTATCACAAATCCAAGATCGAGCCAAACCCCTGGAAACAAAGGCGTCCCTCTGAACCCAAAATTGCTCTGATACCAAATGTAAGTTTTAAACCTTAACAGTGAAGTACAAACATATATCGATTCTTAAGCATTTACAGACAATACACAATGGCACACACATTACACAGAGATTTTCACCTGGAAACCCTTAACCGGGAAAAACCAGCAAAACTTAGAGCCGCATAGCTCCTTTTTCATTATATGTTTATTTTACATGTACAATACAATAAATGGTATTCTGCAGCATCTAAAAAACCCTAATTCGTTTACCCGAATTAGGTTACAACCCTAATTCCTTTTACCGGAATTAGATAGAGTACAATGGGTCGAAAATCGCGAAAAAGCAAAAAACAACCCAAAAAAAAAATTGCGCTCCGCGCGGACTCCGGGGGCCTAACGGCCCCCTCCGTGTCGTTTCGGAACCTAACGGTCCGAAACGAAGGGGGTGGACCCTGTCGGGCTACCCCCCCCTCTAAACCCCCCCCTCCGGACGCGCCCGGCGCAGGCGAATCGAAGGTGCCGTAGGGATCGTGTTGTACACGCAGCGACCATGTGAAGAGATATAACATACCCAACATTCTCCCACTTGTTGTTCTCTTCACATACAGGAGAAATTTATGACTTCAACAATTCAGGGCAACAATGCCCATGTTCTCTTTGCACCAAGAGAACTTCTAAGTACTCACAGACTTTGTCAAAGAGTCTGCAACATTTACCAAAGTGTCAACCTTTTCCAGCAACACTTTGTTCTGTTCAACCATGTCTCTGACGAAATGGTACTGCACATCAATGTGCTTTGTCCTCGAGTGATAAGCAGGGTTCTTTGCCAGAAATATTGCACTTGAGCTATCACAACCAATTTTTACTGCATTCTGAACAAAACCAATACCTGAACACAATCTTTGCAACCATACAGCTTCCTTACTTGCATGGGTAGCTGCCATGTATTCAGCTTCTGTAGTTGAGAGTGCAACTACAGCTTGTCTTCTACTCATCCAACTGATTGCTCCTCCAAATAGATTAAAAACGTAGCCACTTGTAGATCTTCTGTGATCAAGATCTCCAGCCCAGTCAGCATCAGCAAATCCTTGTATATCTATCTCTCTGTTTAGACCGGGTCTTCCTTGGTAGCAGATTGCAGAATCTGTAGTGCCACGCAAATACCTGAAGACCCTTTTTACTGCAGTCCAATGTTCCTTTCCTGGTTTTGACATGTATCTACTCAAAACTCCCACTGCATGGGCTATATCTGGTCTAGTACAGACCATGGCATACATCAGACTGCCAACTGCACTAGCATATGGAACATGAGACATGTCCTCTACCTCTTCTTGTGTAGTGGGACACTGTTCTGCAGATAACCTTACACCTACAGGAATGGGCACCTTCACTGGTTTGCTTTCCTGCATATTAAATCTCTTCAATATCGTTTCAACATATTTCCTCTGATTTAACCAGAGTTTCCTGTTTTCACGATCTCTTTTTATTTCCATGCCCAAAATGAAATTTGCAGCACCAAGATCTTTCATGTCAAATTCAGATGACAGCTGATTCTTGACATCCTTGATGATTTCTTTGTTGTTTCCAATTAGCAACATATCATCAACATACAATATTACATAAATAAAATGATCACCAATTGGCTTAAAATAAACACAATGATCAGCTTTGCTTCTTGAGAAACCAAGTCCCAGTATATAAGTATCAAATTTTTGATACCACATTCTGGGAGATTGTTTCAAACCGTAGAGAGACTTTTTCAGCTTACAGACAAGCTCCTTTCTTCCTTTCACCACAAACCGTTCTGGTTGCTTCATATAGATCTCTTCATTAAGATTTCCATGTAGGAAAGCCGTCTTTACATCCATCTGTTCTACTTCAAGATCAAAAGCAGCAGAAATAGATAAAAGAAATCTAATAGAAGTCAATTTTGCAACAGGTGAAAAAATCTCACCAAAATCGATGCCCTCAATTTGGGAGTAACCTTTCGCAACTAGTCGAGCCTTGTACTTCTCCACTTTACCTGCTGCATTTAACTTCTTCTTGAATACCCATTTGCTTCCAATAGTCTTTCTTCCTTCTGGCAACTCAACCAGATCCCATGCCTCATTTTTGTCCAAGGCATCCATTTCTTCTATCATGGCCTTCTTCCATAGTTTACTATCTTCTGAATCCATTGCCTCTTTAGCAGTTCTAGGATCATCATCAGTAATAGATAACACAAAATTAGAACGAAAATCAGGGGGACTGTACCTTTCAACTTGCCTTCTTTCTCGGTCAGATCTCCTCAATACCGGAGTCTGTGGATCCGCCTCTTCATCTGATTCAGACGATTCTGCCTCCTCATCTGATTCAGACGAATCTGGTTCCTCAAAAGAGTCACCTCTTTCATCCTTGATATCAAAGTGTAGCTTCTCTGAATCCTTTTCCTTTGGTACATCCTCAATCCTGGAAGTGCTTTCAACTTCTCTGAAGATCACATCTCGACTGTAAACTGTTTGCCTTTTTACCGGGTTCCACAGCTTGTAACCTTTCATTCCATCCTTGTAACCAATGAAGATACATTTTTCTGCCTTATTATCCAACTTGCTCCTTTTCTCCTTTGGAACATGTACAAAAGCATCACACCCAAACACTCTGAGATGAGAGAGAGAGGGTTTCTTACCAGTCCAAACCTCATGAGGTGTCTTGTCAACCAACGCTGATGTGGGTGTCCTATTCACTAGGTAACACGCAGTGTCAACAGCTTCTGCCCAGAATTGTTGTGCTAGCCCTGCACCACTGAGCATACTCCTTGCCTTTTCCATCAATGTCCTGTTCATCCTTTCTGCAACCCCATTCTGTTGAGGTGTGTATGGAGTAGTATTTTGCCTTGCTATTCCACACGTTTTACAGAACTCCTCAAATTCACTTTCACAGAATTCTCCACCGTTATCTGTTCTGAGTACTTTTATTTTCTTCTCAGTTTGATTCTCTACAAGAGCCTTAAATTCTTTGAATCTATTAAAAACCTCAGATTTCTTACGCAGGAAATAAATCCAAGTTTTCCTTGAGAAATCATCTATAAATGAAACATAATACACAGATTTACCAAGTGATGGAACAGGCACAGGTCCAAAAACATCACTGTGTATTAACTCTAAGATTCCTTTAGCTCTTACAACACCAGATGAGAATCTTACTCGATTCTGTTTACCATATAAGCAATGTTCACAGAAATCAAAATCTAATGTGAAATCAGACATGCCTTCAGCCATACTTTTACCTTGTAATAGTCGAAGACCCTTTTCTCCAATATGTCCCAGCCTTCGATGCCATAGCGATGTCTTCTCACTAGAGACAGTAAGGACTCTGTCTCCTTCATTTTTACCCTCAGAAACAATAGTGCTGTTACATCCATTTTTGAAGGTGCTTCCCAACAACTTGTATAGAGTTCCAATCCGAACTCCCCTCATCAGCACCAATGACTCTCGAACCATTTTGCATGTGTTCTTTTCAAATAGAGTTTTCACACCTGCATCATCCATTTTACTTACAGATATAAGGTTTCTAGCCAACTTTGGAATGTGCAGAACCCCGGGAAGAGTTTTAACCCTTCCATCTTTGAGCAGTAGCTTGACCTTTCCTCGACATATGATTTTCGCTACCGAGTTGTCTCCCAGAAATACATCTCCTCCATCATACTTTTCGTATTCAGAAAACCACTCCCTGTGGGGAGTCATATGATAAGACGCACCTGAGTCAATCAACCACGAATCATGCTCTGCATGTGTACTTGAAGATGCCAGATACACATCTCCTCCTTCCTCTGTAGATTCTTTCCCATCTGCGGATGGAGCGTCATTAGGTCCTCTACTTTTATCAGTAATTTTCGATTTACAATCCTTCTTGTAATGCCCAGCTTTTCCGCACTTCCAGCATTTTCTTACAGAAGGTCCTGGAGATTTAGATCTCCCTCTAGATTTAGATCTACCACCTGAAGACTTATTTTTAGATCTATCTCCAGGGCGACCTCTTACAAATAAGGCATCCTTGGCTGAACTATCTATGGATTTCCGCCTCATTTCCTCCGATAGTAGGGATGCAACCACATCATCGAAGTTTAGCGTGGTTGCATTACTCCCAATAGCTATGACCAGATTATCCCATGAATCTGGCAAAGAGCACAACAGACTAATACACTTTTCATCATCATCAAGTTTAATACCAACAGATGTCAACTGACTTACCAGAGTATTGAAGGCGTTTAGATGCTCTGAAACAGAGTCTCCATCAGTCATCCTCAGAAGGTACAATTTCTTTCGCAGAAATAACTTATTTACCAGGGACTTTGACTGATACAGACTTCCCAGTTTATCCCATAGCTTCTTTGCAGTGTCTTCTCCAGATACGTTCACCAATACCGAATCTGCAAGGCAAAGACGAATAGTGCTCCTTGCTTTCCTTTCCAGCTTTTCCCATTCTTCTTTTACCGCACCAGAGGGCATGGTACCTGGATCTACTGCGATCCATTGTTCTCTATCTACCAGAAGATCTTCCATCTTGAGCTTCCATAGCTCAAAGCTATGACCATTAAATTTCTCAATCTCGAATCTAGAACTGCTCGCCATTCTTTAAACAAAGAATAAATCACCGCTGCAAAGCTCCCACTGAAACCAGGTTTATCACAAATCCAAGATCGAGCCAAACCCCTGGAAACAAAGGCGTCCCTCTGAACCCAAAATTGCTCTGATACCAAATGTAAGTTTTAAACCTTAACAGTGAAGTACAAACATATATCGATTCTTAAGCATTTACAGACAATACACAATGGCACACACATTACACAGAGATTTTCACCTGGAAACCCTTAACCGGGAAAAACCAGCAAAACTTAGAGCCGCATAGCTCCTTTTTCATTATATGTTTATTTTACATGTACAATACAATAAATGGTATTCTGCAGCATCTAAAAAACCCTAATTCGTTTACCCGAATTAGGTTACAACCCTAATTCCTTTTACCGGAATTAGATAGAGTACAATGGGTCGAAAATCGCGAAAAAGCAAAAAACAACCCAAAAAAAAAATTGCGCTCCGCGCGGACTCCGGGGGCCTAACGGCCCCCTCCGTGTCGTTTCGGAACCTAACGGTCCGAAACGAAGGGGGTGGACCCTGTCGGGCTACCCCCCCCTCTAAACCCCCCCCCTCCGGACGCGCCCGGCGCAGGCGAATCGAAGGTGCCGTAGGGATCGTGTTGTACACGCAGCGACCATGTGAAGAGATATAACATACCCAACATTCTCCCACTTGTTGTTCTCTTCACATACAGGAGAAATTTATGACTTCAACAATTCAGGGCAACAATGCCCATGTTCTCTTTGCACCAAGAGAACTTCTAAGTACTCACAGACTTTGTCAAAGAGTCTGCAACATTTACCAAAGTGTCAACCTTTTCCAGCAACACTTTGTTCTGTTCAACCATGTCTCTGACGAAATGGTACTGCACATCAATGTGCTTTGTCCTCGAGTGATAAGCAGGGTTCTTTGCCAGAAATATTGCACTTGAGCTATCACAACCAATTTTTACTGCATTCTGAACAAAACCAATACCTGAACACAATCTTTGCAACCATACAGCTTCCTTACTTGCATGGGTAGCTGCCATGTATTCAGCTTCTGTAGTTGAGAGTGCAACTACAGCTTGTCTTCTACTCATCCAACTGATTGCTCCTCCAAATAGATTAAAAACGTAGCCACTTGTAGATCTTCTGTGATCAAGATCTCCAGCCCAGTCAGCATCAGCAAATCCTTGTATATCTATCTCTCTGTTTAGACCGGGTCTTCCTTGGTAGCAGATTGCAGAATCTGTAGTGCCACGCAAATACCTGAAGACCCTTTTTACTGCAGTCCAATGTTCCTTTCCTGGTTTTGACATGTATCTACTCAAAACTCCCACTGCATGGGCTATATCTGGTCTAGTACAGACCATGGCATACATCAGACTGCCAACTGCACTAGCATATGGAACATGAGACATGTCCTCTACCTCTTCTTGTGTAGTGGGACACTGTTCTGCAGATAACCTTACACCTACAGGAATGGGCACCTTCACTGGTTTGCTTTCCTGCATATTAAATCTCTTCAATATCGTTTCAACATATTTCCTCTGATTTAACCAGAGTTTCCTGTTTTCACGATCTCTTTTTATTTCCATGCCCAAAATGAAATTTGCAGCACCAAGATCTTTCATGTCAAATTCAGATGACAGCTGATTCTTGACATCCTTGATGATTTCTTTGTTGTTTCCAATTAGCAACATATCATCAACATACAATATTACATAAATAAAATGATCACCAATTGGCTTAAAATAAACACAATGATCAGCTTTGCTTCTTGAGAAACCAAGTCCCAGTATATAAGTATCAAATTTTTGATACCACATTCTGGGAGATTGTTTCAAACCGTAGAGAGACTTTTTCAGCTTACAGACAAGCTCCTTTCTTCCTTTCACCACAAACCGTTCTGGTTGCTTCATATAGATCTCTTCATTAAGATTTCCATGTAGGAAAGCCGTCTTTACATCCATCTGTTCTACTTCAAGATCAAAAGCAGCAGAAATCATCAAGGATGTCCGTAACGGTCCGAAACGAAGGGGGTGGGCCCTGTCGGGCTACCCCCCCCTCTAAACCCCCCCCTCCGGACGCGCCCGGCGCAGGCGAATCGAAGGTGCCGTAGGGATCGTGTTGTACACGCAGCGACCATGTGAAGAGATATAACATACCCAACAAATTTTAGGTAGAAATACTTTCGTATTTCGAACTCTACAGAATTATTTGAAACACCTACACAAAATGTTAAAGGGATTTTCTTAGAAGCAATATGTATACAGTATATAAACACTACTAATGTGATTTTAAAATGATCAACAGACAGTTGAACCCTTACCATATGCCAAGAAGCATGCGAAGCAAAAGCATCATTGGAATAACCAAATGTAAACTCTGGTGGTATCCAAGGTCATCATAACCATACTGGTTCACACAAAAAGGATAACAAGAACTAGTGCATGAGCACAAAGTTCTTGAGATCTTCGTTGGTGGAACCACGATGTTGCAGAACTCTTTAATAATAACTTCATAGTCAAACAACTTTAGCTTGCTGAGCTAAAACATAGATTCAAGCATTAAATCTACAGAGCCAAGCGAATATGCTCTACAGAGCTAAAGCATAAATACAAGCACAGAATCTAAAACACAGAGTCAAGTTATTACATGACAGAGCTAAATACAATTACAAAGTCGAACATTAAACAATATAAGATTGCAAACTGGAGGGAAAACCATAGAGAAACATCTACGAACAAAACAAAGAGTCAAGCTTCGAAAGCATAGATTCAAGCTATGACACATTACAGAGTCGAATTGAAGCAAAATAATATTGCAACTGGAGGGAAAACTCTCGTGAAGCACTACGGACACTCCATGAGGAGGTCGTAGTTTCTTACCATTGCTATCATTATCATTAACAATATACTATCACCGTATCATTATCATTAACAATATATTATCACTGTATCAAAGATTGCAAATATTTGGTACAACCAACCTGCATAAATTCCATCGCATGGCTTTACCAAACCAAATCCGCATTAGCACCTCACTGTGGTCCTGCAAAACCAATGCAAATCACTGCATTAATAACAAAATCATAATTAAATATAATACATATATTTTATGGTTACACTATGCAGCACACGAGAAACAAAGTTAAACTATGATCATAGCATAGATATTATAACAAGCATTACGATTTCCATATAGTCACGATACGACAACATAAACATGGGATTTGATTTATATATATATGCATAGGAATTGTGCATAGTTTATAGTTTTCTATGGTTATGATAATATGAATATCGATGAGCATAATGAAATGGGATTCGTCCATAGTTTATAAGTTAGGAAACCTTGTATAGTTACAAATAGTAGATTGGGTAGACTTTGGTAGAAATACCATTGTTAGACCTTCCACATAATTTCTCATATAGGTTAACAAATTAACAAGTTTTCATTTATAACTTGTCATGGTATTATTATTACTAGAGTAGAAGTATTGATAAGTTGATAGCTTAGGACTGGCCATGGCTTGGCCATTAAGCTAGGATAGTAATAAAAATATTATCAGGTTCACAAGTTAAGGTGTATGAAATAGAAATATACACTATAATAATATTGGATTCACGACAATGGATGAGTCAGCCATGAATATAATAAAACATATAATCGTCAAATCTAAGGATGACACTTTATTCCGCAAACTACGTATGTAATTATGTGACGCATAAAATACTGAAATTCAATTTATACCTTATAAACGGGTGATGTTGAGTCGAACGACATCCTTATTGTTTTGCATACTTGCGACATAAGAGTTAATGTCATCAACATACTTCTATAATTTTTTTTAAATTGGGTAAATTTGGGGTTATGACAAATTGGTATCAGAGCATGGTTACAAACACTAGGCCTGAAAATAGGCTCAACACGTATGGTCATGACAAAACGAAAATAAAAACTGACTTATGTTTTTGGTATGGGTCTTTCAGGAACATAAATATAATCTTTATTTTGCAGGAAAATGGAAGGAGTAAAGAAATATTCCGAAGAAGGACCACATCATAGTGAACAAGAAAATCATGAACAAGAAAATATTAATAACGACAATCTATGGGTTGATCTGAATGATAACATAAATGATATTCAATCTGGATTCTTACAAATAGTCAAATAATTAAAGGCAGAAATACAAAGTGTGAAAGACGATAATAATGAACGTATCTTAATGGCACAAGAAGAGTTAAATAACATTCTACTTACTAAGATACTTGAGCAAGAAATAGTAAAGAATAAACCTACAGATGAAGAAATTGTAAAAACTGGATCATATCAGCGTAGAGTAGGAGAATTAAACTTTGCAGATAATGAAACTGATTCATCTTGTGGAAATTCAGTAAGGAAACATAAACATAAGTATAATACCAGTTAAAGTAGTGACAACAAACAAATCAAGAAAAAGAGTAAACACTACAAAGAAATTACTAGATAATTTAAGAAAATAAAACCACCTATCTTTAATGGTGAAGTAGAAACCAAAATAGAAGTTGAAGCATGGTTGTCCAAAATGCATAAGTACTTTTATATTTATAATTATTCTACAGAATTAAAGGGAAAATGACTATCTATAATCTGTCCAAAAAGGAAGATATATGGTGGCAAGACATTAAAAAGGTGAAAAATATAAAGGAACGTCATATAACATGGAGCTCTTTTAAGAAACTATTTAAAATAAAATAGTTTTCTAAACAGTACTATGAAGAGAAGGCTATAGAATTCTATGATCTGAAACTTGGAACACTAACTATGAAGGAATTATGCATCAAGTTTTAAAGTTTACTTCGATATGTACCCTACATTATTGAAGAGAAACCAAAATTACAACGGTTCTTAAGTTTCTTTCCGGTAATATATAAAGAAAGGATTGAATATGATCATCCTAGAACTCTAGAAGAAGCAATGAGAAAAGCAAATTTATTCTATGAACAAAATAAAAACAAAAAAGACAACATACCAGCTTGGAAAGGGAAGAGTTTTTATCAAAAGAAAAGAGTAAATAAATTTTTCATAAATTCTTGAAATAACTATAAAGTTTATCAAGAAAATAATTACAGAAACATACCTCAAAATGTAATGAATAACCAAAGAAGAGATGTGTCTCCTACATATAACAAAGTTAACAATAAAAAAAAATCTTTGAAATTTTGGGAGTGTTGGGAACCACACTATTTTAAAGATTTTCCAAAGAGAAGAAAGTATGTTAATAATTTACATTCTATACAAGAACATGCTACTATAAGAGATGTGGCCAAAAGTATACCAAGGATTAGTGCATCATTAGAGAATCGACAAGAAGATCATCAATCGACAATGATCGAAATCGAAGGTATGTTAAAAGACAAACCCATTTCTATGTTGATAGATCCAGGTGAAATTTTAAGTTATATATCTTGTAGATTGGTAGAAGCATGTAAACTTTATCAAGATAACTTTGAAAATTCATGGTTATTTCATCTTGCTACAGGAACAAAAAGGAAAGTAACTAACTTTGTTAAAAACTGTGAGTTTTTCATGAATGAATTTAAAACACATGCAGATTTGAATGTTTTACGTTTGGTATCGTATGACATGATAATAGGAATGGACTTGTTAGAAAAACATATAGTGATTCTAAACTGCTATGATAAAACATTTACATGCAAAGATAAAGAAAATAATTATGTTGTAGTGAAATGAATTCTGAGGTAAGTTATGATTAGGGAAATATCTGCTTTACAAATGAAAAGATATGTTAGGAAAGGCTGTCATTTTTTTGTTGTTCACATACTTGATGATAGAGATAAACGTGATAAAATTGATATAAATTATATTCCAATACTGAAATAATTCAAAGATGTATTTCCGGAAGAAATTCCAAGGCTACCTCCTAAAAGAGAGATAGATTTTACAATAGATCTTATACCAGGAGCAGTACTAGCTTCGAAAGCTACTTATAGAATGAACATATTGGAATTAAATGAATTAAAATCTCATATTCAAGAATTAATTGACAAGAAGTATACATGACCAAGTGTATCCCCTTGGGGAGCACCGATAATGTTCGTGAAAAAGAAAGATGGCACTCTACATTGTGCATCAACTATAAACAACTAAATAAGATGAAAATTAAAAATAGATACCTGTTACCCCGAATTGATGATTTATTCGATCAATTCAGATGAGAAACTATATTTTCCAAAATATATTTGTGATCGGGATATCACCAAGTAAGAGTAAAAGATGAAGACATATATAAAATTGCATTTAGGACAAAGTACAGTCATTATGAGTTTATTGTGATGCCCTTTGGGTTTACAAACACACTAACATTGTTTATATGCTTAATGAAAAATGTATTGAGTAAATACCTAGACAAATTTGTAGTCATGTTTATCGATGATATATTAATTTACTCTAAGAATGAACAAGAACATGAAGAACACTTGAGAATTGTATTACAAGTATTAAGAGAAGAAGAACTTTATGCAAAATTCAGTAAGTGTGATTTCTTTGAAGATAGAATTCAGTACTTAGGACATGTGATAACTAAGGAATGTCAGTTGACACTAATAAAGTAAAAGACATAATGGAATGGCCAATTCCTAAAGACGTATCTAATATACAATCATTCATGGGAATGACAGGTTATTACAGAAAAATTTATTGAAGGTTTATCAAATTGCATACCCTATAATTTCTTTACAGGACAAAGGAAAGAAATTTCATTGGAATAATAAATGCTAAGATAGTTTTAATAAACTAAAATACTTGTTAAATATTGTTGATCCTTATAAATATTTTACCATTTGCACGGATGCATGCAAAGAACGTCTAGGAGGAGTGTTAATGCAAGGTAACTATGTTGTGGCTTATGAGTCAAGAAAATTAAAAGAACATGAAAGAAATTATGAAACTCATGATTTGGAGTTGGCTGCTATAATATACGCACTAAAAATGTCGTGACATTATCTTATTGGTAGGTGATTCAATACTAAAATGTGATAATGTTAGTGTACAAATACCTATTTGACCAGCAAAATCTGAATGCAAGACAAGCTAGATGGCTATCTTTTCTAAGTGAATATGATTTCGAAATAAAAAACATCAAGGGGAAAGAAAATAAAGTAGCATACCCTTTGAGTTGCCATGCTAATATGTTGTATGTGACTACAAGTAGTAGTTACAAAACAAATTTAGAGATAAGAATACAAACAACAGCAAGAATTGATGATGAATATTAGAAATTAAAAGATAAAACAACAGAAAATGAAGCAAGTCAAATAAAAATAGATTTTAAATTAAGCAGAAAAAAATTATTAAGGTATAAGAACAGGTTATATGTACCTAATTATGCAAAATTTAAGCTGTTAATTATGAATGAAATGCATAAGACACCTTAGTCAGGACACCCTTGATACCGAAAAATGATTACCATGTTGAGGAAAGAATTTTATTGGCCTAATATGAAAAAAGAAGATGCAGAATATATAGCTAAATGCATGGAATGTTAGCAATTTAAAACTTAACATTAGCATCCAGCAGGGTTATTGCAACCCTTACCCATTCCAGAATGGAAGTGGGAGGTGATTAGTATGGACTTCATAATAGGTTTTCCTAGAAATACTAAACAGAATGATTCTATAATGGTTGTTGTAGACAAGCTATGTAAGGAAGCACATTTTAATCATGTTAAAACTACATACAAAGTTATTCCTATTGTTGATATATTTATGAGAGAAATTTTCAGATTGCATGGTGTACCTAAGATAATAGTTTCTGATAGAGATACAAAGTTTACAAGAAATTTTTGGAAGGCACTAAACTAAATTTCAGTACATCTTTTCACCCTCAAATAGATGGATAGACAAAAAGAGTAAATCGGATCTTAGAAGACATGCTTAGAATGTATGCTATGGATAAACTAGGAAAATGTGAAGACTATTTACATTTGGTTGAATTTGCTTATAATAACCATTTTCAACCTTCTGCTAAGATGCATCCATTTGAAATACTTTATGGACAAAAATGTAACACTCCAGTTTCTTGTAGTAGTCAAGTTGATAGATTGATGTCAGGTCCTAAAGTGTTGAAGGATATTGAACTAACCATGAAACAAATACAACAATGCTTGAAGATAGCTCAAGATAGACAAAATATCTATGCAAAATTGAAACGAACTCGAAGAGAGTTCCAGGTGGGGGATCATGTTTATGTAAAAGTAAAAACAAGGAATAGTTCTTTAAGATTGGGGAAGTGTGCTAAAAAAGCACCCAGGTATTGTGACCCTTTTGAAATATTAGACTGGGTTGGATCAATAGCTTATTAGTTTGCATTACCACCTATAGTAAAAGTACATAATGTTTTTCATGTTTCCTTCTTAAATAAATACATACATGATGTTACTCATGTTGTGGATTGGAATGTTATTCAGGTGGAACTGGGAGGAGAATTCCAAGTGGAACCAGAATGCATCCTCGACAGGAAAGAGCTTATCCTTCAAAACCACATTATTGGGCAGGTAAAAGTGCAATGGATGTACCTTAGCCTTGAAGAATCTACTTGGGTATTGGAAAGTAATATGCGGGAGGCATATGAAATTCTGTTTCCAGAAGAAGCAATGGAAGATTGAATAACACCGAAGACGGTGTTATATTTAAGGGAGGGTGTATGTAATACCCCTAGAACCTTAATCTAGAGTTTAATACTTTGTAATATTGTTTTTAATTATTGTTGAACAATTATTTGACCAAGTGTGGTCAAAGAAATGTAACATCTCCATGAATATGTTAGTGTTATTTCGAGAAAAATAAATATTATTGGTCCTCTAGCCATTAACCAAATCACATTTTAATAACATAAAAGACCTCAATTTATAATACGATTTCTTGATACTGGTTATTATCAAAGAAGGAAACATAATGACATAACATACCCATTTTGTACCATCTCCAACATTTATAGTCTGCTTTCTTTGCCGTGTATAACATAACTTATCAAGGTTTATTTAACATCATTGGCAATCACTACAATTGATATTCAAAAACGATAGTACATCATATTGTTCCAACAATGTCATTCTTCTCATAAGGTACTATATCTAATTGTGTTAGACATCATATTGTTCCATAGAGTACTTTATCAAACAATCCACTACCCCACTTTGGGGTATTACCAATACTATAACATGTCCAAAATACTGAACATACCTTAAAGAGATATTAGGGTTAATATCTTAACCAAAGAAATATCCAATGTATTCACATACTTTAATATAAATCATTTATATTATAACCCAATGTAAAATATTTAAACTCATTCACTTAGTAATAGAGATAAAGGTCAAAGTTCTTTTAACCTTTAATGAAAAAGTCTTTTGTAATTTCTTATACTTAATTGCATGCATTATGGTGATTTCTCTATATTTGCACGAGACTATGTATTACCATACTTTTGTAATTTCTTATAACTTAATTGCATGCATTATGGTGATATCTCTATATTTGTACGAGACTATGTATTACCATACTTAACCAAACATGTTTCTTTCATTAATACTCTTAACCAAAACTCCTTACAGGCATTCAGCTAACTTTTGAAAGGTAGATAATAAAATGCCTACGTTGTTTCAACAGTAAACAAGCTGTTAACTACCGTCTCTTCATGGAGCGGAAATGATATATATATATATATATATATAATATATGTGAACCACGCTCAAATCCTGTGTTTGGTATTTAACTCATAACTATAGAGTTTACCTCTGGTTACTATATATATACATATTTTCATACATACTAAATATTTACAGAGAGGATAGCAATCCAACCTAATAGGTACATACCGAATCAAAGCAGCAAAAGAAACAAAAATTCTTAGATACAGAGAACCGATCGAGTCTCAACCTTTCGGCTTGGGTCTCAAATTTCGCTGTCTTCTTTCGATTACAGCATAATAATAAATCTATTATATGAAATCTAACAAAATCAGGATTCAACTTTGCTCAGTCATTACTGCCGGTCACAACTAAATAATCGCTCATAAATCAGAATGGGTTTACGCCTTTAAATGAGGGATACAAAAATATAATTTCTAACCCTGAGCATGTAGCTTCGATCAAAAGGAAAATACTGTGTACCTGATTTATGTCCCTATCAATGGTGAGCAAAGTGTGGAAAATACCTTAACCATAGAGTTATTTTTATGAAGCCCAATCGACTCTTCAGATTCTGGAGATTTTGTAGGGATGGTCGCAATCTAGTTTTCTTTCGCCGATGAGATGGTTATTTACTTTCCCCTCAATCGACTTCAATATCTAGTTGCAGCGAGTACTGTAAGAAAAGGGAGAGGACAACGAAAACGCTGGAGCCCCTGGGAATGTTTTGATCTCTACGTAGACTATTTGTGAGAGCCATCGCAGTCATAAAAAAAAGAGATGCGATACAGTAGATCTAGAAATAATGAGAGCCATCGCAGCAGAGAAAATCCGATCCAGGATTTCAATGGACTCTATGCAGACTATTGAGTGAGAACAATCGCAGCCATAAAAGGAGATGCGATACAGTAGATCTAGAAATAATGAGAGCCATCGCAGCAGAGAAAATCCGATCCAGGATTTCAATGGACCCTATGCAGACTATTGAGTGAGAACAATCGCAGCCATAAAAGGAGATGCGATACAGTTTAAATGGACTCTATGCAGACTATTGGGTGAGAACCATCGCAGTAAAAAAAAAGGGAGATGCGATACAGTAGATCAAAGCAGAACATAACTTTTACACAACGAATTAACTCGGATATGTTTTCTATACCACATATTTAACTCTGATCTCAAAAATAAAGCAGTATTCAAAACCTACTATTTTGCAGAGATAAGTTTGTAGATATAACCTCGATCTCATACTCATTTCTGCTGAAATCGCTTCTGCTACTCCACGGTGGTATGAAACTTCTTTCCGAATTTCCATTCTGAGTGATGAGCCACTGAGTCTGTCACCCTCTAGATACCGCCCCTTTTCCTTTTACTTCCACCTAAAATAAGTATTTAGAACGCAGATATTAACATTCTACGCCCCCCAGAGAATACACCACAGAACTTGAAATACTCTGCCATCGCAGTCATCTACCCTCCTGGAAAAACCGAGACTTCCTCTCCCTTACAATGGTGATCTAATCTCCTTTTTCCTTTACTCCAAGATAACGAATATTTATGGTAAGCGTTGCTCCTGATCGAAGGTCCGTTGTTGGGTGGGAACATCCTCCAAAATTCTCGATCTTATTCTCCCTTCGAGGAGTACATCCACCTTCCATATTCAATTTTGACGACAACACTCTCTCTTGGAGAGTCCGTCCATTCCCCAGCTTTTAAGATGGCCAATGAAATTTTCTACATAACTCATTTGGAGTGCCTCTGAGAGGGGAATCCTCTTGCAACGGTAAGCTAAGTGATAGATACTCACTCCCGTCTTTTACTCCTCCACTACGTAATAAACCGATTTTCTCAACTGATCGACAAGTGCCAGTCAATTTAGCTCAAATAAGTTTTGAACAAGATGAAAATAGTTAAAGCCAATAACTCACAGCTATCGAGGATAGCTCATAAGGATTTCAAAACAAGGCTGGAAGCATGTATATAAATAAAAACAATATATAGGATGAGAAACCGTCCACCTACAAATATCTCAAAAATTAATATGCTTGTATACCTAGGATAAATCTTTTAATACCTCCTTCAAACTTCTCTTATTTCTTTTAATTATTTGATAGGTCTTTCCCACATTCTCTATATGTTAAACCTATTGCTTGTATTGGAAAATCATATGTCACTTTGTAATATAATTTATATTACTCCTAGCTTATATTCTCTTAGTTGATTTCATTATTACAACTCTTCTTAACATGTATACTATATATGTTAAGAACTTTTTATTTCATATTGTTTTTAAAAAAAACAATCATAATACGATTAGAATAACTTAAGCCCTAATATCTTTAGTTAGGTATTTAAGGTGATTAATAACCTTACTAGGATGTGCTAACACTTGTAAACATGACACTAGCTTGGGGTCCACTGATGGGGCCTTGGCCTTGAACTCCTCACCAAGGCCATTTACAAAATTACATTAACAGAAATAATAATAAAAATAAAGATCAAAATAGGTCATAAAGGAGGGATATCACAAGAAACTTGTATGAGGATTTTGAATTATTATTATTATTTAATAAATAAAAACAAGAGAATCCAATCTGAAGTAGTTGTTGAAAGTGTGTTTTCTCTCCCACAAGGACAAATGACAAGTGTTAAACAAAAATCCCAGTGGTGAAAATAGATATTTAATACCTGAATAGGTGCAAGAGGCATCATCCTTATTTTTCAGGTTAGAACTCTAGATGGAGGTTCTAGAGAAGGAAGCTCATGATAGACCTAAGTCCTAGGCAAAGTTAAATACACATTCCCATTAGACAAGCAGGAGGTTGGGATGGAAGAGGGAAAATATCTTTGTTGAGTAAAGGAGTGGAACTGAGTGATAGTTTGGAAGTGGTCCAACAGTCTTTGTCCTTGTGGTCTAGTGAACAGGCTCGGGGGTTTCAAAGCAAGTAATCTTGGTTGTTCTAGAAGATTGGTTGGGAGGAACGACGAACTTCAGATTGGATTCGGTATGTTCTTACTATCTGGTTTTTATCTTAGACAGCATTCAATATTTTCTATGTAGTATTATTATAGAATGATGAACTGTAATTTTAAATGTTTTGTTAGTGATTTCATTATTTTAATTCTGAGAAGTACAAATCCTATGTTATTGTTCTGTCTATCATGTCTAGTTTAATTGCATTATGATATGAATATAATTTTTTTGTTTATAATTCAGTTGTTCATATGATAGATCAAATTTACAAATCTATTCTATAACCTAGGGTTTATATTGAATATATAGAATATATTACTTTGTTAATTAGATAGATTTAATATTTCCAAATGTTTACATAGTATTGAAGGACCTGTTATAAAACATACAGTATCAAAGAAATAACATAATAGGGTAGGTTAAATAAATTACCACATAGGAATTTTTACACAAAGCCAGATGGCTTGAATAAATATTCACAATTATAATCAAACAAAAATTTAGATATATATATATATATATACAGATAAATGAGTTTCGTTTGAGTTCAAGGCATTTAGAGTTGAAAGGATTTCACCTTATAACACAGAGTGTAGAGCTAATTGGATTAGTATTCATATATCAAAGTAATATTATAAATGAATCCGTAAGGCTCAAACACATTTTTATTAAGGTTCAAAGTACAAAACCTAACATTAATGCAGAGCCGAGAGGCCACAAAACAAATCATTGAAGCATATAAAAAAATAGCACCATTTTTCATATAATACGATGGGACAAGATAAACGCATTTTAAGCCAGAACAAGTCGAAATTTTATAATAGTCGAATGGCCATCATGTATTTCGAAACAGAGTGTGAAATGCCGAAAGGCTTCATACATCATATAAAAATGTTAAAGAAACTCTGAAAGAAGTTGTATGGATTCTCTCAGCTTATGCGAATCATGTAAATAATAAATGTAGGCAAATAATTACTCATGTTGTGGAAATTTTTTGAATATGGAGTATGCTATTGGCATTTTTTCCATGCAATAAATAAGTAGCAGGCATCTACCTCATTAAAAAATGATTCCATTGCATCCATGTAACCACCTTCAAGACAAACATAATGAATACAGTTGTGGTTGTTAACCAAGATTGTAATAAGCAAATAGTAAAACCTGTTAATAGATAAACTCGAAAAGAAATATATCTTAAGCCCTTACGAAAGGAGGTTTGGAGTTTACCTTTGGAATTCGTAGACACCGGTTAAGGAAGCGAACCAAAAATCATTATATTTCTTTGTGTACCCTTTGTTTTGTGTCGAACATCAAAATTTTAGGTAGTAATACTTCAATATTTCGAACCCTACAGAATTCTTCGAAACACCTGCACAAAAGATTAAAGGGATTTTGTTAGAATCAATATGTATATAGTATATAAACACTACTAATATGATTTTAAAACTATCAATAGAGAGACGAACCCTTACCATCTTCTAGGAAGCATGCGAAGAGGAAGCATCATTGGAAGAACCAAATGCAAACCCTGGTAGTATCCAAGGCCATCGTAACCATACTAGTTCACACAAAAATAATAACAAAAACCAGTGTGAGAGCACGAAGTTCTTGAGAGCTTCGTTGGTAGAACCATGATGCTCCAGAACTCTTTAATAATAACTTCATAGTCAAACTCCAAACCACAACAGCCAAAAAAGTTTAGCTTGCTGAGCTAAAACATAGATTTAAGCATTAAAGTTAAAGAGCCAAGCGAATATGGTCTACAGAGCTAAAACATAAAGCCAAACACATATTCTAAAACACAGAGTCAAGATATTACATGACAGGGCTAAACACAATTACAGAGTCGAACTGTAAACACTCTAACATTTCAAACCAGAGGGAAAACCATTGAGAGACATCTAAAAACAAAACACATAGTCAAGCTTTGAAAGCACAGAGTCAAGATATGACACATTACAGAGTCGAATTGAAATGAAATAGTATTGCAACCGGATGAAAATCCCTCGTGAAGCCCTGTGAACAGTCCATGAGGAGGTTGTAGTTTCTTACCATTGATATCCTTATCATTAATAGTATGATATCACCGTATCAAAGCTTGCAAACAATTTATTAACCAGGGTAAGCTCTACACAGAGCGAATCTCTCCAACATAGCAACATAACTGAGTGTCGTGAAGGCAAAAATGGAGTAACAAGCAACCTTGCTCGACATTACAAAGGGAGATTGGTTACAATCTCAAGAAAATAACTTCGAAGATGCATAAAAAGACATGTGAAGGGGCAAGTTGGTACAACCAACCTACATAAATGCCATCACATGGCTCTACCAAACAAAATCCGCGTTGGCACCTCGTTGTGGTCCTACAAAACCAATGCAAATCACAACATTAATAGCAAAATCATAATCAAATATAATACAAAGATTTTATGGTTACACTATACAACACACGAGAACCAAATTTAAACTATGATCATAGTATAGATATTATAACAAGCATTACGATTTCCATATAGTCATGATATGACACATAAACATGGGGTTTGATTTATATATATATGCATAGGAATTGTGCATAGTTTATAGTTTTCTATGGTTATGATAATATGAAGATCGATGAGCATAATGAAATGGGATTCGTCCATAGTTTATAAGTTATGAAACCTTGTGTAGTTACAAATCGTGGATTGGGTCGACTATGGTAGAAATACCATATGTTATACCTTCCACATAATTTCTCATATAGCTTAACAAATTAACAAGTTTTCATTTATAACTTGCCATGCTATTATTATTACCAGAGTAGAAGTAGTGATAAGTTGATAGCTTAGGATTGGCCATGGCTTGGCCATTAAGCTAGGATAATAATAATAATATTATCAAGTTCACAAGTTAAGGTGTATGAAGTAGAAATATAAATTGTAATCATAATGGATTCACGATAGTGGATGAGTCAACCATGACTGTAATAAAACATGTAATCGTCAAATCTAAGGCTGACACATTATTCATCAAAGTACATAAGTAATTATTTGACACATAGAATACTGAAATTCAATTTATACCTTATAGACGAGTGATGCAGAATTGAATGACATCCTTATTGTTTTGCATAACTGTGACATAAGAGTTACTATTGTCAACATACTTATACAATTAATTATGTGTCACATAGAATACTGAAATTCAATTTATACCCTATAGACGGGTGATGTTGAGTCGAATGCATGCTTATTGTTTTGCATACCTGCAACTTAAGAGTTAATGTCGTCAACATACTAATATATATATATATATATATATATATTGGATAAATTTGGTGTTGTGAAATGCAATCCGCAATCCGAAATGTGGGATTCGAAAAGTTGGAACCCCAAATTCACAGCTTTAAAAAATTCATGCCTCTGACTTTTGTAATCCGGAATGAGGGATTTGGAATTTGAAACCCCAAATTCATCGCTTTGAAGAATTTTACTCCTCCGAAATCATCAATCCAAAATGCGGGAGTCGGAAAGTCAAAACCCCAATGCTAAACTTCAAGAAAATTACTCCTTCGACTTCTGCAATCCTCCATTAGGGAGTCAAAAAGTTAGAAACCTGACGCACAACTTTGAGAAAATTACTCCTCCGACTTCCACAATCCGCAATGCAGGTTTGGAAAGTCGGAACCTCTGCGAAATCGCTCTATGGCCGTCAATCTAGATCTATCTCCAATCTCGACCATTCAATCTCTTAAGAGCGGAAGACCTCCTTTTTATCATTTTTCTTACTGTGGCTTTCTCATCCTGTTGGAAGCTATTAATACTTATCCATTTTTGGGGGGATTTTGCTTCTTCTTTTATGGTAAAAAGTTAGTGGGTAGACCTTCGATTTCGGTAGAGGCTTCCCTTTCCTTCCCATGTGGGAGTTTTCTTAGAGGTGATAACATTGTGAAACTTATAATTTATAAAGTTGAAATTTCTAAAGAAATTTATGTCATGTATACATTTAATGATAATAATAATGGGATCAAAATTAAGTAAAGGATTATTAAAATAAAAAATAAAATATATTCGTTTATTATTTTTTATTATTATATTTTTTAATGTTCTTAATTTGATTTCAAATTAATTAAGTTACTTATATTATGTTTAATCATCTCATCCATATGTTTTTATGGCTACAATTATATCTAATTTAAGCATATATTTTGTGAAGGATTTTAGTAGATGTATGTATAGCCCATACATAAACTTATGAAAGTAATAAATTTTTCAAATATAAATTTAAATAATAAGAAAACCATTTCACATAATTAATATGGGATGACTAATGAACATTAATTGGTTGTATATTTGAAGTGATAATAATTATATAAATAATTTTAATAATATATCATTATATGGATGATTATGTGAGATCAATATTGACATTAAATTTAATGACTATAATTACATTGACAAATGTACTAATTATACAAAATTATAAATTATGTGTTAAATTTCATTCTTAAAAAGAATAATAACAATATGATAATGAAAATGAGGATGATGTCCAATGAGACAAAATTTTGTTTATTAGTACCTTTTTTTCAAGCAGATAAAAATTGTTCCTTGATATTCGAAATGAGTCAAACTGAACAAAGTCCTATACATAAGGGATTTCACCATCCTTGCATCACATACAACTAATTAGAAAACCATACTTCATTACATACTAAGTAGATTGTTCTTAAAAAAACTCTAAAGAAGACATTATAAACATCCTATAGGCTAAGAAACTTGATCTATGAGTCCACATATGGTATATGAAGCTCAAGTTAGAGAAATTAAATAGCCAAGACCTGTACTGAACCTTCATTCACATCCTCATTCTCAAATTATTCTTAATAAAATAATAATCCTTCAAAAATACCAACTTCTTTTTTAGAGAGACAATTTGCAATAACATTATCCTCTCTATACACATGAAAGATGTTGGTCTGAACAAATGAATCGAGTAGATAGATAGTTCTGTCATGCCATTGATCAAATGAGATAATTTTAAGGATGGATATTTTTCTTTCCTAATTAACAATGGACATGGAGTCACTAAAAATCACCAAAGTAGGAATACCATTGCTCGATGCAAAAAATAGCAATCCCGAGAGTGCCAGGAGATCATCTCTTATGCTAGAACCATTTCCACAGTTTAACCACAACTTCAAATTATGAACATCATTTAACTCCAGATACATGGGCCAACATAACTATCATTAGTCTAAGAAGCTCCATCAAAATACCAAGCAACATAAAAAGGTACAAGAGGTTCCCAAGTTTGTCTCTATGTATTTTTGGAACTTCTTCAATTGAAAAATATTTATACAATCCAAACACTATGATACTACTATTCAATACCTTAGGAACCTATTTTTCAAAAAATTGTTTATTTATGGGCTTCCAGATCTCCCAATAGATGAATATTGGTTGTAGTTTGTGTTATCAGCCAATCTACCAAAAGCGGAGTTAGGGCATGATCTCTCTAGCTCAATGTAAGTCCAGAACAAATGAGACAGAATATGAAACTACTCTCCTAGATCTAATTAGAGATTGATTAATTAAGCAATCTTACCTCAAATTCGTAGATCTTTTCTCCTCGTGGTTTTTCTAAGCTCCGCGGTCATCAGATCTATGGTTGCAAGACTTGTCAAAACACATAGGAACAAGACAAGCAATAAAATATGCCTAAACACTAACTAGTCTAAGTAAATAGTTGAAGAGGTGAACTATAAATATCATTAACACAATAACATTTATGGAAATCGTTTATATTATTGTATAAAAGGTGGGAAGTACAATAGAAGAGATGATTACAACCAATGCCTCAACGTCGCAATCTCCTTCCGACAAGCCAAACCAAATCTCCTAGAGAGAAGTAGGTGCCTCCAAGACTAGGATGTAGGACTACTAAGCTAATTTCACCAACATAAGAGTACCATAGACTTCCATTCTTTGAATGGAGAGAGCTCTTGAATTTATAGGATCAAGTGGATAGAGTAGGTTGAGGATCCCAGGGAGAGGGTTAAGGGATCCTTCCCAAAGGTTAGGGAACTAAAGGCCAGCTCACCTAGGAGTTAGGGATAGGTATTCACCTCATCCAACTAGAAGAATTCACTCAAAAGCTACCTTTATCTCATGAAAATGACTCCGGCGCATGTTGCATGAAGGAAACCCATGCCGGCGCATGTTGCTCAAATACAACCTACGTTGGCCTAATTAGGAGTGTGGATATAGGCCATCAACCTGCTCTAAATGACTAACTTGATCTTGGGACTTCAGGGATTCATGCACTGAGGTTACATGGGTGTAACAGAATTCCCCCAAAGCATGAAGTTGGTAAAACTAATTAAGTAAAATGCTTTGATAGAACGAATGGCAAGGATTGTCGGAAAGAAGATGCGCTATAGTACAACTAACTCTGAGAACGCAGTCCCATATGACGCACAACATGGTTGTCGACCAATACATTGTAGATCCATGGTAGTAATGACCGACTGAACACAATCATGGCTACTAGAAATAACCATAGATTCATGATCAGATGATAACACAGCCATGACCAATAAATAAGTAGATCCATGTAATATGACTCAAACAATCTCCATCACAACCTGGGTAAAACATGACTCCCCAGGGTCTTCAAGTCGAACCCGCAATGATAGGAATCTATCCATGTGATTACAAATGTCTTGACGTCGAACATGGTAGAAACCACTTGATTACCGGTCATTGAGGTATATTGTTAACAAGAGCAAGGGAAATCACCATTAATGTTAATGATACCCAAGGTATCACAGTACATACCATTGAGCTTGAATTAATGAATTGAAGTCGAATGCTCAATGGAATATTTCAATCAAGAGTCAATGATGTAAACTCATGTCGAAAGTGAGGTAACCTACCACTAAGGTATGCAGGGCCAAGGTACTCAATTGGTTTCTAGATTCAGTCCTCGGATGAAGTGTTGAAGTCGGCAAGGATGAATCCGTCGAAGGAGGGCCATGATGAATCCCCCATCATCGACACGAAACTCGATAACAAATGTTTGGAGTAGATCGGATGGTACAGTAACAATGCGAGACTGACTCAGAGTAGACCGACATGATGGAAGGTGTACTGAATACAAATGATGAGCGATGAATATATATCTTGAACATGGGCATGGCATGACTTGGCAGTATTGACATGACGAGAGCAATGCTAACTGCTAATGCAACTGATGGTGGAGGCATTCTTTGGATGACCCAAAGGAGTAACAAGACTCATGAAGTTAGCAGAACTCGAGGACAAGTACTGAATGACAATGCAAGATGAGTGCCATGTTCGAGAGCGACTAAGTACTACCATAGATAAAGGTGTAACACAAAAACTTTCATTTTTCCCCATCATGACTGATGAGTGCCTCGTGTGTTTTTAATGAGCTTGATGAGGGTAACCATATGCTCGGTATAGCTCATCTCATAGATGAATCCAATCCCAAATATTTTATGAACCTGGGAAAGGAGGGGTTCATCCCATGGCGAGCCCTTCAATATTGAAATTTAACGAGTCCATAGAAGGTAAACTCAGTTTCAGTTCATGTTTAGAGAGTCTGAAAAGAACTAAAGAAGACTCCAAAGGTCCTTTTTCATAAGGTTAGCCTTGTCGCCCGAATAAGGGTAAAACAACGCGGGAGAGGACTCTTCCAGTCACAATTGGTTGGAGTATTCTTTTTTCGTAACTAGTGCCCCTTGGTCCGAAAAAGGGGTAAACTATCACCAGGAAGACGACCATTCAAATACTTTAACAAGCATGAATGCGACAAGTTTGCTTGGCAATATTTTCATATTTCGAGAGCTTGAAAAGAGCTTAAAGAAAACTCCAGGGGGTTTCCTTTTTTGTGGGAGTTTAACGAGCCCGAAAAAGTGATAAACCATAACTCGGTGACTTATTCTCATCGTTTAACGAGCACAAGAAAAAACAAAGAGTTAGCTCGGTTGTCATTTGATAATTTACATTAATGAGTGAAATAATGACAAAAAGATGCATGGAGAGTGTTCATACCTGATGATACTTACCAGATGATCACCACATCGAGAAATGGCACTAATGAGGCACCTGCAACTCATAAACTAGGTCAAAAGTGGTTAACTGAGTATTAAATATAATGAATGACCCCAACTATAGTAAAAAACCCATTAAAAATCAAAATATAAAAGGGAATGTTCCTTTTTTTGTTATAAAATGGATGAAATAGTAAAAATAAATTACAATTGGTTTTTACCAAATTGGGAGAGTGCAAAGTGTTGTTCAGAGATGAATTTCAACTGCAGTTTTTGGGAACTACGATCCATCATTTTGCGAGCCGTCTGCAACAAGTAACCCTAAACCTTCCCATTTAACTTTTTAGTGGATTAGAATTTTCTTTTTCATTTTCTTAGGCAGTTTTTGAGTGTTTTAAGTTGGTAGGAATGCATTCACGGGTCGATGCAGGAAACCCATTCGAGCTCTGCATAGGCGCATATCCCGAAAGGGAGTTCTACACTCACGGCACACTGTTATAATGGGTGATCTGCACCAGCGCAAACAACCAAATGAAACTCAAAATCTAGAAAAAAAAAAAGTTCTAGGTGAAGGGGAAAAGTTCTAAACATGTTTAAATGACTTTCTTGGTAGGTTTGGAGTGATACCATGGTCCTTGAATCCTGGGAACGCGAGCATGAGCTCGAGGATATGCAAGTGGAAAATAATCCACAAAGTGTTGCAACATTGCGAAACTCCTAGCTACTCAAGTACTTTCGAGTGCCGGGGATGAGATCCCAAGTCAACCTACTGACATACCTAGTCCAATGTTGGGACCCTATTCAATAGCACTTACAGATAGGTGAGCACATGCATACCATAGATGTCAAGGACATCTATTTTCTGACAAGATTATCCCGGTGAGGGAATCCTGTGTCTCTGACCAGGTCATGGGATGGTGACCGTTTGATTGAAGACATGATAGTTCAATGGTGTACTCTAGGCACCATGATAGTTGGTGGGAAAATTCCTATCAAGCATGTCATGGACAGGGACCTACGAGGGATACTCTTCACCATTGCGCGAGTTGCTGGTAGCCGAGCTGCTCACTTGGCTAGCAAGTTCCAAATGATGTATGCTAAGGATTGTAGGGTTCCTATAGTGTTTAACTTGTCTGACAGGCTTCTTGTTAGCCTCAAGGATCAATTGAACAAGTGTCAACGTGGGGCGATGAAATAGTTCAGGTATGGCTCGATCATGGTATCTTTCATGTTGGAGCGGGTACCCCTCTTGTGCCTGCAGCTGGAATTCAAGGATAGAGAGATTCGTGATCCTCACATGTTGAGATGGATAGATGCGATGGCTTGCCATGGTGGCAGGGGGCCCATCGTCAGCTTCGGTACTCGGTTCTTCACATGGTTGTAAGCACAGATCCTCATGGTGGAGAATTATCCATATGTTGGTACAGACTTTCGGGAAGATCTTGACCTAGTGCTTCCAGAGAGGATGGAATGGGGAGACATAGGTAAGAATCACTGCTTGTGTTTTTATATTTTATGTATTTTATAAAAAAAATTGTAGTAGTGTTGATTTTTACATGTTTCTTTGCAAACGTGGGTCCAGAGAGACCATTGGGAATCTCCCACCAGGCACAGAGAGGAGGAGTGCAGGAGATGGAGCTGACGGCCCCTGATGCTCTTGAGGAGCAAGAGGTGTTCTATCAGAAGCTTGGGGGGATGACCTCTGACATTCCAGAGCCTACAGTGCATGACTTACCCCTCCGATATCAAGAGTTGACAGTTGGGGTATCAGCTCGTTTCAGCACGCTACTCTGAAAGGTGGCTAGGGCATTTTCTATTACTGTGTGTAGCCTGGGGCTAAGCAGCCGAGGTTTGTGCGTCATAGGGTTTAGGAACATGGCCTGTACATGTATACTAAGAAAGCTTACAGGCTTCAAATTTTTTGTAGAGATGACTCTTACAGAAAGCTAGCATGCTTCAGATTTTTGTATTAGCACTACCATTTTGTACTTTTGTACGGATTTATATAGATATACAGACATTTCTAGTGGCTTTATACATTATGTGTTTTAATGGATGATTAATGTGGTCTTGTTTACATGTTTGCTTATAGGATGGATTATTTACATGTTATGTCTGTTTTTATGCTTTATACAAATGTTATGTATGTGCAATGTACCAATCCAGAATGAAATTGGCCATTGAGTCAGCAACTGTGTTCCTGTCTCGTGGAATGTGCAGGTATTGAATTGATTCGAGGGACATTTCTAGAAGACATACTTATCTATAGAGACAAAGTAGGATAGGGTCATGGATAGCGTAAATCCGATTAAGATGAGAGACCACCAGTTGCGAATCCAAATAGATGACAACGTGGTCCATACCCAAGGAAAGAGCGTCAGTTAGGGTTCCAATGACTGCCTGATATTCCACAGCATTGTTGGTTGTGAAACCTATAAACATTCCTCCTGAGCTGATAAGCTTGTCAGTGGGAGAATAGAGCACCCAGGCTGCCGAAGCAAGGTTATGGGTATGCTGGCTAGCGCCGTCCGCGAATCCGTAGCAAGTTTCCCTCTACACACACAGACATAACATGGTATAAGAAGCAAAAGCAAGATCTAGACACACTAAACAAAAGCACCACACCACACAAAAACACACACACCATGTACAGTATATACAACGTACTTATGCATGAAAGACTCAGGCATAGTACCTCTTCAGGTAAATCCCATTGCGGGGTTCACCTACAGATATCTCGTTCGAGTCTTCAAGTTCATATGCTCCCTTCTCGAGAACATGCTTTACTATGTAGGGTCCATGCCACATGGACTCGAACTTTCCTTCCCCCAGCTTATCGTGTCTTTGGTCGTATGTGAGGACCAAATCACCCTCACTATAGATGCGAGGTTCTACCAATTTATCATACTGTGCTTTGATGCATTTCTTATGTGCCTCATTGGAAAGAGTGGCATTGCGGCTAGCCTCGTCGAGTTTTTCCAAGTAGAGGAAGCGTTCTTAGTTAGTAGTAGTGTTAGGGAGAAGTTCAACTATGATTCTGAGGGATGGAATCTCGCACTCTATCGGTAGGACAACCTCCAATCCATAAACTAGTTGGAAGGGGGTAAATCCAGTGGCGGTCTTGACGGAATTTTGATAAGCTCATAGTGCGAAAAGAGCATGTTGTGCAAGTTGGACTTGTGCGTACCCACCATGCGTTGGATCATGGTTTTCAAGACCTTGTTAATGGCCTCTACTTGTCCATTGGACTGTGGGTAGTACGGTGTTGATTTTTCATGGTGAAAACCCAATCTAGTGCTCAATTCGCCAACCATGTGGTTCATAAAGTGGGAACCATGGTAAGTGACTATAGCGTGAGGAACTCCGAACCGCGCTATAACATGATTGAACATGAAGAGTGCGGCAGTTTTTCCGTGGTCAGTGTATGTAGGCATAGCCTCAACCCACTTTGTAAAGTAATCCATGGCTATGATTATGTAGCCATGCCCCCCGGCCGAGGTAGGCTTACAGTGCATGAAGTCAATGCCCCATTTAGCAAAGGGGCCAATGAAAATAACTGGGTGTAATGCGGTTGTGTGGGTGTGCTTTTTTGTTTGAAAATGATGGCATGGAGGACATTTTTTTACGGCCTCAATACAATCTTTAAAGATGGAGGTCCAATAATATCCTGCGCGAAGTATCTTCTGGGCTATAGCCATCCCAGAGAGATGACTGCCACACACCCCAGCATGACAGTCTTTTAAGACATGTTCAGCCTCCTCATGAGTGAGATAGCATCGAAGAATAGAATCGATACCACGACGGTACAAGGTATCACTGATAATCAGGTAATACTTTGCATGGTGGCGTATTCGACGATGGTCATCACGAGATAGTTGGGGGCTGAAATGTTTGCTTTGATGATATAAAGTGATATCTCCATACCAAGGATTGGACGTGATGATGAGCTACAATGATTAGTATGGAAGAGAATCATTGGGCTCAAATTCTACATCAACCCGGGGAAGATCATAGATCAACTTGACAAAGACCAAAGACTTTTTAGAATTAGCCTTTTTCAAAAGGAGCTCAAATTCCTGCAGTATCATGATCCAGTGTGAATACATGCCCCCAAGTACTTGATGTGTCAAAACATGGTACATTGGGTTTGAATCGACGATGATGGTGGTGGTGCGAAGCAAGATGTAATGTCGGAAATTTTGGATGGCAATAACTACCGCGAGAGCGAGCTTCTCAACATGCGAGTAACGAGTTTCGATGTCAATAAGACCCTTACTTAAATAACATATCACAGGTTCGTGGGCATTGTTGTCTTCTTATACCAATACCATGGCGATCGTGGCGGGAGAAGCGGAAAGATAAAGGATATAATATTTGTAGTAATTGGGCGGTTGGAGCACAGGGGCGTGCGTAATAGCATGTTTGAGACTATCGAAGGATTTTTGCGCTTGGTCCTCCCAAATGAACGAGACGTCCTTCTTGAGTAGTCTCATGTGACCCTGGGTCTTTTGCACAAAATTATAGACAAAATCCTTAAGTAAGTTTCTTTCCCTTGCAAAATTTGAAGTTATGTGATACCAATGGGAGGTGGGAGAGTGACAATGGCTTCCACCCTAAAGGGATCAATGTGGATCCCATCTTTCGAGACAATGAAACCGAGGAGGCATCCAGACTCGACGTAGAAGATGTACTTGTGAGGGTTTAGATGGATGTTATACCGTCTACATATGAGGAATACTATTGTCAAATGATCAATGTGGTACTGACGCTGCCGTGAATGGGCAGGGAGATCATCAAGATATGGTTCCACAAAGTCCTTCACATCATGAAAGGCATACGACATGGCCCGTTGGAATGTGGCACCAGCATTTTTAAGGCCAAAAGGAAGCTTATGATAAGAAAACATACCCCAAGGATAGATGAAAGCAGTCTTGTGTTGATCAGTCCAGTGGATCTCAATTTGGTTGTAACCCAAAAGACATCCATGAAAGAGAAAATGACACTTCCAGCACAATTTTCGATGATCTGATTGATAAAGGGAGTCGGGTAGTTATCCTTAGGACAAGCCTTGTCGAGATCCCAGTAATCAACGCAGACATGAATGGTACCCTGCTTTTTAGCTATAGGAATGACGTTTGAGACTCATTCTGTCAACGGGATAGGGTAGATAAAACTAGCTTTCAAGAGTTTTTCAATTTCTGCCTTGATTGCCGCAGTCTTTTGGGGGTGTACTGGTCACAATTTTTGTCAGACTAGTTTAGCATCATGATAGGTTTGAATCATGTGTCAAACAATAACGGGGTCTATCTCGGGCATCTCCTCGTAGGTCCAAGCAAACACGTCTCAAAATTTCTTGAACAAGGCTGTGAACGTTGTAATCTCTTCAGGGGAACACTTTTGTCCTAAATGAATGTGTTCCACTACACCAGGAGTAACCGATGTGTCAACCGAAATGGTAGATTCAATGTTGAGCAAGTTGCCATCGGAGTCCGTTTGACACATAAGTATCAGGGATTGAGGGAAACAGTGGAAATCCGGTGTAAAGATGGTGGTGATGTTACTCTCCAGAATATCCACTGGAGCAAGGAAAGACGATCGATGATGGAGGTCTTCCCACAGAGGGTCATCTGCACTCATAATTTCCATAATGGACTCGTCAAAAGGAAAAGTCCGGAGCAGAGGATCGGGTAGGGATGATGTCTGTTGTAGAGAACAAGAGGTGGAGGCCAAAGCAAAGTGGTCCTCTGGTGCTGACTAGATAGCCTCGTAAGTGATTTTGATAGGTGAAAGAGGCATGGTGTCTCCAATCAGATGAGGAGGTGCTTCATTGGGTACAAGCCATTGATCGGTAGAGTTGGGGACAGATGAAATCCTAGAGAAGATCATGTTCACCATGGAAACATGATTAGGGGGATTCGAGGTTGGAAAGATGCCCATAAGGGATGAGTCCTTTATGAGGTCGACCCCCACGCTCTCATATAGCTGTGAGGATTGTCCAAGTAATGGAACATTGTCACCCAGATGAGTAGCAGTGTCAGGTGTACAGAAATCCAGTTGGTCGACAGTAACAATTAAACCGTGGTGGGGAAAATGTACTATGCAGAAGACAAATGATGCGACCACAGTCATGGTGTAAAACCAATTGTGACCAAGCAGAATATTATAATCGAATGGGGTTGCGACCAATTCCACGTTAATGGTTGTGGTCTTACCCCCCAACTCGACAGCTAAGGCTTGCAGCAGCCCATGAGGTTGAAAGCCACATCCGTCGAATGCTTTCAAGGTGGTGGAAGAATGGTTCAACTCGGGAGAGCCAATGGCTCTCCAACACGAAATCGACATGACTGAGGTGGAGGCACCTTCTTCTAAGATGGTACAATGGATTGTCTTCCCAACAATGTTTGTGTCCACTTGAAATGCCAACTGATGGGAAAGCCTCGGCTTAAAGTACTCCAGTCGGAACATGATAGTGTTAGAAGAATCTGGATCAACCGCGCCGATGGCAGTGAGGAGAATCTTACGCTTGTTAGGACAATTCTGTAAGAGCTCGAGCATCGACATAGCACAAGGAGCTTGTGCCAGGTCCTCTACAATATTGTAGTTCTGAGAAGCCCGAGCATTAGGATTGAAAACAACTTTTCGAATCGTGCTCTTGGGTGGACGCAACACTGACTCTAATGAAGGCTTCTCGATGGTGAGAGAAGTGTGTGGTATGGTGACGCTGGGAATCAAAGTGCAGTATTTTTCAGTACTACTTCCAATGGGTTCCTTCGTAGGGACAAATTCATATGAATGGGAACGTGTGTTCAAGTTAATGGTCTCGCTATGCATCATGAGAACATGCACGGTAGAGGATGACTCCCCCTAGGAAACAGAGGGTTGTGCGATCAGCTGTTGGTTTTGAGTGGGGAAGGGATCATTGAGAACTGCGGTAGTAGATTTTCCTTTGAGAAACTTCTGCACTTCATCTCAATGAGGAAATTCCTTGGAGAAATGGTCACCACCACACAGTAGACAAGGATACTTCAACTTCCTCTTTTGTTTGGTGTCTTAGGGAGTGGGCTTGGTCTCCTGCTAATTAGAAGGCTTTTTAGGTTTTCCTTTGTTTTTCTTCTTACCATCAGACTTTTGAGATGAAGCTGATTGCACAGATTTCACTTATTTAGTGGAAGCAGGAGTGGTGGACTTGGTGGTGTTATTGTCAGCCTGTGGTGGTGATGGGGAAGAACCTTGGGGGATCGACAAGCCACCAGTTTGAGCAGAAGGCTAGGACATAAGGGAGCCAATGATGCCATCGGCTTGTGGTCCCTTGGGTGGTTTCGCAGGGTCATACATAGGGCAAGGTGTGTTAGGAACAATTTCATATAATGTGCCAGATTGAGCATAGAGCAGGTGTAAGTAATGGGCATGGGCAATAGCTTGTTCATCAGTGATAGCCCCTCCCATAACTACATCTCAAGCTATGACAAGTAAAAGTGACTTTGTGAACTAGTAAGCTAAGAGTTGGTCCAAAATATGAGCCTTAATAAGACATCGTCTTTGCCACCATTCATGAATATGATCTGAAATATGAGTGGCAGTGTTCTGGCGAAGGGAGGTCAATAAGTCTGTACCATTCTCATAGCGAATGGGCAACTGGAAGTGGGTCAAAAATGACATAGCAAGAGATCAAAAATATGGAAAATAATTGGGTGGTAGTTCAATATACCACTTGGCAGCTGGGTCGGTGAGAGTCCGTTGGAATAACCTAAGATAGATGGAGTCGTCCATCAAGGAGTTGGATGAGCACCATAAATGGTCTGTCATCACATGGTTTTTTGGATCCTCACTAGGGTTTTCATCAGATTTGGGGATATTTGATGGTAACTTAACTAGAATGGGTGGCCATTTATGCTTGTGGAAGATGGGATCATTCATCAGATGAGATAGGTCGGGTAAGTCCAAAGTAGCCAAAAATGGCAGCTATTGGCTCAGCTGGGGGTACTGATAGGAAATGTATGGACCAGTAGGACCTTGAATCGACTGGTTGTAAGGTGTCCCTGGGGGAAACTAACCATAAGGGGGTATGCCACCTGGACCATAGGTAGGTTTGCCACCATAATAAGGTCATCCATTACCATAATAAGGTGGTTTGTTACCATAAGGTGGGGGCTTGCCTCCAACATCAGGAGGGAGTGGGACGCCTCCAAATGGTGGGGGTCTGCTACTACAACAGGGATAGGATGGACCTCCACCACCTCCACCGAGAGGAGATGGTGGTCCTCCACTGCCACCAAGATAGGGTGGACCTCCACTGCCTCCACTAGGAGGAAGTGGTGGTTCACCGCTACTGCCGAAAGGGTAAGGGCCTCCTTCACCACCTCCACCAGGATAGGATGGTCCTCCACCACCACCAGCAAGATGGGATGGTCGTCCGATACTGCCATCAGGATGGGATGGTCCTCCACCACTGGGGGGGGTGGCCCTCCACCTCCGCCTGAAGGGGGAGGGCCTCCACCTCCACCGCCAGAGGGTGGTGGGCCATGATTGCCAAAATTAGGTGGTCCTCCGCCAGAAGGTAGAGGTCCGCCTCCTACAGAATTGTGTGTGGGCCTGCCACCTCCAATGGGAGGTGGGGGTGGACTAAATGGGGGTGGTGGGACTTGAGGGACTGTAGGTGGGGGTCTGTGTTGTAAAACATTTTGCTGCCCCCATAGAGTGTATCGATTTCTGGGATAAGGTATCATGTAGAGTGTGCTTCTGGGATTGAATTGTCCTGACACAAGGTTAAGATAACCTGGATACGCCTGACTCCATGGTGGTTGAATTACATTGGATGGTCCCCCAACATGGGATAATCCCATGGTGGAAGGTCCGGTATGTAAGGAATTTCCAATGGAAGTTCCGATGGGAACTCCTCCACAAGTATTATGGTTGAGAGACGGGGGTTTCCCCCAGCAAAAACTTGCTGACCACTAATCAAAGGTGGACCCAACGCAGTTTGTTGATTATCTACTATAGGATTAACATTACTCGTAAAGAAGGTAGGGGGTAAGGATTATCCTCCCCACGATTTTTGGGGTGGGAGAGGAGTAGGTAACGTAACCATGGCAGTAATAGGTGTGTTGGACTATTTTCCTTCAACATGTTGGGTCGTTGGATGTATGGACATGGTCTCCTATCTAAGGGGTGTATGTGCAAGAGGTGAGGGTTGAACAGATTCAGAAGTGACCACGTGTTCGGTGGATGATTCCGGTGAATCAAAAGATAAATAACGACTCGGGAGTGGTTGATAAGGGGGTAATGTTGGGTCTTCAACCCTTTGTAATATACTTTGTCTTCGAAACCCCTCAACCATAACATGTAATCGAGTCAATTGTTCACGATAAGGTGGTAGAGGGTTTTCGGGAGTAGCCTAACTAGGTGGGGATGCAACGGAAAAATGAGCCACTAGGTGGCCTAGAGATGATGTCCAATAAGTTGCAGCTAGACCAACAACTGCTGCAGGGTCATCTTGGTGTTGATTTAACCATTGCACCGATCCAGGCTCTCCCTATAAGACAGGAGGTAAGTCTTGTGAAGTGGAAATTTGTGCCTCTTCACCCTATGGGGGGTTGGAGGCAGGTGAATCTGGAGGGAACATATGTGCTCCAATATTCAAAGTAGGGTTTTCTAATTCATGTGACATGACCGTGGCTTGTGGGTCCATTCTTACCTTCGAAATTACCTCCTGGTTAAGGGGATATTCAGGAGGTAAGTTCAGAATCCTATGGGACCTTCTCTAAGGAAAGTGAGCTAGAGTGACTGAGACAAAGATTGTCCTAAGGTAATCTAAACAAAAGAAAAGCAGTCCAGAAAAATCCTACACAAACTAAGACTACAAGCAAACTTATGTGGTAGGAGTGGATTCAAAAGTATGGAACCTCACAGGATTATGAAGGCTTCGCAACTCGCAATGTACTATAGGGTCCAAAAGTTATACTCAGCCCAATTTTTCATAGCACTAACTAGGGAGGTTTAGGACTGTACCCCTGACCATCTAACCTGACTACGTGATAGTACGTGTGTAGTAGCTCCCTGAGTGTTGTTCTTGATGTATTGCTCTGTCAAGACGGCCAAGTGGTTAGCTTAGTTGGTCTCAGGAATCCTAATGGTGTCTCTCAATATACGCAAGGTACGTGGGAGCTCAAATCCATAGTGGCATTGTCTAGGGCACAACCGTACGGCATGAGACCTTCCTATATACTACTGAGTACATGAAGCACCTTTCTATATATGCCAAGTATGTGAAACACCTTTCGATATATGCCAAGTACACGAAGTACTTGGTGGGTGCGTGAAAGAGCTTCAATATACCTGGTTGGTATGTGAAAGAGCTTCAATATATCGGTAGGTACATGGAAGACTACAATAACCCCAGAATACAGTGTTGGCAAGTAACGACAGCTGCCACATTTTATGACGTTGGAACACATCTCTAACTTAACACACAAGTTACTAAAAATTTTACCCTGGTTCTACTGTTAATTTTATCTGGATGGTTAGGTGAATGCATGAGGTGAGTACATAAATGTAAACATAATGTAAGCCCTAACTACATGAAAAAAATGTACTTTTCTTTTTACCAACTCTATGTATGGGTTGGAGAAATCTCTTTCCAAGTGGTTTTACCAAAGCATCAAAATGCAACACAATCTCGAATCTATCAAATTTGATAACAAAAATACTCTTTTAGTTTTTTACATTTTTCCAAGCAAAACACAAAAAATCAACTAGCATCACAACCAAATCTAAGCATTTTCTTTTGTCTTTTTGAATAAAAAACTAAGAGATGAAAAGAGAGAAATTTCCTATATAGAGCACTCTAAATTTTCAAAATTCACTATGATGGCTTAAAAGCCCAAAAAACAAGAATGCATACAATTCTTTCAAGCATGGAATCACTTTTGTAAAAACTTGATATCACTTGAATTTTTCAAGAAAATGAATGACTCATAATTCCCGAAAAGCACAAATGACTACCTTATCTCTCAAACTTTTCAAAAGACTAATGAATGATACATTCCAATGCATGAACCAATTTCTACAACAATTTTCAAATGCACATGAAAATGGTAAAAATGATGCACTTTTAATTTTCCAATGATATGCCAAGATTACTACTTGATAACAATGATATTTTTAAGCATGAATGGCTGAAAAGAAAGTTTATTATAGCACTCTAAACAGTCATAAACTCTCAAGAAAATGTCAAGCACTCATATGAAATGAAAACATTCAAAACACTCAATCGAACAACCAAATTCAAACAAAGCTAAATAACACATGCAAAGGAGGTCTGGGATCTAACCCAATGGAAGGACTAGATCAGGTGAGGAAAGAAGGGAATTCAAGGTCAAGCGGATAAAGGTGGGGGAGACCAAAGTGTCCACCACTACCGAAACTCAAACGCATCCAAAGTGGATCCCAAAGTCACTCCAAAACAACCCAACAAAACCAAACATAAACAATGCAGCATCAAATAGGTCCCTGACTGGAATATACAGTGCAGAGGGAGTCTGTAAGAGAAACCAAAACTCAATCAATGAAGAGGGATAACTCAAACCCTAGGTTTGAGTGGTCGGCACAAGCTGCAATCAAGCACAGAGCGCTCGACACAGAAGATCCACAAAATTTTAGCGCCGACGGTGCAGAAGTCAAACAAGAAATCAGTGCCAGTGACGCAGATCACTAAAAGGAAAATGGTGCCTGTGAGAGGAAGGCACTCTGGTTACACTTACCAGGTGCGCCGGGTGAAATCCCAAAACAAAAATGAAAAGGATCTCCAAGGATGAGCAATGAAATGGTTTAATAACTAAACCTACAGACTTGGAGAAAGCAAACAAACCCTTCAACAAGAAGATTTGATGGTGAAAGAGGCTCAAGAGGCAAAAGAAATGGCTTGCAAAGAAATCAAAGAATATCACATTCAACTTGAAAACTTAAATCAACGTATATTCCCCAGTATGGTCACCAAATTTGTTATCAGATAATCTACTAAAAGCGGACTTAAGGCATGATCTCTCTAGCTCAATGTAAGTTTAGAACAAATGAGACAGAATATGAAACTACTCTCCTAGATCTAATTAGAGATCGAGTAATTAAGCAATCTTACCTCAAATTCCTAGATCTTTTCTCTTCGTGTTGGTTCCGAGCTCCACGGTCGTCAGATCTATGGCTGCAAGACCTTTCAAAACACATAGGAACAAGGCAAGCAGTAAAATATGCCTAAACACTAACTAGTCTAAGTAAACAATTAAGGAGGTGAACTATAAATATCATTAACACAATAACATTGATGGAAAGCATTTATATTACTGTATAAAATGTGGGAAGTACAATAGAAGAGATTATTACAACCGATGCCTCAACGTCGTAATCTCCTTCCGACAAGCCAAACCAAAGCTCCTAGAGAGAAGTAGGTACCTCCAAGACTAGGATGTAGGACTACTAAGCTAATTTCACCAGTATAAGAGTACCATAGACTTCCTCCCTTGAAATGGAGAGAGCTCTTACATTTATAGGATCAAGTGGATAGAGTAGGTTGAGGATAAGGGGGAGAGGGTTAAGAGATCATTCCCAAAGGTTAGGGAACCAAAGGCCAGCTCACCTAGGAGTTAGGGATAGGGATCCACCTCATCCAACATCTAGAATTCGCTTGAAAGCTACCTTTATCTCATGAAATTGACTCCGGCACATGTTGCATGAAGGCAACCCGCACTGGCACATGTTGCTCAAAGACAACTTGCGTCGACCTAATTAGGAGTGTGGATAAAGGCCATCAATCTACTATAAATGACTAACTTTATCTTGGGACTTCAGGGATTCAGGAACTGAGGTTACATGTGTTACACCTAAATCTTGCTACCCTAAGACCGAGTGTATACATCCCTGAATTTTCCCATGACTGGAGGGATGAACTGACCTATTTTCGGAGGTCGTTGCAGTTCACCCTTCTGCAACCTGCAACGTCGCATGTTGCACTAAAGCAGCCTACGACGATCTTAGTTAGTTGGATAAAAGAGCATCTTCGAGCCCATTCTCGAAGCTAGGTGATGTGGAATCCTATTCTTGACCTATAGGGGAGCTATCATTTGGTTCCCTGCCCTTTCCGAAGGATCCCCTAACTCTCTCCTACCATATATCAACCTATCATATCCTCTTTGTCCTATATAAGTGAAGTTCACTCCCATTCCAAGGAGAGGAACTCTATGGTATCTACATGCTAGTGAAATTAGCTTGGGAGAGATCTCTACTCATCCATTGAGAGATCCATCATCCCTTCGGAGGCTTTGGCATTGGCTTGGTTGGAGAAGGATTACTACATTAAGTCATTAGTTGTAATCACTTCCTTCTATGTACTTTCCCTATTATACAGTAATATAAATGATTTCCACCAAATCTCATTGCATTGATGATGTTTTGTGTAGTTTTCCTGCTTAACTGCTTACTTAGATCTATTATTGTATAGATGCATTTTACTACTTGTGTTGGTTTGTCTGTCTTGACAGGTTATGTAGCGAAGATCTGAAGACCATCGAGCTTGGATCAACATCAAGGGAACAAGATTAGCGATCTGAAGGTAAAACATCTAGCCACTCGATCCTTAACTAGATCTAGGAAATCTATTTCTATTCTTTCTATATTTGTTATAGACTCACATTGAGCTAGGGAGATCAGACCTTGAGTCGGCTCTTAGTAGATTGTCCATTAAACAAATTTGGCAACCATACTGGGGAAGAACATTGTTTTAGTTTTAAATTTGAATTCGATTTTCAGTTGATTTCTTTTGCAAACCATCTAATCTACCTCCTAAGTTCTTTTTCACCATCATATCTTCAATTTGAAGAGTCTGTAGTCCTTCTATGAGTCTGTACTCACCATTTTTAAAACATTTTATTGCTCATTTCTTGGAAATTTGTTGATCCTAGAGTGTGGATCTCGCCTGTCACTACAACAAATTACCCTTTTGGGGGTGATTTTAGCTTGCGGTGGTTTTGCTAAACCCCCTCCCCCCAAAATTATTTTTAGGTCTTTGGGGGCGGTCCTAACAAACCCCGCCCCAAAAGTCCTGAGAATTGGACTTTTGGGGGCATTTTTTACAAAACCGTCCCCAAAAGTCCAATTCTCAGGACATTTGGGGGGGGGTTTGGAAAGACCCCCCCCAAAAAGGTGTTTTTGAAGGCGGTTGTTCAAAAGGCCCCCCTAAAAGTCCAATTCTCAAGACTTTTGGGGGAGGTTCTAAAAAGACCTCCCCTAAAGGGTTTTTTGAAGGCGATTATTTAAAACCCCCCCAAAAGTCATGAGAATTCTCATGACTTTTGGTGGGGGGTTAAATAACCGCCTTCAAAAACACCTTTAAGGGGGGTCGTTTTAGAACCTCCCCCAAAAGTCATGAGAATTTCATGACTTTTAGGGGGTTTTTAAATAACCGCCTTCAAAAACACCTTTAGGGGGGGGGGGAGTTTAAATAACCTCCTTCAAAAACACCTTTAGGGGGTTCTTTTTAGAACCTCCCCCAAAAGTCCTCATTGTTAATTTCTTGGTTGATATTTCATGTAGTGAACAAATTACTTAGTTGATAGATTATATAGTGAACAAATTACTTTGTAATTACTAACACATATTAATGATTTTTGCATTGTATACAAAGAATGCATTGAGTACTTTGAACTTGATGGATAAATAACTCAAGTGGTTGAGTGCTTTGAGCTTCATTCATGAGCGAGGGATGAGAACTTCCAAATGTTTTTTGGTTGAATGGGATAGCTCAAGTGTTTGAGTGCTTTGAACTTAATGTAGGGATTTCTTGAGTGGTTGAGTGATTTGAGCTTCGAGCATGAGGTTGGGACGAGATGTTTCAAACAAGTTTGACCCTGATAGGCTAGCTAGAATAGTTGAGTGCTTTGAGCCTCATCGACATAAATAAATATGAAGATATGAAGATATGTCTCAAAAATGATTCTTTTCAAGAAGATTTTGGTGCACATATAGTGATGATTTTTGAGCTTGTAAAAAATCAAAACTAGGTAATCAAGAACTCATAATACATGAAGAGGGGCTACGGAAAGAAGTTCGAGCCCTAGAAGCACATTACCATAGTGACATAAAACAAACTCCTTGAGCCCAATAACCCACCACAATGAAGATGTGAGAAGGCTCTCCCATGTGGTAGATTAAATGCCCTGAATGTCATGTGCTTGATACATTGAAGGTTGTCTAGACCAGTGTTGCAAACATCGACCGAGAAATAGCGATGTTCCGAGAAATCATGATTTTTGTTGCTTGCTGATCTTTTCTCAAAATAATCAGCTAAAAAATCAGTCCAACCGATTTTTTCCGCGATATAGCTGATTTTTTCCCAGGGCTGATTTTTTCTGAGATAGTGCCGATTTGTTTCCCGATTTATCACGATATATTGCTGACTTTTTCCTGATTTATCCCGAGATATTGCCGATTTTTTCTAAAGGTGATTTTGACTTCTTGGAGGGTGGAGTGTGAGGAGCCTACTATGAAATTTTCCCTTGCATAACATTATTACGACACTAATTAATTAATTTCAAAGCATTTTTATTTCTTACAACACTAATTAATTAATTTTAGTGCATTCTTATGGCACTAATTAATTAATTTCAAAGCATTCTTACAACATTAATTAATCCTCCCTTGTAGAGCATTCAATATCCTAGCTGAACTAATTAATTTAATTTATTATTATTATTGATTCATGATGATCATGCGATACATTTGTTATTTTTTTGATGAATCGAGAGTTAGGAATCAAGACATGATCCATTTTTTATGTGTGATGTATCTCGAGACACCTTATATATCTTATATATCAATTTTCATAATTCATATTCATGTGTCAATTGTTTGGATTAAAATAAAATAAAAACTCATCTCAATGAACACTCACTCACAATTATCATAAGCATGTACTCATGATTCAACTTATGCTTTTAATGCGAGGAAATGTTCATACCTATATGCAATCATCATTATTTATGAGTGGAATGTCATAACTAATTATGCCTCCACAAGTACAGGCAATATCTTATATAATGCTTCACCAGTAACATGTTTTCACAATTAAGAGGAGGCACGTGACAAATCTTTTAACATAAGAGATTAGCCATGATACATCCAAATGAAAAGAACCACGCCTTGAACCACAAAGTAACAAAGCGATGGGTGGAAAGGGACTACATAGATTATGGTTTCAATTATAACTTATATTTCCCCACCACTAAACACACAACCCAATCATATATACATGTAAACACACAACAACCAATTGTATGCTTGGCAAGGAAAAGAGGTTCAATCTACCAAATCAATGCACAACTTGCATCTGCACACACATGGCCTCTGGCTAATTTCTGTAGGTTCCATTTCAATGGTGGAGGAGTGTATGACCCATGTCTCTTATAGTTCATTGAGTGTGGGATGTCTCACAACCAATGGCTTGACCCATTAAATTTTTTGTTGTTGTCCCTTATGAATGAATTGTTATTCTTTACATGCATAATTAAAAACCAACTTGATAACTACATCAAATATCTCGTGATAGTCCCGATCTCAGTTCACAAAGTAAATGAATTGTGGATATCTTTTAACTATTGGCATTCACCCAATGCTAAAGGAAAATTATTATTGAGTAAGAACTATCAAATCTATGCTATGGAACTTCGCATTTTGAATTGTGCAAAGACCATTGGGAACAATAATATCTCAAATTCCATTGGCAAATCGTGAGAATGTTAGCTATTGAAACAACAATCAAATATCATTTTCCTAGAGTTTACCACTAAATTAACCACCCAGGTAGAGATTGTGTCTTACTATGCATAATTTTCTCACAATTATTAAAATAAGTTTGGCTTTGAAATATGCACTCACACCATAAGTGAAGTTCACGATTTTGAACACAACAATCAAACCACATCATAAGATACAAAAATTTTAACCTTGGAGACCCAAATAAAAAAAAAAAATACAAATGGTCGCTCAACCTTCATTTCACCAATCTCAGGTTATGATGCAACTCATGGCTCTATGGCCATCAACATTTGACATAGCTCCTCTTGTGCATCCTTCCCTCTTGGTTAGTTAAAATGCCTTTGTGAGTGGAATTACAACAAGAAATTGGCAAAGTGGGGGTTATGGGAAATCCCATTATCCATGTCCTTTCATTTCCCATTCCCCAACTCTCTCTCTCTCTCTCTCTCTCACACACACACACACACACATTTACTTTCTTTATTTTCTGCACCATCTTTTCATGTTTTCTACCTTCATTAATTGTGGAATTGTACTTAGGTACCGAGTCTTACAACCATTTGTCTTGTTTGGATCATTTATGGAAATATTTAGCATTTTCATCTCCCTTGAATAACGACAAATCTCTACTCACTATTCTCCATAAAACTCGTTTTTTTTGTGAGTAGTTTCCTTTTCGGATGTTCCAAAGCTCTTAACCTTGCTCTTGAAGGCCCATTTATGAGTTCCTCGAGATCATGTGCATGTACTCTTACAATTTTGTTCTCAATTGTGATTAAAAGTCATTCATCATTCCAATGCTTGTTGAATACCTAGGGCGATACTACACTCTTGACATTTTAAAGTTTGGCAACAAATTGAAGGATAGTTGACTCCCTTAAAGAACCATCATAACTTTTCCATTTAACTTTGTTTAGGTTTAGGAAATCCTCATTTTCTAGCTAAGGGGACTTCAACTTAAATGGATTGGGGAGCTTACAATCCTCTTTTTCAATCTAAAGCATAATTAGAAGATGATCTAACTCCCCTCCTACTTCCACCCAACACCCAATCCTTACCAGATCATTCACAATAAGACTACAAACTTGTATAGCCTTTTTGCAACTCTTGGATCCCCTATTCTCATGTTCCCCGTGTAAGAACAAATTTAATTAGTTCTACATCCACTAAACCAACCTCCTCAATCTCCTTCAGGAAATTTTTTTTCCAGAGGATCTACTTTGGTTGCATTCCCCCATTTATCAACTCTCTTGATAGTGAAATCTAAGTCCCCTCCCATGATAAATTTCCCATTTTGTAAGAAATCATGTGCTATTAGCTTCTCCTAGTATGCCACCTTGTCCTCATGAAGTCCATGGTCATTGGCTACATAAAAATATTTCCTTGACTACATAGAATACATTCCTATACCTGAGGCAAATGGCACGTGATTAATTAAACTCCAACCAACACCCAATCCACTAGATCTCCATACATAGTATTCCGATAAGAATTTCCAATCCTTCATGATGTTAGACAACTCTTCAATAAATTTTCCCCTTCCACCATTGTCTCTTGGACCATAACAACATGTTTGTGGGGGCTTATTAACCTAGAAGGGAACTCTTTTTTGAGGATTTTCCCAATCCCCTTGCATTAAAATACTTAATAATCATGGAGAAATCCTTTATAGGGATTGCCTTTCTTTAAGGGCTATAGCTTCTCCTAGTAGGCCACCTTGTCCTCATGAAGTCCATAGTTATTGCATACACACAAATATATCCTTGAATACATAGAGTACACTCCTATACCTGAGGCAAAATGACGCATAATTAATTAACCTCCAACCAACACCTAATTCATTATATCTCCCTACAGAGTACTCCAATAAGAATTCCCAATCCTTCATGATGTTAGACAACTCTCCAATAATTTTTTCCCCTTCCACCATTGTCCCTTGGACCATAACAACATCATGTTTGTGGATGCTTATTAACCTATGAGGGAAATCTTTTTTGAGGAGTTTCCCAATCCCCTTGAATTAAAAGACATAATAATCATGGAGAAACCCTTTACAGGGCTTGCCTTGCTTCAAGCGCCCATTTCAAGGTCCAATGCATTTCTTGTTGAATTTATCTTTGGGATTTATTCTAGGCCATTGTTAAATGTGATTTCCTTCACCTTCCATTATTAGATCCTTCCTTCACTACATCCAAATTTAAACCTTCTTTAGTACCAATTTTGTTGAAATCCATAGTAGGTTGCATGGATGTTAATGGGTATCTAGGATGATCTAGCTTATAGGAGCCTCTACATTAGTTGGAGGGGTAGAATTCAACATCTCCCTAATGTTCTCCTTATTAGACACAAGCCTATTTAACCCCCCATTTATAGAATGTATCCCCCCAAAGGTTTTTAGAGTAGGTGAAATTTGACCCATACCCCTTTTCCCTTCTTCCCTTTTCTACATTTCTTAGTAGACAAAGCCTTGTACACCCAACTCTGATAGTTGATCACATGCTATCTATTTGGGTTCCAATTCATTATTTATAGAGGAAGTAAGTGAACTTATAGACCTACTCGATGATTGAAGAGGCCGATCAATAGATAAGTCATCAATTTATATCATGTCCTGGTGCGAGTTTTCCCACATCCATACCCCCTTGTGCTTGGGATTACCAGTGTTCAACATTTTTAGTTCTCATCCCATTGAAATCTACTCCTTTCAACGTACTTCCTTGGGGTCTTTGATAACAATCAAAATCTCATTTCATTTCAAGTTTTCACCCCTATTTATTCTCTACCCTTTCCCCCAAGTTCCTTGATCCAAAATCAGACATTTCCTCCATGCATTTTGAATTATTCGAGCTTTTCCTTCTCAAAATGTTTTTAGAAAATTTGGGTGTGGAATCACTTGCTAGATTATCATAGGTATGACACCTCAAAAATCACAACAGAATATTGACATAGTACAAGGTTTGGACATACTTCCAATTCCCAATCTCTATTTCATTTTCCTTTGGGAGTCCCTCTTTTAGATCCACCTCCACCAAAATACACTTTACTATTCAAGAATTCATCCTTTGATAACTTTCATCCACCTCTCTAAAATTCCCTAGAATATTTCCCATAGGTTTGAAGATATATAGGGACCAAAACTCTAAAGGCATACTTGACAGTTTTATCCATACAATATGGAATGGTGGAGGCGCTAACTTTGTGGTGCATGGCTACACCAAGGGAGATGTACCGGGGGCCGAGATTGTGGGCACCTTCATTCTGGTTTACACCATTTTCTCTGCCACTAATTCCAAACGAAGCACCAGGGACTCTCACGTGCCTCTGGTAGCGCCACTTCCAATAGGGTTTGCAGTTTTTCTGGTTCACCTTGCGACAATTCCCATCACTGGAACTGGCATCAACCCAGCCCGAAGCTTGGGAGGTGCCATCATCTACAACAAGTCTCACGCTTGGGACGACCACTAGATTTTTTGGGTGGGTCCATTCTTGGGCGCTAGCTTGGCGACTATTTACCATGTGATGATCATTCGTGCCATTCCCTTCAAAAGTCGTTCCTAGAAACAGCCTAGCATATTGTAGGGGCTTAAAAATTATGTTAGCGCCTTTGGTATTGTATTCAGATAGCTAGTTTTACAAGGTGGATGATAGTTGTATTGTGTAAGTGTGATTTAGGCCAGCAGTAGCCACTGGCAGATTCTGCTCTCGTGAGCTTCTGTGGAGTGTATTATTCCTATAACTATGTAAAATAATGGGCTCCTTGGTTGTTGTGCTTAGTGGGTCTGTAAATTTCACCTTTTTATGTTTAATGAAAGTGATAGCCAGTGTTATTGAAAAAAAAGATCTCTTTGTTCGAGGATCTCCCCGACTTCATTAACATACGCTGAAAATGGTTCGAATGGGTTTTGCACAGAGGGTTTAGATGGTTTGGAATGTGATACCTTCATTTTCCCATTGAGCTACCATGGGGCCTACCAATTGGATTTGAAAACTATTGTGGCATCAAAGATACTTTATTGGGTTCAAAGAATTTGAGCAAAAAAATGCAAAAAATGAAGAAGAGCACCCTTTGGGAGATCCAGAGTTCATATCGCAGAGAGATGAGGAGGATAACTCGAGGGTCGTTGATGAATTGAGGGATTTGGGAATTGGCAAAGAAGGAAATTGTGGTTTGGAAGCTGAGGAAAATGTGGAATTGAAGCATGAGAGTTTGGATAATAGGGTTTTGGGAATGGAGGTTGGGTGGATGAGGTATTTGGGGATGAATATTTTGGGTGCGAGGGTTGGTGGAAGCGTCAAGCGGATTCACTGGGATAGCCCACTACTCTGTGGTCGATTGCAATGGTTGTTGCTCTTTTGGGGATTGTGATTCTGCAGAGGCCCAGGAAACACCAACGCTGAAATGACAAGCATCTAACGCTACCACCCTGTGCTAAGGATCAGGTATCTTGAATTTCTCATTTTATGTCTGTAGCTGCTTAGTTTTTAACATGCTTTGAGGTATACATGCTTTGTAATACCACTTCTATTCGAATCAAAAAGGAAAATTGAAATTAATCAAGATTTAGTCAAATGTTTGAGTCCGTGTTTGAAAATCCGAGTCATGAAATTTCTTAGTTCATTTAGTTTTTTGCTAGAAAATGTGCGTTGGAGAGAAAATTATGGTTGTAAATATTTTTTTGTTTATTATTTAGTATGTGGTCTCACCCCTAGAAAAAAAAGTTCTTTTTATATTATACACATGGGTGTTTTTCAATTTTGAATTTTGTAAAATGGCCGTATGAGATTTTGATTACGAAACACGAATTTGTAAATAGTCAGTACACCGAGGTGACCATATAGATCGGTTGGAAGAGATGTGTTGTGTATGTATTTGCACATGGGATTTTTTTATTCCTATCTGCAAGTTTATAAGTTCAAGGTTAAGATGGACCTATGCTATTTTATAGTCCAGGTTGGTTAGGGTGATCCTTTAACTTTGTGTACACTTGTAGCAGTAAATTGAGTATAGATGGTGCAATGGGTGCATAGGATATTGAGTGAGGACACTAGCAGAAATCCATCTTAACTAGGGTCTGATCCATCCAGGCTTGAGGATGCATATGTCCCTCACCATATTTGCAATCATCTATTTTAGTGACCATTGGATATCCCATGATGATTGAAATACTAAGTGATGACCTATAGTGTTTTGTGGGTCAAGGGGGAGAAAAGATGGAGGATCCTTCAATTACCTCCATATTCTTCTTTCTCCTCTCTAGAGTTTACACTTTCTATCTAACGATAAATGAATCGTTAGCCTCATAAAATCTACAGTATGCATCATTTTTTTTTAGCAGCGAGTTTTTCTTAGTAGCTAGGTAGTTTCCTTTCAATAGGCAGTGCCTCGATTCTTTAATGCTTTTGATGGATTGGCTTATGTAGGGGGTATCTCCTTGTGTTTCCCTCTAGAACCCTTCATTTTTTTCATTCAGATGGTCAGGGAAAGACTAAAAGTTTTCTTCACTCCCTTTACTGTCCAAGTCCTATATGGTCTAGTGCTCTACTTCTTCTTTCATCTTATCTACTAGTTTCATATGTAGGATGAACAGAACTTTGTTTTAATTCCATTGTTGTCTATTTAGAAATGTGAGAGATGAGCCGCAAGAGGTTGACTATGGGATGTGGATTGCCGAGGTTGGGAATGCCAAACAATAATGAGTGATTGTTTTCCCCTTCAAGAAGTTTCCAAAAGGATGCACCATGTGATTCCTTCTCTCTCCAATTAATTTTAGCAGGTTCTAGAATTTTCCTGCTCACTTGTCTTTGCATCTTTTCACCCTAATGGAGATTGTACTAAGAATTATTGCAATCATATTAGAGGTATCCTATCCTAACCTTTCAGCAAATGATGACTCCAACCTACCCATCCAGATTGTCTCTCACTTTTTTGATCGAGCCACCCACCTCCGCATGTGCTCCATTATCAATATGGGTTAGGTGGATCTCGCTCCCTTGAGATCACCAAAAATATGATGGGAATCATGATTATCATGCCTTGCCCATCTATGGAACCCAAGTTATTTTGGTTCTAGCCATCTTCAATATTAAATAATCAAACTTTCGAGCTTGTTGAGATTCACATCTTCTAGTAGTTCATGCTAGGCCAATATTAGGTGTTCTTCTCCCAATCGTCCTTAACACTAAATACAATTTTTGGTAATCCTTGAGGGGAACATGGGGGTGAACCTAGGTCCAAAATTGAAAAAAAATACACATGGGTCATGAAATCCTTGTTCCATAAGTTCAAACTCTTCCTTTAGGTGCCCCCATGGCTAGCTCAAGGTGTCAGGTAAAACCATGTGGCAATGTAACTTTGTCAATGTTATGAACCTGAATGAGAATCTGGAGGTGGGCTTGGGCCTATAATTAGGTTATCACTAGAAAGTTTCAACCCATACATGCAGGATTCCCCCATGGATACCTTATGGTGCTAGATGACGCATGTGATATTGGAACCTTGACTAAGGGTGTGAACTCTTCACTTCCCTTTGCTAGTATCTAGTGATCTAGATTGCAAATATAACATGTGTGGTTATGACTTATGCTAGTATTAGATTCAATTTTGTATCAGTTACATGCATCCTGGTATAGTTTGTTCTAATGTAAGAAATTTCCCATATAATGAAGCTTATTCTTCTTATTACAACTTGGTGCATGTTATCCCTTCATGAAATTTATAATAGTGAAAAATAGGTTAGCATGTCATTTTTCATTGTCTAAAACATGTTAGCTTATGTCATCCTTTTTATTCAATTTTAATTTTGTTCATGCTAATTTTGTTTTTTTTTTCAATTTCATTTTTTAAATGACATTTTTAATTATTTGAAAATTTGAAATAGGTTAGGTTATGTCATCCTTTTTTATTCAATTTTAATTTTGTTCATGCTAATTTAGTATTTTTTTTTCAATTTCATTTTTTAAATGAAAAAGTTATATATATATGACTCCTGATAGGGAGAGATCCAATTAAAACAAAGAGTGTTGAGTTCATGTCATCTATTACAGAAAAATTGTTCAAAGCTCAAACTTTCAACTAGACTTCACGAAGTTGGACAAAATTTAGATTCCATAGAGCTTTTTCAAAAAATATCAATTCATATCTATATCAACTATAAATCAAAGTTATGCCAAGATAGCACATAGTTGATAGTAGTAGTGCATGGATGACCACCGTATTGGCAGATTAGCACATCCTCCACCAGTTTTTACGGGTTGTGAACAACCCATCTCTTGAAATCCTTATCTACTTGCTAGTTTCCATGAGTAATTTACGTCCAGACTCTTTGATACTGATGTCATCTTGTCTAGGAAGTTCATTACCTCTTTCTTTAAATTATCCTATCATCTTTGCATTCCTTTGTTGGGCAGCAACATAAACTCGTTTATGTGTATGGTGTTTTTTTTCTTTCCCTTCATTTTTTTGACCATATCTTTTGAAGGCTAGCCCACTAAAGAAAGGCAGAACCTTGTACATGAATGCTTCTTTGGTTCTCGAGCTTGTTCTTGTAATTGTGAATGTTGGAACTACATGGCCTACAAGATCACCATTGAACATTGTGTGGAATTAATTATATGCAGTGTCAGGTCCCTTTGGAGTCTCTATAGGCTCTAGAGCTATTGCACATAGAAAGTGTTTGTAGATTGACATAAGAAAAATCCCCTAGTTTCGACTCATGATTGTACCTGATGAAATGTTCATGGGTGTTAAAAATCTATAGGAAGAATCAATTTGGGGAAAATTCAAGGAACTAGCACTAGGATATTACAGTGGTAAAAAATAAGTGCCAAAGGAATGACAAAAGTTTTACTTTGTTTATCCTATTTGTTTCATTAAGCCTTGAAATTGGTAGAATCACTACCGTATTGGTCTCTGCTAAATTTATGTCAACTGCTTGAGTACAATTTAGTCTAACAACCTAATAACTCAATTGTGGGAAATATGAAATACCTAGTTGTATGGGAAACGTATGGTATCATGGTACCTGGGATGGTCAATTGAGGTTTTGCATCTGTATGATGAGTGTTTGTTAGATTATAGGCTATTACTTTCATAGTTTAAAGTAATTCCAAACCAAACTTGTCAATCAATAAGAGAGGTTGGTTTCCATTTTCATCATTGGTGCTTATGGGAGGAACAAATGGAGATATATTACAGCTAATTTATGGTTTATGTTTCACCTCTTTGACCAAATATATATATAGAATATTATGTGTTAAGTGGAAATTCTTGAGATACTATTACTGTTTTTTTAATGTGCATGAAATTGTTGTGTTGGGAAACCCGATGAAGACAACACATGACTTGAAGTTAAAGAACAATTGGTTGATATTTCCTTGTTGATTGAATAACAGTTGCTATACATTGCATGAATTATTGAAAGATCATGCCAACATTTATCCTCTCTTGTTCTTCCCAAGGGACACAATGTTTCAGTAGGTGAGTGCATCATCACCATTGAGTTGGAAGTAGCACCTGGATAACCCTATGCTTCATCATTATCAAACAGAGGAAGAGTGTCATGAAATGTAATAGTAAGATTCTTTTTATTCTAAAAACACCATCTCAACATTTTTTAGGTCATGTTTAGATGCTAAATCAAATAGAGGCTCATATTTGAAATATAGGAGTTTGTCAATAAGAAACACTTCCATTGGACTTTGAATAGTTATCATCCTGGTAGTTTGGGGTCAATAGTTGTGAATGCTTAAAATAATTTTTAGAGGACACTTTGGAACAATTTATTGTATTCAAGTTGTTGGATGAAGAAATTAAGTACAAGTGTGATGGATGTAATGCTTACCTACAGGTAGGGAGGTGGATTACTTTTAATCAAGATCCTAATATTCTTATAGTTATATGAAAATGATTTTAGAGTAGCAGGTTTGGAAAATATGAACAAGAAGATAGTCATACTCTATACTAAAGCATAAATATTTTAGAGTAGGAGGTTTGGGAAATATAAACAAGAAGATAGAATCATACTTTAAACTAAAGCATGCTTATTATATGGGTAAGATGGCTAAATCATTAGCACAATATACAATTCTTTCTGGCTTGTTGAGATTCTTGAACCAAGCCCTACAGATGAGAAAGAATATATCCATGATATGTAGATTTTAATAGATTGAAGATTGTCATCGCCTTGGAAATGATATGAAGGTGAAAGATTTTAGACAACTTTCAAATCAAGCTTTCTTGCTTTAAGCATCTAATATCGAGAAATCATCATAAGAAAGGAGAAAATTTTTATATTCATTTGGAAGCTCTAATTAATATGGGAGAATACAAATCTTTTTACAACAATTGATTTGGGGTAGTTTTCTATTTGTCTATCTTTTGAAGGAAGTGGTTTGGGCTCAAACATTATCTTGAAAGTTGAAGTATTTGTGATAGCATTGTTGAGACTAAATCTTAAAAAGGATTTGAAAGAGTGGTCCCAATTTAAATAAATATAATTCCTATAATGTACCAACATAGAATTTAATATAAATTTAACCAAAAACATCAAGAAAGAAACAGATTTTGAAGGTAGGCTCATACCTTCACCATGCAAGCCTTCATAATTTACAGAACCTCTTCCCCTTAGAACAATGTTAGCTCTTGTTTCATACCTAATGTGATTTACATACTGGTCCTACATGTTCAATCCCAACCACCAACCCAAGCCAACAACACAAAGAAATAATCTTTCCCAGAGATGTGGAGATGTTAGGGAAAGCTCTAGGAAAATAAAAATTTATATCTTAAAACACACCATTCAATTCCATATGAAAGTTCTAATTTAAGGCTCAATTTGCAGAATCTTGATTCATAATATGTTGACTACAAAAATCCTTCATTGCATAAGGTAGCTTGGATTGCATAAGGTAGTTTATCACTATTAATTGTACTTTTGAGTCCCATTGGACTAACTTTTTGTTAATTTGCAGATCTTATCTGACCACAAAGCTTCAACAAAAGTAACATGCAATTAAAATAACTTACAAATACCTCTATTTTTTTTCTTCAGACTGAAAACCAAAAAATAATCTTTATGGTTTTGGTTAAACTTGCAAATGTCATATTGTAAACGACTTTTATAAGTCAAATAAGCTTGTTTTGGAAATATGATATTTTCTCCTTTTTAATGTGTCAAAACTTGTTTTGATTCCTTGCGTAGCTCTTTCATCTTCTTCTCCTAACTAAACATTTTTTATGGTTTGCTTATCTCATCTTTTGCAGTAAAGAGGGTAGTGAAAGCTCAGCCAAAGAAGTATACTGACTTGCTCCTTGGGAATAGATCAGACGAAAGAGGAAGATTTACTTCATGTTTCTTAAATTAAGGTTGTGAAGTGTACATGTTCAGGTCAGTGTAGATTTGATGTTCTTCACTAAAATAGGTAGGTGTGGATCTAAACTTTTCAACAACATTGAAAACAAAGATTCCAGAGTTACCATACCTTTTGGAATGTTGTTTATCTCCAGATTTATCACTCCTTTTTCAAGCTTTGCATCAGTCCTCATGTCCTCATCAATTGCATGTGTGTCAAATACACCTGTGTTAGACATGAAGTAAAACATATGTTGATCATGCTCAAATACCTAAAAATTCTAAATGTTTTCAGGTATGGAATGATGGATGGGGTTGGAACAATTTCAACCAAATTTCTTTTTCATCTTGATTCCTTCTGTTTGCTTCATAAATATTTGTACACCGAGCTCCCTTCAAGGCCAAGGCAATATTACTAACCATCTAATTGTAGAGACTGTTTTATTCCGTTAAAACTCATGTGAAGGATAGAAAGACAAAAATGTTTAGGAAATGGGTGAAGGTAAGATTTTTATGCACATTTAGTTAGAGCACGAGCTAAAAACTAACCAACTATTCACTTGTCAACATCAGAGGGGACAGATAAAGCACAAAATTGAACATGCAAAATTGTAAGCAGGCTACCTTCAAATTTTCTTAATTACAGATGTCTACTAATGTTGACTGGGTACAAACATTGAATTTTTTTCTTCTTGAGGAATCCCTCAAAATCCCCTGGTTTTGCAGGCATGAAGCTTTCTAAATGAACTTCTGATTTTCTATACAAATCAGATAATACAGGCTCCCCATTCAGTCTCTTTACATCTTCCAAAACAACACCAAGAAATTCTACTCCATGACCCGTTTCTAATAAGCTTACTGGCGTTGTACCTCCATCCTTGATTGCCCTTGCTATATCTTGAATAAGGATTACTCCTTCAACAACCAATTTCACAAGAATCCTACCAAGGAATTTAGGAGCCTTAGGTGCATCAACAGTGTTATCCTCCAATGAAGAAAATATAGACTCCAACCTACAGAAATCCAAGTTATATATCATTTATAATTCAAAATCGCACATGAGTAAAGCCTATAGTAGTCATATAAAAAATTCAAGCCTAAAATAAGAACAAATACAAAATTTCACACTACCCTTTGAGAAGTTGTCCCTTTTTTAGCAAGAAAGGCTTACTCATGCATAAATATGCAAGTAGATTCCCCAAAAGATCAAATTCAACATCTTTCTTGTCAAAAGAATCTGTTATCCAAAGCAAGACCATAGTTGGATGGAAAAATGGTGCTTTAAGGTCGTCTACACAGAAAGCTGCCTCCTTCTTGTCTCTCACACTGGACAGTATGTCATGCAGAATTAAGCAAATGCCAGGAAAAATTTCTAACTTGTCTAGAATACATAATGAAAATGCACAGAAGCTTTGTAGAAGGATGCACCCGTAAAATTCCTTGATTGCCATTTCATCCTTTTTCTTAAGTTGAACCTTGCTGAGTTGTGAACTTGGAATTCCTTGAGAAGGATGTTCTTGAAATTGAAATTCATCATTTGCAGTCTTCCCACCTTTGTCACCTGATGAATATGAATTCTTAAATTCTCTTCTGCCGTTATCAAAAACATTTCTTTCCCGGACAACTGATTTTGCAAATAAAGGCTTTTCTGCACCATAAGTCCTCGTCAAAATTTCATCTCTCACACCAAGTGGCATCCTGTCAGAATTGCTACCTGAAATCAGACCATCACTTGTTCGTCTATTACTCACAGACGAGAATGGTGGAACATCTGCTATAGAACTCCTACCATATGGCAGAGGCTGATCCCTGCCTGCTATTCCCTTGCCAAGACCTCCCTAAGGACCAAGAGTTAAGTGGCCATCATCAAAAGCTCTGTGTGTTAAAGGGCTTGGCATAGTCCGATTTTGAAAATGAGACCTATCTACAATCCGAGCATCTTGACTTGTGAATCCACGATCACGTGGTCCCATATGGGGTTGGGGTCCTCTACTCCCACCCATATGTGGAAGTAAACCATCTGTATACCTGGAGAGTAAGGCGGAATTGGAGGGCCTCGCACAGCATGCTCATGTGGTGTCAAAAGTCTTCGGCCCGATTGTCCCATATTGGTACCTCGAGAGCGGCCTCCCTGTCCATGTAGTTCTTGAACAACATCCCGGTGCACTTCTTCTATTTTCTTGGGGCCCTCTACTTTTCTCCTTTCTTTCCATCCATTCTTCCTCGAATCAATTAGATCCCTCAACATGAACCTCAGCCGAGAGGGAAGCCCTTGGTTATTGGACATTTTTGTCATCCTAAAAAAGTAAGCATCAATATGTTCCTTGGCCTTTGGATGATCAATCATATCACCAATAGTGCTCATCAGTTTTCACAAAGCTTCAATGTTTTCCTCCTCTAGATGCTGAAATTCACCAATTAATTTCTTGATGCATTCATGCATAATTCTTTCAGTCAGCATACTTTCTTTATATAGTTCACCAATAAACCTTATATTTCCTAGCATTCACCATCATGCTGCAGCCTTCTTCACCCATCTTTCTTCTGCTGAAAGCTTTTCTTCACCATGCTCTTTGGCTTGCTCAGCTTCCGCCTATTCTCTTTCATCTCTTTCAAATTCTTCCTGACATTTGTTCAAGAGAACTCGCTTGAAAACAACCTTCTTGTTATCTTCATAAAATTCTAGTAATCCAACAGCAAGTTGAACACGGAATTTTGCATACATTTCACAAAAAGTTGGCTCCATCAAGGCTTTGTCAAATATTTGAAATATTACACCATGAAGACATGGTGTTGAGTCAATGTTCACTTCTTTGACCTTTTCAAAGAGTTTTTCAAAGTTTTGGGGGGTCAATTTATTAAGGATAGATTTAATTTGTCTTTGTTTCAACTGATCCTCGTCAGAAACCTTGCCCACTTCATATTGGTTCTCTGATTTATGAATTGTGGGAAAAGAAGGCCGCGAAGGAGGAATCAAGCCCTTTTGCACACCAGAAAGATGCTGCCATCTATCTGCATCAAAATTATTCCTCACCAATCCAACTTGTTGAAATGGTGTTTGCACATAAGGCCCTACATGGAGGATTCCAGTCGTATTCATCGGTGCTCCACGGGAAACCCTTCCAACACCAGTATTATAACCTTGGCCAGGTCGCAACATAGAAGAGGAACCACTAGGACCCACATCCATCCAAATATCACGGCCAACAATAGGAGCATCCCTTGGCTTGGCCCATCTATCATCATCTAAGCTGGCCATATTACTCCCACGATGTTCAAGTCGATAACTCCCGCTTGGATTCCTATCAAGTCCTCTTGCAGTGCTTGATAATGCATCGCCCTCTCCTATATGACTTGCAAAAGCCTGAAAATTTCCAAGTAATTCAATAATATCTAGACAATCAAAATGATTTCGTAGATCTTTACATTGATCCTTAATAGTCAACAAAAAATATCTGGAGTACTTTCTATCTCCTAAACACTTAGTAACTGATATAGCTACTTGATTCACAGTAGTTGAAAGCTCAGTTGCATCTTCCCAGTCATCCACTTCTTTCGGGACTTGTTTCTCAGGCTCCTTTGCAGAAATCTTGTTCTTGACAACGTCAGTTACTACTTCCTTGGATGTTTTTGGAGGGTTAAAATATTCCTTCTTCTCCTCTTGAACTTTATATGCATTGTATAAATCACCAGTGGGAGTTGCAACATTTTCCTTACTAAAAAGATCCTTCTTTTTCTTTTTCTTGTTGACAACTATCTTGGGAGCATCACCAATGTTTGTAACATTGTTCTTGGCAGAAACATTGGAAGAACTTTTGTTCTCCTTTTTTGTCACTCTACCTACTAAATCCTACTTGCCTTCACTTTCAACAGTCAAAGAAGACAACTGAAGTTGAACAGCCATTTCACCAATATCATTATTGGTGTTGGATAAGTGACCCTTATCTTCTGTGTCAATTTCCTTTACGATAGCAGCTGAACCTTCCCCAAGTACTTTAGCACTTTCATGGCTAGACCTGCTTTTGTTTCTATATCCAGAAGACTGTTTATAGTCAACATCTTTGTTACCAGATAAGAAAACTGCTTTTTCAACCAACATAGCCATATCAGCTTTGGGGAGCACTACTGGAGATTCCAATTGCAATTCCTATCCAGCCACTTTGCTTGAATCTGTTGTTGGTTGCAAAGATGCAGCTAACACTTCAACCTTTTTCTCTTTAAACAAAATTTGATCAACCACCATTGTGCCATTGTCAAGTTTAACCTGTTGAGATGCCAACCCACTGTCATGCATTCCATTAATTTTGCTCTCCTGGGCATGTAAACTAGCTTTTTCTTTTACACGGTGTCTTAGTGTGTAGAATTAAAATGGTTATGGATGCCATACTTGTAGGTCATATTACACTGCAGTTGTAGCTTTTCTCCTTACTTATTAGAATATAAATATAGGCATAAAGATAGAAAAGTTCTTAGAAAAGTTTGGATATGACATATAAAAATGCATCTACATAATATATATGCAAAAGAATTACCATTAAACACATCCAAGATTGTGTACATACTGCCTAGAATTATAACATAAACAATGCTTAAATTAAGTAAGAGAGTGAAGGAAACTGGTGTAGCCTCTGAAACATCTTTTACTAAAGTAACTCTACCATGTAAGGATAGCCTCCTATTACTCCATGAGTTCACACAGCAAGCATGTTCTCTATCTTTGTGTACAGCCAAAGCTAATCATGGAAATCGTAACCATTTGGCTTCAAGGAGAAGCCCATGTACTTAATTCCTTGGTTGACATCTACCTCTGAGAAAGGAAGAATCCCCTTTATAATTGTTTTTTGAGGCCTTAAGATACCCATTGAAAGAGAAGGGGGATTTCAGGGTATTTACTTCCATTCCAATTGCATACATGTACAAATCCAAAATTTCTTTATATCTCAGTGCATCTATGCAAGACCCATTCCAAACAAAAGAACATCATCACAAAGGTTGTGCAAGGAAGAATTTCCTATCATTTTGTATACCTTTAATCTTCCATTTCCTATCATTTTGTTACTGCTATTTGTTGGAGGAAAGGGAGCCATTCTCAGTAGTTCTTCCACTCCTGGCATACAAGCTGCTACATGATTTTTATGAACTAAGTTGTGGTTTCCCAAGGAGCTATTTTGCTACCATCACTTCCAAAAGTCGTGGGTACCATCCTCTTAGTGACTTGATTGTCATATTTTGTTATTGTATTGTGGTGAATTCTTTTTCATAGCTGGGTGTGAATGTTGGGTATTGAGACTGTGCATTGAGAAGAGATCTTTCCCACGTGGACCAAGAAGGAGTTCTGCACTACATAACTCAGCCATCTAAGTGACCAACACAGTCGTCTTCTACCTCTATTCTCATCTCATTAAAGTCTGAATATATTCTCATTACTCCTGATAAAGAACATTGTATTATCACTTTATAATGGTGGCATTTTGGTAATGAATCCTTGCTAAAGAGTTATTTACTACTGTTTCTATGTTTCTATTTACGTGAATGTTTAAGATCTGTTTGTATAATTTTATGTGCACAACTCCATGATGAGAATATGAAATATCAAACCCACCAGTGAGCAACAAAGTATTTGACCAAAGATTTAAACCATTCCACTCATACAGTAAATCCAATACTCAATCTTTGATAAGAGGGACACTTCCAACAGTCTAAAATCAGTATTAAAGGAGTGCTCTATAAGAGTACAAGACCCAGGAAAAACACTAAGGACTGCCAGTTAACCAATATAACACTGTACAGGGGTTTGAAGTCAGTATATTGGTAAACATTTGTTAAATATTCTTAACCAAGTTATGTAGTCAGTGAGGAAAAAATTCAGCCAGTTTGACTTGGGATTTTACATATTGACCAATGGCTTCCCTTCCTAATGCACCAATGGCGACCCCCATAGGCAATGGTCATTAAAGGAAATCCTGGACTTGAGTAAGTCAGTTTTCCAAACCAACTTATACTTTATTATTGTCCAGTCATCATTTGCAAGGGAATATAGGAATGAAGACCAATAACTCTTACCCAACTCCCTCTCTTCCTTAGCGGGGCCATGGCTAGGCTTGCATCTGCTAGTACTAGAGGTGGCAAAGGGATTAGAGATCAATACTCTTTGGTTGTTAACAAAGCAATTAATCCTCCTAGGCTAATCAGACCTGCCCTTGTTGTCTAATTTGGATTTTTCTGAATCGCATCAGAGATTTGGCGCTCCACAAATGATCTAAATGTATTTATTTACTATACGTCCAATTTCTTGTTGTCTTCCTTGCATACACAGAAATTATTAATACTTTCTCGTGGTCTAACGTTGACATTTTGTAGCCTTAGCCTGGAATTTCACAGTCAGGGCAAAAATCTATGCCCCCAGCAAGCCAACAGATTCACCTAGAATTTTTTTCCAATAGGCAAGGTACACTACGGACAACCACAACTTGCATAGTATACTCCACAAGTTCATCAGTTTCCTCTTCTTGAAGGGAAACAACCACAAACTCCTTCTTCACAAGTGATTTATGTGTCCTTACCTTAGCAGCCTCCACTAGCTTCTTTATCAAAAGTGCTTTTTACACCTTATCCTTAGTAGCCTCTATCAACACCTTCATCATAGTTTCCTTCTACATCCTATTCTCAGCAGCCTCAACCAACATATTCATCACATGTGCTTTGTTTAACATACTCTTAGCAGCCAAGACCTATGATTAATGAGAATATACCTTCCCAAATTGTCAATGTGCCTACTATTGCTGGTGTATGGGGTTTGAGAATGCCTCCATCGTCATCCTTTATTGTACAATTTATCTTTACTTATGCAAACCAAAGTAGTTATTATGGGTGAGTTCTCTTTGTTTTTTGTTGTAGCATGGTAGCTTTTAGCACTTATATTACTTTCTTGACTAACTTGGAATTCCCCAATTATGAAAGGGTTCTAGCTCAATGGAAGAGTGCCTGCCTTACAAGCAATAAATTGGTGGTTGGATTCCTCCATGCCCTATTAATATTGCAATATTTCTATTTTTAATAAAATATATTTTATTATGATTTATTATGGCTATATAGGGGGTTTCAAACAATCTTTGTATGTTGCTACGAGGGGGGTTCTAAATTGCCTTCGTATGTCACTACGAGGGGGGTTCCAAACCGCCCCTATATGCATCTACTAGGGGGGTTACCAACTTCCCCTATAGGAATCTACAAGAGGGGTTCCAAACCACCCCTATAGGCCTCTACGAGGGGGGTTTCAAACTGCTTCTATAGGCCTCTACAAGGGAGGTTCAAAAGCGCCCCTATAAGCCTCTATGAGGGGGTTTCTAAACTGCCCCTATAGGCCTCTACAAGGGGGGTTCCAAACTGCCCCTATAGGCCTCTGCAAGGGGGGTCCCAAATCACCCCTATAGGACTATACGAGGGGGGTTCACAACCGCCCCTATAGGCCTCCATGAGGGGGGTTTGAAACCGCCCCTATAGTCCTCAACGAGGGGGGTTCCAAACTGCCCCTGTAGGTTTGTATGAGAGGGGTTCACAACCACCCTCGTAGCTCTCTATGAAGGGGGTTCAAAGCCGCCACCGTAGGTCTCTATGAAGGGGTCTACGAGGGGGGTTTAAAACTGCCTCTGTAGAACTCTATGAGGGGGGTCACAAACCGCCCCCAAAAGTCACTTTTGGGGGCAGTTCCAATCTCGTCAAAAATCGCCCTTAAAGGGAAAAACTTTTAACATCGGTGCCTTTAGGGGCGGTTTTTCCAAAACTGCCTCCAAAGCCAAACCCCCCCCCCCGTATGTCACTTTTGGTGGAGGAAGAAAACCCCCCCTAAAGGCCAAAAATGTAGTAGTGCATCTCACCTGGGCAGTGGAACTAGAGCATTGATTTGATCTTTGTTCTCTATCTTTTGGGTTGTCGTCGCAACCCATCCACTGGTATCCTGTGACATCGTCGCATTTCCCGCACTGGTGACCTATGACGGTCACTCTATGTATGAACATAGACTGTGCCAATCTGTTAGAATTGGTACAAGGGCATCCCCCCTCCATTTGTTGAGTTGAGATTTGATTTGGTGTGCAGACCCCCTCTGTACTACAAGATCCAGTTAGAGACTTTCTTTTGATTCATGTGTTGAAAGTGTTTCGTTTTTGTGTGGATTTGTATTGGGTCCCATTTTTTTATGAGCTTAAGCTTGGTAGTGGTAGACATTTTGGCTTCCCCCACCTTCATCCACTTAACCTTATCATCCCTCCTCTCGTCACCTGGTCTGGTCTTTGCATTAGATCTGCTCCCAAAACTCCTTTTTGCACTTGTCATTTAGCTTTGTTTTCTTTCAGTTGTTTGATTGAGTGTTTTGAGTGTTTTGAAATGTTTTCAATCCATATGAGTGCTTGTCATTTTCTAAGAATTTCCCGAGTGTTTAGAGTGCTGCAAATCAACTTTCTTTTCAGTCTTTCATGCTTAAAATATCATTGTTATCAAGGTATTATCTTGGCATATCATTGGAAAATTAAAGGTGCATCATTTTTACTGTTTTCAAGTGCATTTGAAAAATTATTGTAGAAATTGCTCCATGCATTGGAAATTGTCATTCATTAGTATTTTGGAAAATTTTGAAGAAGAATTAATCATTTGTGATTTTCGGGAATTATGAATCATTCATTTTCTCAAAAAATTCGAGTGAGATCAAGTTTTTACAAAAGTGATTCCATGTTTGGAGAGTTTGTATGCATTCTTGGTTTTTTTTATGCTTTTAAGCCATCATAGTGAAATTGAAAAGTTAGAGTGTTCTATATAGGAAATTTCTCTCTTTTCATCTCTTAAGTTTTGATTCAGAAAGACAAAAGAAAATGTCTAGATTTGGTTGTCATGCTTGTTGATTTTTTGTGTTTTGCTTGGAAAAACGGAAAAGAGAAAAGAGTTTTTTTTTTATCAAATTTGATAGATTTGGGATTGTGTTGCATTGGTTGCTTTAGTAAAGTTACTTGGAAAGAAACTTCTCCCTCTCATAGATAGTGTTCATCAAAGGAAAAGTACATTTTTTGCTTGTAGTTAGGGCTTGCATTATGTTTACATTTATGTACTCACCTCATGCATTCACCTAATTGTCCAGATAAAATTAACGGTAGAACTAGGGTAAAATTTTTAGCAACTTGTGTGTAAGTTAGGGACGTATTCTGACATCGTAAAACGTGACAGTTGTCGTTACTTTCCAGCACTGTATTCTGGGGGTACTATAGTCTTCCATGTACTTATTTGTATATCGAATCTCTTTCATGTACCAACTAGGTATATCAAAGCTCTTTCACGTACCCACCAAGTAATTTGTGTACTTGGCATATATTGAAAGGTGTTTCACATACTTGACGTATATATAAAGGTGTCTCACATACTCGGTAGTATATAGGAAGGTCTTGTGCCGTATAGTTGTGCATTAGACAACACCACTACGGATTTGAGCTCCCACGTACCTTGCATATATCGGGAGACACCGTTATGATTCCTGAGACCAACTGAGTTAACGTTTTTGTTGTCTTGGCAGAACAATACACCGAGAACAACGCTCGGGGAGATTACTACGCACGTACTATCTAGGTAATCGGGTATTTAGGAAAGGGTATGGTCCCAATCGTCCTTGTCGCATTTTACTATTGGACTCTGCGGTATATAACAATTTGCAAAGCCTTGACAATCCTGTGAGGTTGTAGACTTTTGAATCCACTCCTATCACATAAGTTTGCTTGCGGCCTTAGTTTGTGTAGAATTTTTCTGGACTGATTTTTTTTTTTTTAGCTTGCCCTAGGAAAAACTTTTGTTTCAGTCACTCTGGCTGACTTTCCTTGGAGAAGGTCTCATAGGATTCAGAACTTACCACCCGAATATCCCCTTAATCAGGAGGTAATTTCAAATGTAAGGATGGACCCACAAGCCACATTCGTGTCAACTGAAGTGGAAAACCCCACTTTGAATATTGGAGCACACATGTTTCCTCCAGATTCATCTGCCTCCTACCCCCCCGTGGGGTGAAGAGGCACAAACTTCTACTCCACAAGACTTACCTCCCGTTTTTCTGGGAGAGCCTGGATCGTTCGAATGGTTAAATCCACCCCAATACAACCTTGAAGCAGTTTTTGGTCCTTCAGCAACTTATTGGACATCATCTCTAGGCCACCCAGTGGCCCATTTTTCCATTACATCCCCACCTAGTGAGACCACTCTAGATGACCCTCTAGCGCCTTATCGTGAACAGTTGACTCGATTTCGTACTATGGCTGAGGAGTTCCGAAGAAAGAATCTTTTATGAATGGTTGAAGACCTGATGTTACCTCCTTATCAACCACTCCCAAGTCATTATTTATCTTTTCATTCACCAGAATCATCCACACAACACATGACCACTTTTAAATCTACTAAACCATCACCTCCTGCTCATACACCCCCTAGACAGGAGACCCCTCCTATACCTCAAACGACCCAACCTGCTGACCACTAAGTAAAGGTTGACCCAACAAATTTGATGGCAAGCCCGGTGAGGATCCTAAAAACCATGTGATGACATACCATCTATGGTGTTCATCCAACTCCTTGATGGATGACTCGATCTATCTTAGGTTATTTCAATGGACTCTCACTGGCCCAACTGCCAAGTGGTACATTGAGATACCACCCAATTCTTTTCCCGACTTCTGATCTCTTGCTATGTCGGTTTTTACCCACTTCCAGTTTCCCATTCGCTATGAGACTGGTATGGACTTATTGACCTCCCTTCGCCAGAACACTGCCACTCATATTTCAGATCATATTCATGAATGGCTGTGAAGACAACATTTGATTAAGGCTCATATTCCCAACCAAATCTTAGTTGACTAGTTTACAAAGTCACTTTTACTCGTCATATATCAAGATGTAGCTATGCGAGGAGCTGTCACTAAGGAAAGGTCTATTTCTTGTGCCCATTACTTAGACTTGATCTATCCTCAATCGGGCACATTGTATGAAATTGTTCCTGATGCACCTCACCCTACATACAATCCCGTGAAACCACCCAAGGGACCACAGGCCAATGGCATCATTGGTTCCCTTACCTCCCAGCCTTGTATTCCAGTTGGTGGCTCGTCGAACCCTCAAGGTTCTTCCCCATCACCACCACAGGATGGAAACATCACTACCAAGTCCACCACTCCTGCCTCCACCGAGGAGGTGAATTTTGTGCAATCAACTTCATCTCAGAAGTCCAGTGGTAAGAAGAAGAACAAAGGGAAACCTAAGAAATCTTCTAACTAGCAAGAGCCCAACCCCACTCAGGAAGACACCAAACAAAAGAGGAATTTAAAGTATCCTTGTTTTTTTTGCGGTGGAGACCATTTCTCAAAAGAATGTCCCCACCGAGATGAAGTTCAGAATTTTCCTAAGGGAAACTCTACTACTACAATTCTCAACGATCCCTTCCCCACTCAAAACCAACAACTAATGGCACACACCTCTCCTTCCCAAGGAGAAGCATCCTCCACTGCGCATGTTCTCATGATGCGTAGTGAGACTGTCAACTTGAACACACATTCTCATTCATATGACTCCATCCCGCCGAAGGAACCCATTGGAAGTAATACTAAAAAAGATTCCACTTTGATCCCTGATGTCACCATACCGCATGCTTCTCTCACCATTGAGAATCCCTCTTTAGATTCAGTGTTGTGTTCGTCGAAGAGCACGAATCGAAAATCTATTTTCAATCCCAACGCTCGGGCCACTTAGAACTGCAATATTGTAGAGGACCTAGCACAAGCTCCTTGTTCTATGTCGACACTTGAGGTCTTGCAGAACTATCCTAACCAGTGGAAGACTCTCCTCGCTACCATCATTGCAGTTGACCCGGATTCTTCGAACACCATCATGTTCTGGCTGGAATACTTTAAACCGAGGCTTTCCCATCAGTTGGCATTTCAAGTTGCCACAAACATTGCTAGGAAGACAATCCATCGTACTATCTTGGATGAAGGTGCCTCTACTTCAGTCATGTCAATTTCATGTTGGAGAGCCATTGGCTCTCCCAATCTAAACCATTCTCCTACCACCTTGAAAGCATTCGATGGATGTGGATTTCAACGTCATGGGTTGTTAGAAGCCTTACAAGTCGAGTTGGGGGGCAAGACTGCAACCATTAATGTGGAAGTGGTCGCTGCTACGTTAGATTATAATATTCTGCTTGGTCATAATTGGTTTTATGCCATGACTACGATTGCATCATCTGTCTTCTACATAGTACAATTCCCCCATTAAGGCCGAATTGTTACTATCGACCAACTGGATTTCTATACACCTGACACCACTAGTCATCCAGGAGATAAGGTTCCATTACTTGGACAATCTTCACATCCTTATGAGAGCGTGGGTGTTGGCCTCATCAAGGACTCATCCCTTATGGGCATTTTTCCAACCTTCGATCCCCCAAATCATGTTTCCACGATGAACATGATCTCCTCTTGGATTTCATCCATCCCCGACTCTACCGATAAATGGTTTGTACCTGATGAAGCCACTAAACACCTGATTGGAGACACTATGCCTCTTTCACCTATTGAACTCACCTACGAGGCTATCCAGTCAGCTTCGGAGGACCACTTAGCTATGGCCTCCACCTCCTGTTCTCTACAGTGGACATCATCCCTACCCGATCCTATGCTCTGGAATTTTCACTCCAATGAGTCCATTATGGAAATCATGAGTGCGGATGACCCTAGGTGGGAAGACCTCCATCATCGATCGTCTTTCCTTCCTTCATTGGATACTGTAGAGAATAGCATCACCACCATCTTTACACCTGATATCTACCCTAGCTCTTAGTCCTTGATATTCACATGTCAAATGGACTCTAAAGGCAACTTGGCCAACATTGAGCCTACCGTTTCGGTCGACATATCGGTTACTCCTGGTGTACTGGAACACATTTGCTTAGGCCAGAAGTGTTCCCTTGAAGAAATTACAACGTTCACAGCCTTGTTCAAGCAATTTTGAGACATGTTTGCTTGGACATACAAGGAGATGCCCGGGCCAGACCCCGCTATTGTTTCAGACATGATTCAAACCTATCCTGACACTAAGCTAGTCTGGAAAAAGATGCAACCGGTGCACCCCTGAGAGAATACGGCATTCAGGGAAGAGATTGAAAAGCTCTTGAAAGCTAGTTTTATCTACCCTATCTCGTTGACAAAATGGGTCTCAAATGTCATTGCTATAGCTAAAAAGTAGGGCATTCGTGTCTATGTCAATTATTGAGATCTCAACAAGGCTTGTCCTAAGGCCAACTACTCAACTCCCTTTATTGACCAGATCATCGACAACTGTGTTGGAAGTGTCATTTTTTCTTTCATGGATGGCTTTTTAGGTTACAACCAAATTGAGATACACCCGGCTGATCAACACAAGACAACTTTCATCTATCCTTGGGGTACGTTTGATTATCGCAAACTCCCTTTTGGTCTTAAAAATGTTGGTGCCACATTCGAGTGGGCTATGTCGTATGCCCCTAATGACATGAAGGACTTTGTGGAACCTTACTTAGATGATCTACCTGCCCATTCACAGCAGCGCGAGTACCACATTGACCATTTGGTGGCGGTATTCCTTAGATGCATGCGGTATAACATCCTTCTGAACCCTCACAAGTGTATCTTCTGCATCGAGTCTGGACGCCTCCTCAGTTTCATTGTCTTGAAAGATGGGGTTTGCATTGATCCCTTGAAGGTGGCAGCCATCATCGCTCTCCCACCTCCCACCAACATTACGAAACTTAAAATTTTGCAAGGGAAGTTAACTTATTTAAGGCGTTTTGTCTATAATTTCATGCAAAATACGTAGGGCTACATGAGATTGATGAAGAAGTATGTCTCATTCATATGGGACGGCCAAGATCAACAATCTTTTGAATGTCTAAAACATGCTATAACACATGCCCCTGTGCTCCAGCCACCCAATTACTACAAGGATTATATCCTTTATCTTGCTTCTTATGGCACGAGGATCGCCATGGTATTGGTTCAAGAAGACAACAACGCCCAGGAACATGTGATGTATTACATAAGTAAGGGTCTCATTGACATCGAAACTCGTTATTCACATGTCGAGAAGCTTACTCTCGCGACAATCATTGCCTTCCAAAAGTTCCAAGATTACATCTTACTTCGCACCACCACCATCATTGCCAATTCGAACCCCATGTACCACGTTTGGACACACTAGGTGCTCGGGGGCAAGTATTCACACTATATCATGATACTGCAGGAATTTGATCTCCTTTTCGAAAAGGTTAAGTTTAAAAATTCTTTGGTGTTCGCTGAGCTGATCTATGATCTTCCCTGTCCTGATGTCGAATTTGAGCCCAATGATTCTCTTCCAAACAAATCATTGTTCCTCATCAACACATCCGATCCGTGGTAGGGAGATATCACTTTATATCTTCAGACCCAATGTTTCAGTCCCCAACTCTCATGGGATGACTGTCGTCAAATACACCACCATGCAAAGTATTATCTAATCATCACTGATACTTTGTATCACCATGGTATTGATTCTATTCTTCGACGTTGCCTCACTCATGAAGAGACTGAACATGTTTTGAATGACTGTCACACTGGGGTGTGTGGTGGTCATCTCTCTAGGATGGCTACAGCCCAGAAAATACTTCACGCAGTGTATTTTTGGCAATATATCTTTAAAGATTGTATCAAGGCCATAAAAAATGTCCTCCATTCCAGCACTTCCAAACTAAGAAGCACACCCATCCAACCCCGTTACACTCGGTTATTCCCGTTGGCCCCTTCGCTAAATGGGGCATTGACTTCATACATTGTAAGCCTACCTCGGCCAGAGGGCATGGTTACGTCATAGTAGCCGTGGATTACTTTACAAAGTGGGCCGAAGCTATTCCTACATACACGGACGACAAAAAAACCGTTGCACTCTTCATGCTTAATCATGTTATAGCGCAGTTAGGAGTTCCTCAAGCTATAGTTACCGACCATGGTTCTCACTTAATGAACCACATGGTTGACGAATTGAGCATTAGATTGGGTTTTCGCCATGAAAAATCAACACCGTACTACCCACAGTCCAATGGACAAGTAACAAGGTATTGAAAACCATGATCCAATGCATGGTGGGTACGCACAACTCCAAATGACACAATATGCTCTTCTACGCACTATGGGATTATCGAACTTTCGTCAAGACCGCCACTAGATTTAATCCCTTCCAACTAGTATATGGATTGGAGGTCGTCCTTCCGATTGAGTGCGAGATTCCATCCCTCAAACTCGTAGTTGAACTTCTCCCTAACACTACTACTGAGGAAGAACATTTCCTCTACCTAGATAAGCTCGACGAGACTCGCCGCAATGTCGCTATTGCTAACAAGGCTCATAAGAAATGCATCAAAGCACAGTATGACAAGTCGGTAGAACCTTGTGTCAATAGCAAGGGAGATTTGGTCCTTACATACGACCAAAGACATGATAAGCTGGGGGCAGGAAAGTTTGAGTCCATGTGGCATGGACCCTACATAATGAAGCGCGTCCTAGAGAAGGCAACCTATGAGCTAGAAGAATATGACGGGATATCTTTAGGTGAGCCGCGCAATGGGCTTTACTTGAAGAGGTACTATGCCTGAGTCTTTCATGCATAATTACATTGTATATACTATACATGGTGTGTGTTTTGTGTAGTGTGATGCTTTGACTTTTTGTGTGCTTTGGTCTTGTTTTGTTACTGATACCATGTTCTGTCTACGTGTGCAGATGGAAACTTGCTGCAGATTCGCGGATGGCGCTAGCCAGCATACCCGCAACCTTGCTTCGGCAGCCTCGGTGCTCTATTCTCCCATCGGTGAGCTTATCATCTTAGGAGGAATGTGTTTAGGTTTCGCAACCAACAATGCTGCAGAATATCAAGCAGTCATTGGAACCCTAACCGATGCTCTTTCCTTGGGTATGGACCATGTTGTTATCCATTTGGACTGGTGGAATCCAGGAATGGATACCTAATTAGGGTAGCTAAGCCAGAAGTATACTTCAATTATCAACCTAGGAGTGTACAAACTTAAGAGGTGCTAGGCACTGTATGTGCTCTATAGGATGGTCTTCGTCATTTAGGGTGTTGGGATGTATCTTATAGGTTTCTCAAAAGGAAATGGAAGTGATATGTTCTTAAACGAAGAATGAAAGAATATAAAAAGATTGTAAACCTATGAACTGGAAATGCTAAAACTGGTAGATGTCTATGCTAAGAATTAAATGCTGGAAAAATGTAAATCTAGTCTAAGAAGTAAATACTAAGAGATGATAAAAATTAATGTAGAAATAAAATTTTGAAAGCTGAAAATTTAACTAGAAACGAAGTACTGAAAGCTGAAAATTTAAGCTAGGAATTAAATATTGAAAATTAGTCAAACTTTATCTATTCGAATGCAATACTGAAAGTGGTAATAATTTACTCTATTCAAATCCAAAGGACTTAAAACAATTAACTCCTATATAATTGAACTCAGAGAAAGGAAATATGCATGGAATTGCAGATCCGAATCATTGTCTAAAATTAATATAACACGACAGAAAACAGAGGTAAATACACCTCCGCAAAATGCGTGTACAAGACTACAGAAAGCATGTTATGGAACTACAGAATCAATATTTCTGAACTACAGATAAAAATAACTCAACCAAAACAACAATCTATTGTTCAAACCATTATCAAAGCACTTCACATATTATGATGATTAAATCAATGAGAAAAACATATGAGAAATCCCTGAAGTAAAATGAGGCTCCTGACCTACGTGTTGAGGGGGCCCTCGCCAACCCATATTTTAGGAGTGGAAAAGACTCCGAAACTCAAAGGTTGAAATAACATCAATCCTTCCATTATTAAAATAGTAACTTCATATCTTTGAAAAGTCTTAGAACATAACTGTATTGAATAACATATGCTGAATATAATTTCTACAAAAATGCCAACAGGGACCCCTTGCTACTTAAGAGGTCCATAGATATATCTATTTTGAAACATAACCTAACTCTATGATTTAAATGTTGATCCTGCTGAACAAGAGTTTTATTCTACAAATCAGGGAAAAAGGCGTTGAGCCACTTATGGTCTTTTAGTCCTCGAGCTGGAATTGCTTGTTGTCTCTTAGATTACCTGCGCCTTCCCATACACACTTATTTCCAGATAATTAGCTCATAGAAAATGCTTTTAAGCAAAAAAGAATAACCTCTAAACTACTATGTTTAAATAATCAAAACAAATGCATTATACCCCACAAACAGAGGCACTTTCCTTATCCATTATTGTGCTTGTGTGTCATAAAAAGGCTTATAGAGTACCTAATTTGGGACTCATCATCTCCCCCAGACTAAAGGAGTTACGCATAACTGGGTGACATATCATGTTCTTGAACAACTTCTCTGATGTCCAGGCAATGACCCTAGGGGTCCCTTCCTGCCTATGATAGCCCAAGGTCTGGTCATCTTTGGTCCATGCTATTTTCTCCTTTTATTCATCAATCTGTTCTCTAATAATCAAGGGAAGAAAGACTGGTGGGCTTAGTTTCATGCGGATCCATCTGAGCTAGTGCTTTATTAATGATTCCCTATATAACTTAGCCTGGGTGAGAGCAGTCTCTAGTATGAGGGGGGAGTTAGGCTCCCTCTTCTTCAAATATTCTGCGGTTCTTTCCCATCTCTCATTGATGGCTTCCTGAACTTCCTTGTATGGGCATTGAAGGGTGAGGTCGAAGTGTGTTACTGCCTCCTGTTGTTTTCCAAGAAGGATATGAATCAACTCTTCATCTGTGGTGATAGTCTTGTGGTCCTGGATTACTCTTTCAGGATGAGTTGCCTCACTCCTGATCCATAATGGGTTCTGCTACTCCTCAGCAAGGTAGATATGAGCATACTATGCTCTCTCGATCTCATGGTTCATCCAGGAGCAAAGTGCTGTAAGTTGGAAGTCACCCATGTAGGGATTGGCGACTAGTTGGATGATATGGGCACCACGAAGTTATGCAAGAAAAACTCGCATAATCGGTCTTTTTCCAATTCTGTGCAGCTCAGAGAAGTGTCAACAAACTCCTTTGGAGTGTTTAAATCTAGAGGCAAACCTTGCTGTAGCCTCTGTAGCTGAAATTTTCCCCACTTCTTATTTAGGTAGATCATATAGATTCTAGATGTTGGCCCGAGTCCCAATATACCATCATAGATCCTAGCGGTGGTTGTCAATGTATCCTCAAATTGCTGATTTCTATGGTCTTTCTGAGCTAGCTCTTCCTGAGCTTGGTCCAATTTCTCCTTCAGTGCCAAATTTTGTTGTTCTGCTAGCTTTAACTCTCATGCATGCTGCATTTTAAAATTATGGGTCTTTTCATGTGCAAACAGTGGGGTTGTTGGTGAAGCTTGCTGGATTCTCTGGATCCTTGCTTCATTTTTTAATTCCGCCAAATCCTCCCTGACTTTTGCTAGTTCTGTTAGTGCCTCAGCTAGTTGATCATTGACTCCAGGGTTTACATCTTTATCAATAGGATTCCATTGGAAAGCATTGTCTTCTTCTGAGGTAGTTGGGTCATCCTGGTCTACACCAAAATCATCATCATCAGATAAGTTTTGAATTATGGGGATGGGCTCCCTTTATACCTTCTTTGCATGCTCTTGTTTGGGCTGTTGTGCTACCCTTTTACTTCGCCTTTTTGACCATTTCCCATTGGTGGAAACCCCTAATTCTTTTTCGTGGGAGGCATCCTTCGAATGCTTAATTCTTATGAGGGTACCATCGATAACTTCATTGTCGCTATCCAGGTCAATCTTTCTCTTAGCCCCTGATGCAAAAGTGGATTTTTATTTTGAACCAGAAGCTAGGGGTAGGCTGATATTAGGTGCACCCCTCATTCTCTCCACAGCATTGGATGAGATTACCACAAACTCCTCCCATGAGAGTTCTGGAACCTGAACCATCAATTCTTCACAAATTATCCATTTGATTAGCCCATGGTGGGCTAGCACGTCTTCTTTTCCCTAAACTACCAGTTTTCTCATTTCTCCCAGAGACTGGAGAAGATAATAGGGAATGTTGATGTTGTTATTTGGTGTGATATGGCCCTTGTGTCTCAGAAGTTCCAAAATTCAGAAGTGGAATATCGGAACATAGTGAAGCTTCCTTGTGCATGTTATATATTTCAGAACGACAGCAGCTATCTCATTCCAGGGTGTCGGCATGGTGATTCTTTTGACTCCATTCTTGTCTTCTTCATAGACTTCTCCTTGTCTGAAGAAGGCTGCTTTTTCCCTTTGATTGGCTTCCCAGTCGTCTCTTCCCCAGTGCAGACCCATGGGGAGCCCTGTGTATTTGGCAATTGCCTCCTCGTCAAGTCTGATATATAGTCCCCTTATCCAGGTGACAAACTATTCATCTTTTATATGTTTCATGTTCCTTGCGAGTTCTAAAGCCACCTCAGTATTGGACCCTCTCTGTCCTGAGATAAAGGGCATCCATACCGCATCATGTAGGATTGACAGAACTCGTGGTTTTTCATAAACGGACTTGTGATCCTCTGGCTCACTCTTTATGAACCCCTTCATCATCTTGAATTTTTCTACTATAATCGACAAACCAAAAACTTTGAGTGTGGCTGGCTTACCTCAACTAGCCGTGATTGATCACAGGTTTGAGGGTGGCTTGCTGGCTGAGTGACAACATGAACTTTCGGTTTTATTGCTTCTAAAAAGATCCTAGAAAGCTTGTATTGAAAAACTGGGTTTTTTGTAGATTATTCTGCCTTATTTAGCTATTTTTACGCACTTATCCCGATCATCGTGCATCGTACTTGCTGCCTTATACATTCCTTTCCATTATTTCACCCTGCGCTTCTTTCTAGCATTGTACATTGCACTTCAGCTCTGATCATTGGGGGATATAGTGGCTAGATGCGGGTGTTGTCATTTGCTGACATGTCTAATGGTAATTAATCATGATTCTGTGAGGTTACTCTGAACCGTGGCACCGAATTAACTTAAAAGTTGTCCTCAGCTTTTGGAAAATAACCATTTTGTGGGGGATGATCATTCGATTTGAAAATAAAATAAAGAGTTAAGTGATTACCTTCCATGCTTAGTGTACCTGAGTGTATGTTTCGTGCTTGATTGTATGGGCATGGAATTCTATTGTTGAATTCGGGTGCGTCTGTGGTTAATCTGGTCTTGTCAGTAGTGCCTCCTTTTTTCTTTTTGCTACCAATTCTCTTGAAATTGTTGCCTTTGCTTGCGTGACTATTTGTGCTATTTTTGTTGATTTTACTTTCCATTGTGTTCAGCATTGTGTTTGTATTTGTGCTCTGAACGATGATTTGATATCTGTAGTGGTAGCCTTGCTGTTGTGCTAGCTTGCTTGAATTGACTGCTAGCTCACATGAATGATTCTTAGCTCGGTTGATTTTAGATTCTGAAAGCTAATGTTTGTTTGTTGTTCTTTTGATATCTCCTTTTTAGTTTTCTGCTAAATGTTAGTTGGCTCGCTTGAAATATGTTTTATGGCTCGCTTGATTTTGCTTTCTGGCTCGCTTGACATTGCTTTATGGTTTTGCTTTGAAATTGCTTCTGGTTCTGCTTAGGGATGGATCAAGTCCATCAATTTTGTTTGTGATAACCTGAGTGGATTTTTTTTATTTTCCTCTCTTTTTTATATTTTTTTTCATTCTTTTTTTTTTTTTTTTTTTGCTTTTTTTTTTTTCATTTTTTCATTTTTTTTCAGTGATGTTCTAGGCTCTCTATCAGCATTAGATTCTACTGATAGAGTGTCTGTGTGAACTCCTCTCTGGATTTTGGTGTTTTATAGAGTTTGAGTCTATGTCCATTCACAATCATGGGGAATTTTTCCTCATCTATTGTTGTAATTTTGAGATCTCCATTGCCATAGATGTTTTCAAGGATGTAGGGTCTGAGCCATCTATTTGTCAGCTTGGCTTTAAAAGTGTAAAACCTGGAGTCATAGAGTAGTTCCCAGTCACCTTCTTTGAATTTCTTATGCTTGATGTTTTTTTCATGCCATTTCTTCCTTTGTTGCTCGATGATTTTAGTGTGGCTAAGTGCTTGTTGGCATTGCTCATCTAGTTGATTTAATTGTAGCATGTGTTCTTGTTGGATGTCTAAAAGCTCCATGTTTAAGTTGGCTACAATTCTCAATGTTTTGATCTCAATCTCAATGGGTAGCATTATTTTCTTTCCATAAACTAGCTAATATGGGGTGAATCCTGTTGTTGTCTTCCATGTAGTATTATAAGCCCAAAATGCCTCACTTAATCGGTCTGCCTAATATCTTTTGTGGAGTTGTACAGTCTTTGTCAAGATTCTTTCTAGTTCTATGTTTGTCACCTCATCTTGACCATTAGCCTGAGGGTGGTAGGTGGAGGACTTTGTGTGTTTGACAATGTTCCTTCGAAGCAGGTCCTCTATGAGGTTGGATGTAAATTGTGTGCCTTGTTAACAAACTAGCTCTCTTGGTACTCCAAATCTGTGAAATATTTGCTCTGTAAATTTTTTTACCACATTTGTTTCATTTGATGCTGCAAGTGCTGCTACTTCTACCCATTTTGTAAGGTAGTCTGTGCATACTAGAATATATCTTTTCTAATTTGATTGGGGGTTGAATGGACCAACAAAATCAAATCCCCATTTATCAAATGCTTCCAATGAGATTTGTGGATTGAGAGGCATTTATTTTCTTTGAATAGGCTTCCCCATTCGTTGAAAATCATCACAATGTGAAAGGTATTTGTAGGAGTCCTTGTGGAGTGTTGGCCAATAATATCCAGTTTGCAATATTTTATAGAATGTTCTTTTTACAGCTTAAATTCCTCCACATGGCTCATTGTGAGTGGCATGCAATATGTCATGGACTTCATCTTCTCTAACACATCATCTCAATATCTAGTCTGGCCCTTTTTTGAAAATCATTCCTTCTATCCATGTGTATGTGGCGCTTTGCCTTATGATTTTGTTATTTTCTTGGTGGCTATAATGTTGTGGGAATTTACCAAACACTAAGTAGTTTTCTATGTTAGCAAACCATGGGCTTCTTGTTGAGATTGAAAAATGGTGCTCATCAAGAAAGTTATCATTTACAAGTTTATTGTCGTTTCAATGAGTGATTCTAGACAGAAAATCAGCTACTATATTGTGTTTCCCTAGCTAATCCAGAATTGTTATGTCAAACTCTTGCAAGAGGAGTAGCCATCTAATGATTCAAGCACTTGTATTAGGTTTATTCATAAGATACCTGATTGTTGAATGGTGAGTGTGGAAAAAAAATTGGTATCCAATTATGTAGTGCCTAAATTTGTTTATGGCATGTATGATAGCCAAAAACTCCTTCTCTGTGAGTGTATAATTTAATTCTGCTCTTGCCAACTTTTTACTGATATAATATATGGCATATGGTCTCTTTTCTTCTTCTTGTCCAAGGACTAATCCAATGGCCTTGTCTAATGCATCAGAATGGATGTGGAATGGAAGTTCCCAATTTGGTCCTTGGAGTACTGGAGCTGTGATTGTCTTCTCCTTGAGGTTATCAAATGCTGACATACAATGTTTTGTCCAAATAAATTATGTGTCTTTTGTTAGAAGAGAAAACATTGGTGTAACAATTTTGCTATAACTCTCGATAAATATTCTGTAGTAGCCTGTTTGCCCAAGAAAAATTCTCACATCCCTTTGTTTCATATGTGGTGGCGGTGTTCTGATGACTGTGACTTTTGCTTGATCAACTTCAATTCCTCTCTGTGAAATATGGTGTCCAAGCACGATGCCTTCTTCCATGAGCATTCTGCATTTATTATTGCTCAAACATAAGCTCATCTCGATGCATTTTTTCAAGACCAATTCTACATGTTTTAATGCTTGGTCGAAATTCTGGCGATAGGGTGTGAAGTCATCCATGTAGAATTCCATTTGATCATTAATTAAATTAGAGAATATGCTCAAGATTTCCCTTTGAAATGTTGCTGTGGCATTACAAAGTCCAAAGGGTAGCACTCTGTATGCATAAGTGCCCCATGGGCATGTGAATGTTGTTTTGTCCTGATCAGCTGGGTGGATTAAGATCTGGTTGTATGCACTGAACCCATCCTAGAATGAGAAAATTTTGTTTCCAGCCAATGTGTCCAGTACTTGGTCGATGAATGGTAGAGGTAATTAATCTCTCTTAGTTTCCTTATTGAGCTCTCTGTAATCCACACAGATCCTCCACTTCTCACCTTTCATAGGAACTATAACCAATGGTGATACCAACTCACTATCTCAGATTGGGTATATGAACCTTGCATCTAACAGCTTCTGTAGCTCCAGCTTTACTATGTCCTTTAATGTTGGGTTCATTCTTTTCTATGGTTGTCTGATAGGAACAACACCTTCCTTGATATAGATGTAATGTTTGCAGATGTCTAGGTGGATACCGTTCATGTCAGTGTATGTCCATGCAAAGGCTTTGTTGTTGTCTAATAGTACCTTCAATAATTGTTTTTCTTGTCCTAGCTCCATATTGGAGTTCATATTAACTATCTTTCCAGGCATTATTTCAACTATTTTGATCTAAATTGGATGTTGTTCAAGTGTGAGTACCTATGCCCACATTATGTCAAGGTCGTGATTTAATGTTTCCTCTTCTTGTTGCTAACCTGTGCCAGGAAAATATTAAAAAATATCACGATTAGAGGATTTATTTTGAATGAATTTGTCTAAAAAATTGTCTTCATCGATGGCTTTTAGTGATAGGGTAGCTTCAATGGTAAGGATAGGTCGGATGTTTTGGTCTGTTAGGTCATTATAATCATCTATCCAGTTTTGATATTCTAGGTCTGTGGACTTCCTTGCTAGAGGGTAGATTGTGATTTTCTTCCTAGCTTCCCCACTGGTGATTGTCATGTTTCTCGATCTGCAACCTATATAGGCATTTGCGATTGCTAGCCAAGGTCTCCCTAGTATTATTGGGTACCCACTGAGTTTACTTTTCACTTCAATGACTATGAATTTAGCTGGGTACTCCCAGGATTCTATATTTATAATGATGTCTTCGAGCATTCCTTCAGGTTTTACAGTCGATGTGTCGACAAGCTGTAGTACGGTAGTTGTTGGTCTGACCATCGATTGGAGTCCTAGGGCTATCATTGTGTCCTTGGTCATCACATTGATTGCATCCCCTAAATCAATTAGGTTGTTAGCAATGTGTCTATTGTTGATTGTCACGTTGACTACTAGACTACCTAGATCAAGGTATTTGGGGATGACAACGACACCCAACATTAAATCTGCTAACTGGCCTACTACATTTATTGTTGGTGGGTCACGTCTTCTTCTTCTAGGTCTTTTAAATCATTTCTCTTTTATAAACTTGTTATAGATTGGTACATCTCTTATGGCTTGTAGAATTGAAATTTGGATGTTTAAATGTTTTAACTCATTCAGAATTGCATTTTCCTCTTCTACTTTTGTATTTCGTATGAGGTTTTCAGGGAATGGAGGGGCTTTATTTTGTATGTGTGGTAGAATTTCTTCTTCTTGAGGGTTTGTTTCGTCTGGATGTTGAATTTCATGTTTTATTGTTTGTTCTTGATCTTTGTCTCCTTGGTTATTCTGCGTGTGTGTGTTCTGTAATGTTTTTCTAGACCTGAGATTAATTTCGTTTATCTCCAGTGTATCCACAACATAAGTTGGAAACTGCAGCATTTCAGTATTGTAGGCTTTCTAATGTCCTGCCCTATTGTTGTTTGGGTTTGGACTATTAATTTTTGAGCATTAATTCAATATACTCTAGGATCTTTACTGAGAGAATAACATGTACAGCATATCAAGTATAACAATGCATATCAATCACATGAGACAATATACACACAGAGTTTCACTGGGGAAAACCATAAAGGTGAAAAACCCCACAACTTCCTCAGAGATAGAAACAACAATGATACAACCAAAGTACAAGAGATAGTCTTCTCTAGCAGCTATTCCTCCTCCTCAACTAGTGCACCACTTTCTGAGTGATGTACAAGTGAGTAATGAGTGATCAAATAGATATCTCCCGGTCTCTATTTATACTTGTCCTGTCCTGCCCAATAAACCAGTGGGGCCGACATGTCTAGCTTAGACTAATAACCTATGGTTAACTTAATCAGGACTGACCCCACACATGGTGGTCTAATAACCCATCGGCAAGTTATGACACTTACGACACTTGTCAATACAAACGACGACACTTCCATATAGAGGAATAATACATCTCTATAAGTCTACAATATACATAAGTGAAATACATTCCGAAGTTACATATACATCAATACTCCCTCTTAAATAGGAAGGTATTTCTTGACATAGATCTACTAGCACAAGTCTTCTTCTCTAGATCATCATCAGTGAATCATCGTCCCTGAATCATCGTCATCGTCACTACTGCTGCTATCTCAATCAATCTCTCATCTACTCATCATAGGAAGTTCTACAAAGCCAGTCCTTTTTCATACTGGATGTAGGCCCGCCACCTGCAGGTCTTCATAATCACTGGCCATACTATGGAATCCTCAGTACTGATTACATGCATCAAAAAAACCTCGAAAGAGCATCCCATGAATTTTACGAGCACACGGCTCAACCTATCGGATCTCCCAGGATCTTCTACATGTGACTGTCACAAAACCTTAAAAGAGTGTCTTTCCAAGCAATATCTCTAAAGAGCATTTAAGGCCTTTTTCATCTTGTCTAGATCTCCAGGACTTATTACATGTGACCCCCATCACAAAACCTTAAAAGAGTGTCTTGCCAAGCAATATCTCTAAAGAGCATCTGAGGCCTTTTTCATCCTATCCATATCTCCAAGACTTATTACATGTCGTCCACAAAACCTTAAAAGAGTGTCTTGCCAAGCAAGATATCTAAAGAGCATCTGAGCCCATTTTCATCCTGTCTAGATCTCTAGGACTTATTACATGTGGTCTAGCAAAACCTTAAAAGAGTGTCTTTCCCAGCAAGATCTCTAAAGAGCATCTGAGGCATTTTTCATCCTGTCCAAATCTCTAGGACTTATTACATGCTACCCTTGCACAAATTGTCCACGGCCACAGAGTATCAACCTGATACTCACCATACATCAACCTAATGTACACATGATCATCCTGATCATCATCACTGCATCGTCTTGATGCATGTCATTTGAAGCAACAACTTGAAGCTCATCATCCATGATCATCCTGATCATATAATGCATCCACTTGATGCATACCAAGTATCTACCTGATATATATCATCATACAATGTATCCACCTGATACATACATCGATACATGATCCACCTGATCACACAATGTATCCTCCTGATATATATATCAACTTACATGATCTACCTGATCATACAATGTATCCACTTGATACATATACAGATACATGGTCCAAGCATCCAACATGATGCATATACATATACATGATCCAACTCATCATAACAAGCATCCAACATGATGCATATACATATACATGATCCAACTGATCATAACAAGCATCCAACATGATGCATATACAGACACATGATCCAACTGATCATATCTAGCATCCAACATGATGCATATACAGACACATGATCCAACTGATCATATCTAGCATCCAACATGATGCATATACAAAGCAATAACCAGAGCATTGTCCTGGTGCTCATCATCCAGCACTTACATCCACAGCCATGGAAGGATCCTCATCTCACCATGCTGGAAATGGCTCCTACAAATGTGTTCATCACTTCTTCCTTGAAGTGTCATCAATATGAAGAAAACTAAGCCTCTCTCTGAAGTACTCGAACTTCACTCTGGCTAGTGGCTTCGTCAGCACATCTGCAACCTGCTCATCCGTCACAACATACAGGAGCTTCACTGCTCCTCTCTACACCATATCCCTGATATAGTTATATTTTATCTCTATGGGCTTCGACCTATTGTGGAACACCAAGTTCTTAGATAGCTTCACACAACTCTGGTTGTCACAAAAGATACCAGTATCCTCTAGCGGGAGATCAAATAACTCAGACAGTAGCTTCCGGAGCCATACTCCCTCACAACTAGCCGAACATGCTGCAACATACTCAGCCTTAGCTGTACTCAGTGCTACGCAGGATTGCTTCCTGCTAAACCAAGAGATCACACCTAATCCCATACTAAAGTAGCACCTAGATGTGCTCTTCCTATCTACAGCACTGCCTGCCCAGTCCGAATCAACATAACCCTACAGGTTGAACTTTTGGTTTCCATCATACTTGAGCCCATAGTCAATTGTACCCTTCAGGTACCTCAGAATATGCTTTATAGCAATCAGGTGAACACCTCTGGGATCCATAAGGAACTAGCTCAATGTGTTCACAGCAAAGCAAATATATGGTCTAATGTTCGTCAGGTACATCAAGGACCCAATCATCTAACGATACACAATGACATCAACTGGATCAGATGAAGCATCAAACAAAAGCTTCAGGTTCGATGCCATTGGTGTGGCCATGGCCTTGCAGTCCATCATCCCAAACCTTTTTAGGATCTCTACTACATACTTCCCTTGTACAAGGAAGATTCCATCTGCACTCTGCCACACCTCCATGCCTAGAAAATAGTGCATCATCCCCAAGTCCTTCATCTCGAACTCGGCAGCAATCTTCCTCTTGGTATTGGAAATCAATCCATCCTCACTTGCAACAAATAGGTCATCCACATACAGAAGTAGTATCATTGGATTTCCTTCCTCAACCTTGTAGTAAAGGTTGGAATCTACTTTACTCTTGGTATAAAATCCCAAACTGGATAAAAAGCTGTCTATCCTACCATACCAAGTCCTAGGAGCTTGCTTCAAGCCATACAAGGATTTCTTCAATCGACACACGTATGACTCCCTATCATGTGTCTCAAAAGAAAGTGGCTGCTCCACATACACTTCCTCTTCGACTACACCATTCAAGAAAGATATCTTGACATCCATCTGGTGTATCTTCCATTTCTTCACTATAGCCAGAGCAAGTACTGATCTAATGGAAGTGTACGTAGCTACTGGAGCAAAAGTTTCTTCATATTCTATTCCCTCTTTCTGGGAGAAGCCACAAGCTACAAATCTTGCTTTGAAATTTTATATGCTGCCGTCTGCAGCATGCTTGATCTTGTAGATCCACTTGAAAGTCACAACATATCTCCCTTCAAGTCTTGGGACTACATCCCAAACATCATTCTTCATGATCGACTGATATTCCTCGACCATGGCATCCTTCCATTCTTTCTTTTCCACTGCCTCTTCATAACTGGAAGGTTCTTTGTTCATAATATCATAGAGTAAAGCAACATAGCTGGTATGTGATCTAGTTCTCTTCTTTTCTCTGTGTTCTTCTTCTGGAATGCCATATCTTTCTACATCTTGAATGAGCTCTCTAGCCCATGCAGGTTTCCTCCTGTGAGAGTTACTCTCACGGGGTGGATCTACAAGTATTTTTGGATCTTCAACTTCACGTTCTGCTTCTGGAATTGATTCAGTCATGGTGATGTCTTGAAATATGTTTTCCTTTGGTTCTTCATGATCTTCAATAGGTGTCTTCCTTGATTTGATGAAAGTTGAGTCTTCATCAGATGTTACATCCCTACTGACATCAATCTTCTTGAACCCTAGAAAGTATATTCTGTAAGCCTTCGAGCTTTCATTATACCCCACAAAGATGCCCTTCTTTCCTGAATGATATAGCTTTGTTCTCTTTTCCTTTGAAACATGAGTGTATATTGGACAACCAAATATTCTGAGATGGCTGACTTCAGGTTTCTTACCATAGAATACCTCTTCTAGTGTTCTGTTGTCTAATATCTTGTGAGGTGTTCTGTTCTGTACATATACAGTTGTCCTAGCTGCTTCTGCCCATAGGTGCATAGGAAGATCTTGGTCATGCAACATTGCCCGTGCTGCTTCCATGATTGTTCTATTCTTCCTTTCTACAACTCCATTCTGTTGTGGATTGTAGGGAGCAGTCAACTCCCTCTTAATCCCTGAATCACTGCATAGTTTCTTGAAATCACGTGAGGTGAATTCTCCACCATTTTCAAATCTGAAAGTCTTGATCTTTTTATCAGTTTGATTTTCCATCAAGGCTTTGAATTCCTTGAATTTATCAAACAATTCATCTTTGTTCTTCAAGAAATGAACCCAAGTATTCCTGGAGAAGCCATCAATGAAAGAGATATAGTAAACACACCCACTCAGAGAACTGGATGACATTAGACCGCATACATCGGGGTGGATAATTTCCAAGATTCCTTTTGATTTTCTTTCACTGCTTGGAAATGCCTTCTTTATGTTCTTTCCTTTTGCACAACCTTTGCAAACACTTTCATGCTTGGTCTTGATTTCAGGAAGACCCTCTACTACTTTACTTGCAAGTGATAGTGCCCTATAGTGCACATGTACAAGCCTTCTATGCCAAAGTTCACTTGGCTCCATGGATTCATGTACCATGGCATGTTCAGGTTGTCCCTTTAATTTATACAAACCTCCCTCTTGCTCTCCAATCACTACTGCATCATCAATAGTTTTACCTTTCGGCCACATTAGTACTTGGCCATCTACAAATGCAACCCTCATTCCTTTTGCATCCAATGCAGATATGGAGAGTAAGTTCTTCTTGAGCCCAAGTACATGTAGCACATCTTTCTTCTTCAAGGAATTCCCAAAGTTTAGGTTGTAGGAGGCTTCACCACTTCCTCTGATAGGATATTGGTAGTCATCCCTAAGTTTCACCTTATGGGGTGACTCATGTTCAGATAGATTAGCAAAGGATTCTTTAAACCTAGTCATGTGTTTGGAAGCCCCACTGTCAATAAGCTAGTCATTACAACCATGAGAAATAGTACCTATGAGAGTAGAGATTAGAACATATTCATCTTCACTTGATGAGTCATCTCTTTCTTCCCTAGGCTTCTTCTTTGGTGGTTCATCATCCTTGGCAGCATGAGCATGATATCTTCTTTTGTTATTTTTCTTCTTCTTGTTGAAGTTGTTGTTGTTGTTGTCCCTTTTGTTCTTAGGACAATCTATAGCAAAGTGCCCCTTCTCATTACAAGTGTATCATCTCAGAACCTTCTTACCCTTTTGAAAAGGTTTCTTGTGATGAGAGTGCTCATTCTTGGGCTTGCTTCTTTTGGTATCAGCTGTGAGAGCTTGATCTTCACTTCCCATCTTTTCTTCTCGGGCTACAAGCCTAGCCTCTTCTTGTGAACATTCTTCCCATAGTCTACTGAAGGAGATTAGTTTTCTTCTAGCACAAATTTCTTGGATAAAGGAATCCCATGACCTAGGTAGGCCATTCAAGGTGGTCATAACAATTTCACCATTATCCACCACTTCATCCACAACTTCAAGTTGTTCTTTGATCTGAGAGACCTTAGAGAAATAGGATTGAATGGTCTCTCCATTTTGAAGCTTTACTCCTTTCAACTGATTCTGCAGAGTCATCTTCCGATTTATGTTCTTTCCTTCAAATAGCTTGGTCATGGAATCAAACATCTCCTTGGGTGTCTTTAGAGATGACACATGTGGTATGAGATGGTCTTTGATAGAATCAGCAATGATCCTCTTTGCCTTGACCAAGTTCTTCTTATGTAAGGCCTTAGCCTCTTCTTCCTCTGGGATAAGGACCTCAGAACTTATGTAGGTGTCCAATTCATTTTCTTCCAAGATTAACCCAATCCTATACTTCCATGCTCGGAAGTTATTAGCCCCTTCAAGCTTATCCTCAAGATTGGTGTGGTGAGACATCTTAAAGAGTACTTCAAATGGAAATAGAAAATATTTAGGTCTTACCACTTGATTTGCTGAAAATTGGATCTAGTCCCAGATTAAGGTTTGTCAGAGAAACACTAAAAATTCAAAATGTAAATTTCAACTTTCTAAAAGGATAGAAAGATGCACCTTGATGATTTGACCAGCCTGGTATATTCAGAATTTGACATCTGTAAAGTTTCACTTCTTAGAAATACCTTTTAGTCTTCCCAGATTCACTAGGGAGGACCCTGAAGTAGGGTTTGAGTTTCCCGAAGCTTCACCGAACCAAAAAGTTCGATCCAAAGCTCTAAACCTTGATTTTTCCAGGGATCTTCCAGCTATGTCTTCAGATTTCAGAAATTCCTATTTTTGTGGAAACCCTAATTTTTAGGGCCAAAACTAAAATTGCTCAGAATTGAATTATGATTGGACAGAAAGATTCTCCTTGATTAGTAGAGTCAATCTACCTTACTACTTTTCCAAAATCTGTGGAGAGAAACCCAATAAATAAGAAACCCTAGTTTCTGCCACTGCACAATGTCTTCTTCTTAGGGAAGCTCTGATCCCATGTTAATTTTTGAGCATTAATTCAATATAATCTAGGATCTTTACTGAGAGAATAACATGTACAACATATCAAGTATAACAATGCATATCAATCACACCAAGCAATCACATGAGACAATAGACACATAGAGTTTCACTAGGGAAAACCATAAAGGTGAAAAACCCCACAACTTCCTCAGAGATAGAAAGAGCAATGATACAACCAAAGTACAACCCAAGTACAAGAGATAGTCTTCTCTAGCAAATACTCCTCCTCCTCAACTAGTGCGCCACTTTCTGAGTGATGTACTAGTGAGTAATGAGTGATCAAATAGAGCTCTCTCGATCTCTATTTATACTTGTCTTGTCCTGCCCAATAAACCAGTGGGGCCGACTTGTCTAGCTTAGCCTAATAACCCATGGTTAACTTAATCAGGGTCGACCCCACACATGGTGGTCTAATAACCCATCGGCAAGTTACGACACTTGTCAATACAAATGACAACACTTCCGTATAGAGGAATAATACATCTCTATAAGTGTACAATATACATAAGTGAAATACAGAGGTGAAATACATTCCGAAGTTACATATACATCAATATGGACCTGGATACGAAGGAATTGGTGGGGGTATGGGAGGTGTTTGGTTCTATGGGGGCGACATGATGAGTGGTTGTTGCAATGGATCCCTCCAGTTTGATGAATAAGGATATGGATTTCCATAACTCGTTGTTGTCTAAGCAAAGGGTGGGGGGTATGGAGAATAAGATTTTGCGTAATAAGGCTGTTGATATGGTTGGCTTTGCTAGCACTAGTTTGGAGTTGGTTGAGATGGCCATGGGGCAGGTGGTGAGTTACAATTTTGCTGATTATTTGATGCATTAAAGTAGGCTTGGTTGTGTGGTTGGTAAGGCCTAACAAAATTATTTCTCCTTTGATTAACAAAACAGAGTTGTTCTATTGCACCTTCAGTTGTGGGATATTGAATAGAAGATTTGCATGAGGGAAACATAGGGCACTTATCAATGCAGTGATCATCAGTGCAGAGGCCACATATTTCTATGGTGTTTAGTGTGCACTGCCCCTTTTCATGCTTATTCCTGCAACATGGGAAAAAGACTGCCAATGCTTGGTTTATTTCGTCCTATTTCTTCTTTATTCGAAGTGCATCAAGTTGCATTGCTAGGGATTGAAGGATTTCAGTTTTCATGTCATCCAGAAGGTTCCCTAGATTGGACTTTGTGAGGTTTGTTCCTGAAGATGTTGGTCCCCCAATAAATGGATGTAAATCCCTTGTTCCACTCTTACCCTTTCTGTATCTAGAGTAGTTCTTGAATATCTGTAGGATTTGGTCATAAGTTTTCTGGAATATATCCCCATCTCCCATAAGGTTCAATACTTCCATATTTTCTTATTTGATCCCCCTAAGAAGGACAAGTTTCTGTGATTCTTGGTCTAAAGTGCAGTGACTAGCTCATTTGTAACTGAGTTGAAAGCGTTTTGCAGAGTATTCTAGGGATTCTCTTTCTCCTTGTTGCATTCTGAAGATTTCATCTCTTGTATATTTTTCGTTACAGTAGTCCCTGTATTTTTCTAGGAAGGATTGCTTCATTTGGTCCTAGGTGAAATGTTGTTTCCTTCTAGGCTCATAAACCATCTAAGTGATAAATCTTTTAGTGTAGAAGGGAAGAGTCTTAGTTTTTGTGCATCATTAGTGTAACCAAATGACCTACAAACTACCTCAAATTCAAATAGGAATATGTTAGGATCTTCAGAGGTTAAACCATCAAAGTTTGGCAGGTTGTTAGGGTTGATATTCTCCATCCTGTCATCCCTAAGAGGTACACTAATGGGAAAAGTGAACAGTTCCCTAGGTTCCTCCTCTTCCTCTGCCATAGTGGTATTTGAGCTAGAGCTAGCAAAGAGGTTATCTCTATGTGGATCGTAGCTAGAATAATATTCTTCTTGCGAGTTAAGAAATTCAAATTGAGAATGATTAGAACTGTTGTTACTCATAGGGCGGTTAGTCAGAAAGCGTCCAAATCTATCTCTCTGTCGTCGAGGCATTCATGGTAAAACAAATTATGTTTCTAGTGGCTTTTATTGCTTTTTTAAAGCTGTCTCCTATGGATTAAGCACCTCCCCAACAATGGAGCCAAAAAGTTGTGGACTCCAGGAATGGATACCCAATTAGGGTAGATAAATCGGAAGTATACTTTAATTATCGACTGGGAAGTGTACAAACTTAAGAGGTGCTAAGCACTGTATGTGCTCTATAGGATAGGCTTCGTCATTTAGGTTGTTGGGATGTATCTTACAGGTTTCTCAAAAGGAAATGGAAGTGATTTGTTCTTAAACAAAGAATGAAAGAATATAAAAAAGATTGTAAACTTATGAACTTGAAATGCTGAAACTGGTAGATCTCTATGCTAAGAATTAAATGCTGGAAAACTGTAAATCTAGTCTAAGAAGTAAATACTAAGAGCTCATAAACTTAATCTAGAAATAAAATACTGAAAGATGGAAATTTAACTAGAAACGAAGTACTGGAAGCTAGAAATTTAAGCTAGGAATTAAATACTGAAAATTAGTCAAACTTTATCTATTTGAATCCAATACTGAAAGTGGTAATCATTTACTCTATTCAAATCCAAAGGACTTAAAACAATTAACTCCTATATAATTGAACTCAGAGAAAGGAAATATGCATGGAATTGCAGATCTGAATCATTGTCTAAAATTAATATAACACGCTTGTTGGGCCCAAATTAGGACAAAGTTTTGGTAACACTTTTGATAAGCAGGAGTAATTTTGTCTAAGTTTTGAGGGTGCTGCGAAGTTGTGCGCAGCATCCAAGTTTTGACCATGTTGCGAAGTTGTGTGTAGCGTCCGAATTTTTGAAGTACCGCGAAGACCAGCGCTACGAGGAAGCAGTACTGCGAAGCAGGCAGGCCACGTGGAGCCAGCAAAGCAGAGTGCTGGACAAGGATCAGGTGCAAGTACCAGATTGACCAGTAGTGGTCTAATTTTGGAAAGATGCTCCAGGGGTGGTAAGTGGTAGGCACGAGAAAATCAAGAAGGAGGCCAATGCATGAGTTTTTTAAGGAAAGGACAGCTTAGGGAAAGCGACGGCTTGGCATTCCTGGTGGGCCAAACTGTTAGAGATGAACGGTTTAGTGAAAGAGACCTATTGGCACATGTGCAATAGGAAGGCCGATAGCGACAGAGTGAAGAAGTGGAGAACCACCATGATGACGTAGATGCTACCAGATGCCAGCAAGCCGGTTTAGGGAAACCGACACAGTTTTGTAAACCCTAAGGGTTTTTGGGTTTAGGTCTTCGGGATTGTAAAGACATGACCTTCGGGCATGGTCTATTTAAGAAGAAAATTTTGTATGGGATGCGGTTACTATGTTGTTACTTTTTGGGGGATTACTTGTTGTTGTATTGAAAAATCTCTCGAATCGAGAAGATTGCAAAGGCTCTGCAGCTATGTGTGCAAAGACCTATCTGAGAGGAAGGAAGGTCTGCAGCTGAGTGCGTAGACTAAGAATAGTTGTCCCCATCCCTTTTAAAGAAATATATTACCAATCATTCTTGTGGACGTATCTTCCCACCCAGGGGAGTGAACCACGTTAAATATCATGTTGTGTGATTGTGTTTTATGAGTGGATGATTATTTGTGTTTTCTGTAAATGAATGTCTAGATGTTTCCTTGCATGCTGTTATGAGAGAACTTGGATATGCATTTTCCTTCAGAAGAAGTATGGAGATGATATGTTAAGTTCTGTATGAACATATGAATGACGAACATTTAGTGTTGTGTTTGAAGACAGTGAATTAGTCAGTTAGTTAAACACTTTCTTATATGAAGTAAAAGAATGCTTAACAGCTGGATTGTATAGTCATATATCTTCAAATTGCAACACCCCGATGTAACGAATGAATGTTAGAAGAGTAGTTAGTTAAGTACCTGAACGAGTGGATGAGTGATAATCGTTTCAATGCCTTAAGTGTCTTCAAGATAATCCAAGTATAGAATAAAGCTGCATTGTTCCTAGCTTCAGGAGAAGTCCCACGGTAGAAGGACATAGTGGTGCAGACCGCAGCGTTTCCCATCGTTGTGCAGACTCACCTCACAGCACATAACCCCTGTTGTGTTGCGCAGTACATCCGTCCAACCAACTTATCACTTACTGTGGAAACCTGATTCCGCAGTACCCCATAGATACACCTCAGGTGAGACCTCAACCTACTCACAGGTTGTTGCCAAAAGGGCCAGTGCAAAGGGCTTTTGTTGGTCAAAGGGAAACCATGAAGAACCTGGGTCTTATAGAAAACCTCTGGGTCAGTTATAGCCAACAACACTGGAAAACAGAGGTAAATACACCTGCATAGAATGCGTGTATAGGACTATGGAAAGCATGTTATGGAACTATAGAATCAATATTGCCAAACTACAGTTAAAAATCACTGAACCGAAACAAGAATCTGTTATTCAAATCATTATCAAAGCACTTCACATATTATGATGATGAAATCATGTTAAATTTTCAGAATTTACTTCAATCTGATCTAGGATCTTAACTGAGACAACAACATATATAGTAAATCTACAGCATATCAATCATGGACACAATAATGCAAGCACACAAGAGAAGCAGAGTTTACTTGGGGAAAACCATAAAGGTGAAAAACCCCAGTAACTTCCTCAAAGATAGATAGAGCAATGATACAACCATAATACAAAAGATAGTCTTCTCCTAGCAGCAGAGCCTCCTCCTCCACAAGTGCGCCACTCTCCAAAGTGTGAGTGAGAGAATAGAATGTATAAAATGAGAGAGACACACTCTCTATTTATACACTAACTTGACTTGACCTTTACTCAACTAGGTCGGCCTCAACTTAACCACTTAACATAATGCTGACTGGGCCGACCTCCACTAGGGTGGTCTAATAACCCTTTGACCCACATGGTCGACCCCCAATAGGGTGGTCTAATAACCCTTTGACTCACATGACTTATATAGGGCCGACCCCAACAAGGTGGTCTAATAACCCATCAAGTATAAGTTACGACACTTACAATATAAATCACGACACTTCCGTATAGAGGAATAATAACATCTCTATAGGAATACAACCATTTACATATAGAGGAATAATAACATCTCTATAGGAACACAATATACATATATGTGAAATACATTCCGAAGTTAAATATACATCAACACTCCCTCTTAACTAGGAAGGTATTTCTTGACACAGGTCTTCTAGCACAATTCATATTCTCTGGATCATCGTCACTGAATAATCGTCATCGAGCCATCATAATCATCACTACTACTGCTATCTCAATCAATCTCTGAATCTACTCGTCATAGGAAGTTCTATAGAGCCAGTCCTTTTTCATACTGGATGTAGGGCCACCACCTACAGGTCTTCTTCATCACTGGCCATACTGTGGAATCCTCAGGACTTATTATGTGCATCACAAAACCTGGTTGCAACATCCCAGGCTATTATGAGCACACAGCTCTACCTGTCGGATCTCCCAGGAGCACATTACATGTGATCCATCACAAAACCTCGCTGAAGCATCCCAGGCTATTATGAGCACATAGCTCTACCTATCAGATCTCCAAGGAGCACATTACATGTGATCTCACCACAAAACCTGGCTAAAGCATCCTAGGCTGTTACGAGCACACAGCTCTACCTGTCGGATCTCCCAAGAGCACATTACATGTGGTCCACCACAAAACCTGGCTGAGGCATTTGAGGCCTTTTTCATCTTGTCCAGATCTCCCATGAGAAAATTACATGTGGTCATGGAAAAACCTCACAAGAGCATCCCAAAACTTATTACGGGCACACATCCCAACCTATCGGATCTCCCAGGGACATATTGTATGCCATAGGACAAAACCTCGAAAGAGCATCTGCCAGATATCCCAGGGCCAGATTATATGCCATATGCAAAACCTCAAAAGACTATATGCAGATCTCCGAGGGCCAAATTATATGTCCTCCGAAAGCAAGACCTCGAAAGAGCATTTTCCAGATATCCCAGGGCCAGATTACATGCCATAGGCAAAACCTCGAAAGACTATCTGCAAATCTCCCAGTGCTAAATTATATGCTCATCTGCACAACTTTATCCACAACCATAGAGTATCAACCTGATACTCACCATACATCATCCTGATGTACACATGATCATCCTGATCATCATCACTGCATCATCCTGATGCATGTCATCTGGAGAAGCTCATCATCCACAATCATCCTGATCATACAATGCATCCACCTGATGCATACCAAGTATATACCTGATACATATCATCATATACAATGTATCTACCTGATACATACATAGATTCATGACCCACAAAATGTATCCATCAACATACATGATCTACCTGATCATACCTGATACATATAGAGATACATGGCCCGAGCATCCAACATGATGCATACATACATAAATGTAAATGATCCAACTGATCATATCCAACATCCAACATGATGCGTACATACATAAATGTAAATGATCCAACTGATCATACAGAGCAGAAACTATAACATCATCCTAATGCTCATCATCCAGTGCTTACATCCATAGCCATGTGAAGGATCCTCCTTCTAGCATGCTTGGAATGGCTTCAGTAAATGTCTTCATCACTTCTTCCTTGAAGTGTCATCGATCTGAAGAACACCAAGCCTCTCTTGAAGTACTCGAACTTCACTCTGGCTAGTGGCTTCGTCAGCACATCTGCAATCTGCTCATCCGTCACAACATACAGGAGCTTCACCGCTCCTCTCTGCCTCGACTGTACTCAGTGCTATGTAGGACTACTTCCTGCTAAACCAAAAGATCACACCTGATCCCATACTAAAGTAGCACCCAGATGTGCTCTTCCTATCTGCAGCACTGCCTGCCCAATCTGAATCAACATAACCCTGCAGGTTAAACTTTTGATTCACATCATACTTGAGCCCATAATCAACTGTATCCTTCAGGTACCTCAGAACATGCTTTACAGCAACCAGGTGAACACTACTCGGATCCATTAGGAACTGGCTCAATGTGTTCACCGCAAAGCAAATATCGGGTCTCATGTTCGTCAAGTACATCAAGGACCCAATCATCTGACGATACATAGAGACATCAACTGGCTCAGATGAAGCATCTCACAGAAGCTTCAGGTTCAATGCCATAGGTGTGGCCATGGCCTTGTAGTTCATCATCCCGAACCTCTTTAGGATCTCTACTGCATACTTCCCTTGTCCAAGGAAGATTCCATTTGCACTTTGCCACACCTCCATGCCAAAAAAAAATAGTGCATCATCCCCAAGTTCTGCACACATATATGACTACACCATTCAAGAAAGTTGTCTTGAAATCCATCTGGTGTATCTTCTACTTCATCACTTTTATATTTCTCTATGCTGCCATCTGCAGCATGCTTGATATTGTAGCTTCTCTTGGAAGTCACTACAGACTCCCCTTCAAGTCTTGGGATTGCATCCCAAACATCTTCGTGATCGACTGGTACTCCTCGATCATGGAATTCTTCCCAGATGCTAAGAACTTCAATATCTTCAATATTTTCAATAGATAACTTTGTTGCTGAACAAATGTTGCAGTCCTTTTGTAGGTGATGGTATATGATCTTTCCTACACAACAAGTTAAATTGCATGATTAGAAAACGTCTCATAGTTTTCAGAACAAATTCTTACATAAAGAAATATGTCATATAGTCATGCAATTATCTTAGCCAATGCTTCAATATAACATTTATCCATATCCCGTAACTTTCTAGATGCCTTCCAATCTCTACCAGAACATTGTTAAGAGTGTGCACAACTCCCAACATGTCAGCAAAGAGGTTTCATTGTAGATAAGTAGCAATGGAATGTTGTACAGTGCCATAGGCCACTTACCCATGTATATTAGTAGTATACTATTCATCAATGCAACTATTCTAATATGCATAATACACAACCTAATTCTAGGAACATAAGCATATACATCATTGAATAACATTATGTAAGAAATGACAATTCAAATACTTATCTTTGTTTGGTTGCTGTGTGGACTCCCTTTGAATCTTTGCAACTCCATTCTGATGTGGATTGTGAGAAGTGGTCAACTCCCTCCGAATATCTACATCCTTGTAGAAACTACTAAAGTGTGCTCCTTTGCTTTCTTGCAGGAACAACTAGAGTGTGCTCCCTCTTGATCTTTGCTTCCTGGATTACCTGTCCTTGAACTTACATCCATCCTTAATCACTATGCATTCTTATTAGTATCATCATTGTGTTATCCTTGAGGTCTCATACATAATCACACATTTATTAGTATAATCTTAATACTATCAAAACACAATAATCTTAAACATGTATAGTCATGATCATTCACAGATAATAAACATTAGTATTCAAGGTTTTAGGGAAGTCTTCTTTTACTCGTGCATATTCTTATTTGATCATAGGACTCTTATGATTAGTTAAATCATCAATGCATAAACCCATGATTACTCAAACCTATACCTTCATGATTCTTCTGGTTAGTCATATCATCAATTATGGTAAGAAACATAATATGCATACAGCCATGACTATTCAAACCTATGACTTCATGAATAATCATTATCAACAACACAACAGTATAAGATCCTAACACAAGGTAGGATTCTAGCTTGATATAGGAAAAACATACCTGGATTAGCATGCGAGCTAGTTATGTCTAACATACCTGCATAATGTCTTCTAGTTCTCTTCAGTGACTTGTGCTAGTAACCTGCATGTCTCATAAGTTAACCATTGTAGAACCAAGTTATACATACCTCGTAAGTAGATCTTCTATGTGATCCATGACAATGGATGAATCTTTGCCTTCATGTCACCATGATCATATGTTCTTGAAGTAGAACATGATTTGTCTTTCTTAATGTACCTGTAAGCCATACCTATCAAGATTGCTTGTAATCTTCTTATGGAAGACCTTAGCCTCATCTCCCTCTGAGACAGGAACTTCTTCACTTATGTAGGTGACCAATCCATCTTCTTCTAGGATTAACCCAATCCACTTGATTTGCAAGAACTGGACCTGGAGCTGCATTAGGGTTTGATAGAGAAACCCAAAAAATTCAAACTTTGAATTTCAAACTTTCGAAAGGATAGAAGTATGCGCCTTGATGAGCTCATCAAGCTGGTATATTCAGAATTTGAAAACTACAAAGTTTCACTCCTCAATTTTGCCTTTGAAGCTTCCGGATTCACTGGACGTGACCCCGAACTGGGGTTTGATGAAGCCCACTCTTCTGCCCAATCAAAAGGTTTGATCCAAAGCTCTAAGCTTCTATTTTTATGAGGAGCTTCTAGACATGGTCACAGATTTCAAAAATTCCCATTTTTGCAGAAGCCCTAATTTTCCACTTTTCCGATCAAAGTCTCGAACTAGCGTCTGATCAAGCCCGGCCTTCTACCCAACCAAAAATTCTGATCTTGGTCTCTAAATTTCGATTTTGATGAGTAACATTCAACCGTGGTCTCCGATTACAAAAATTCTGACTTTATCCGAAACCCTAAATTCCGGAAGCCATGAATGAAGGCGCTAAAAAATAATTATGTTTTGACATAAATATGTACCTGATTGTTTCTAGCGTAACTCTAAGATTTTCAATCCACAGGATCTGAAAATTTTTCTTGACATATCCCGACCTGTCATCTTTCCATCCCAATAGTTCTGACCTCAATTGGATTCTCTGAGAGAGAGTTATGACAAGTGTCGCAATGTGACCTGTTTATGGGATAAAACACGAGAGTGAACTTGTACTACCTGCCACATGTCATTGGTTCAACTTCGGCCTTTGAAAACATTTCCTGAGATAGTACACTCTACGTAATACCTGTCAATTTTTACGCAATTTCATTTGGAGTTTCCTAGCCCAAGTTATGACCTTTTTTCCAAGGTCATCTGTTTTTGACTCAGATCTGGAAGAGGCAGAAATCCTATATTGTAGAAATCATAAATCACAAAGTGCAACGAATTAGAGGTTTTCCTTTGGACACAAGGTACATGGTGATCTAATATTCGACCTGTAAAAGTTTCAGATCCGAAAACTTTTCCAAAATGGATTTATAGCGAGAGTGCTATGATAACTGGTTTTTGCTATATCAAGCCTTAGCATCGTAAGTGCAACAAGTGTCATACATGCCATATCATGCCTTCTTTCAGGCTAGCTCTGATGCCATGTTAAATTTTCAGAATTTACTTCAATGTGATCTAGGATCTTAACTAAGAGAACAACATGTATAGCAAATCTACAGCATATCAGTCATGGACACAATAATGCAAGCACACAAGAGACACAGAGTTTACTTGGGGAAAACCATAAAGGTGAAAAACCCCAATAACTTCCTCAAAGATAGATAGAGCAATGATACAACCAGAATACAAGAGATAGTCTTCTCCTAGCGGCAGAGCCTCCTCCTCCACAAGTGTGCCACTCTCCAAAGTGTGAGTGAGAGAATAGAATGTGCAAAATGAGAGAGACACAATCTCTATTTATACACTAACTTGACTTGACCTTTACTCAACTAGGTCAGCCTCAACTTAACCACTTAACATAATGCTAACTGGGACGACCTCCACTAGGGTGGTCTAATAACCCTTTGACGCACATGGCTGACCCCCAATAGGGTGGTCTAATAACCCTTTGACCCACATGAATTATACAGGGCTGACCCCAATAAGGTGGTCTAATAACCCATCAAGTATAAGTTACGACACTTACAATATAAATGATGACACTTCCCTATAGAGGAATAATAACATCTCTATAGGAATACAACCACTTCCATATAGAGGAATAATAACATCTTTATAGGAATACAATATACATATATGTGAAATACATTCCGAAGTTACATATACATCAACATGTTGATGTATATGTAACTTTGGAATGTATTTCATCTATATATTTTATATATATTTATTGTACCCTTATAAGAGATGTGTTATTCCTTTATAAGGAAGTTTCGTCATGTGGATTTACAAGTGTCACAAGTGTGTGTACTTGCTGATGGGTTATTAGACCACCATGTGTGGGGTCGGCTCTAAAATATATATTATATTGTGGATGTATCTAGATAGACAAGTCAGCCCCATAGTGTAACTGGGTAAACAGGTTAAGTATAAATAGAGATCGGGAGATCAAGAGATCTCTATTTGGATCATTCGGAAGGACACTTCTCTCACTCAGAAAGTGGCGCACTAGTGAGGAGCAGGATCATCTGCTCTAGGAGACTATGTCAAGTGTATTTTGGTTGTACTTTGGTTGAGCCATTGCTCTCTCTATCTTTGAGGAAGTTGTGGGGTTTTTCACCTTAGGGTTTTCCCCACAGAAACTTTGTATCTCTTGTCTCTCATGCTTTTGATTCTTGCGATGCTTGTCATGCTTATTGTGACTGTTATGCATTGATATACTGTATATGTTATTCTCCCAGTAAAGATCCAAGAGTATTCTAAATTAATGCTCAAAATTTAACATGGTATCAGAGTTAACCTAAGAAGAAGACATTTTGCAGTGACGGAAACTTGAGTTTCTTGTTTATCAAAGCACTTCACATATGTTAAGTTCTGTATGAAAACATGACTGATGAAAATTTAGTATTGTGTTTGAAGATAGTGAATTAGTCAGTTAAACACTTTCTTATATGTAGTAAAAGAATGCTTAACAGTTGGATTGTATAGTCATATATGTTCAAATCACAGCACCTCGACGTAACGAATGAATGTTAGAAGAGTAGTTAGTTAAGTACCTGAACGAGTGGATGAGTGATAATCGTTTGAATGACTTAAGTGTCTTCAAGATAATCCAAGTATAGAATAAAGCTACATTGTTCCCAACTTCAGGAGAAGTCCCACAGTAGAAGGACATAGTGGTGTGGACCGTAGCGTTTCCCATCGTTGCGCAGTCTCACCTCATAGCACATAACCCCTGTTGTGATGCACAGTACGTCTGTCCAACCAACTTATCACTTACTGTGGAAACCTGATTCTGCAGTACCCCATAGATACACCTCGGGTGAGACCTCAACCTACTCGTAGGTTGTTGCCGAAAGGGCCAGTGCGAAGGGGTTTTGTTGGTCAAAGGGAAACCATGAAGAACCTGGGTCTTATAGAAAACCTTTGGGCTAGTTATAGCCAACAACACTGGAAAACAAAGGTAAATACACCTGCATAGAATGTGTGTACAGGAATACGGAAAGCATGTTATGGAACTATAGAATCAATATTGCCAAACTACAGTTAAAAATCACTGAATCAAAATAAGAATCTGTTATTCAAACCATTATCAAAGCACTTCACATATTATGATGATTAAATCAATGAGCAAAACACATGAGAAATACCTGAAGTAAAATGAGGCTCCTGACCTACGTGTTGAGAGGGCCCTCCCCAACCTGTATTTCAGGAGTGGAAAATACTTAGAAACTCAAAGCTTGAAATAACATCAATCCTTCCATTATTAAAATCGTAACTTCATATCTCTGAAAAGTCTTAGAACCGAACTGTATCGAATAACATATGCTGAATAGAAGTTCTACAAAAATGCCAACAGGGACCCCTTGTTACTCAAGAGGTCCATATATATATCTATTTTGAAACATAAACTAAGGATATGCTTTAAATGTCAATCCTGCTAAACATGAGTTTTCTTCTACAAATCAAGAAAAAGGGCACTGAGCCACTTATGGTCTTTCAGTCCTTGAGCTGGAATTGCTTGTTGTCTCTTAGATTACCCGCTCCTGCTCATACACACTTACTTCCATATAATTAGCTCATAGAAAACACTTTTAATCATAAAAGAATAACCTCTAAACTACTCTATTTAAATAAACAAAAAAAATGCATTATACCCCACATACAGAGGCATTTTCCTTATCCATTATTGTGCTTGTGTGGCATAAAAAGGCTGATAGAGTACCTAATTTGGGACTCATCATGGACTCTCAACTGGTGGTCTCTCATCTTAACCGGGTTTACGCCATCCGTGACCCTACCCTACTCCTTTTCTGATGATTTTGTCTTCTGGAAAGGTCATTCGAGTCCATTCAGTACCTACACATTCCACGCGACATGAACACAGTTGCCGACTCCATGTCCAACTTCATCTTATATTGGTACATTGCACACACATAGCACATTCATGAACTATAAAAACAAACATAACATGTAAATAATTCATTGTATAAGCAAACACATAAACAAGATTACATCATTCATCTATTAAAACACATAATGTATAAAGCCGCCAAAATGTCTGTATATATATATCAAGATAAAGTAGTGCGATACAAAAATCTGAAGCACGTTGGCTTTCAGTAAGTCTATACAAAATATGAAGCCTGATAGATTTCAGTAGTACAAAATCTGAGCCTCACAACCTCCCAGTACATACATAATAACATAAGGGCTAACTCCTGGCATGTGCACCCCTGGGTCTCGCAGCTCTCGCCTGCAGACCGTGTAAGCAGTATACCACTCTCGCTACCTTGCGGAGCAGCTCACTGAAGCGCAAGGTGACACCAATTGTGTACCTCTGCATGGGCCTCGATAACTCATGCACTGTTGCATCTTGAACGTCCAATGTCAACCTGGTAAGGTTCTCATAGACATCATCCATCTCCATGATGGCATCATGCATGGATGGGGATACTAGTGGTACCTCTCCCCTCCTCGCGAGAAGTGACACTCCCACTAGTCGTGAAGGGACCACATCTGCACACACATGTTATTAAATCATCATCACTATCCAAAAAAAATTATAAATACACAAAAATTAAAAGTACAAGGGTCTTTGTTCTTACCGATGTCTCCCCACTCTACTCCCTTAGGAAGCACTAGGTCTAGATCTTCCCTAAAGTCCATACCACTGTACGAATAGTCCTCAATCACGAGTATTTGGCCTTCCATCCAAGTGAAGAATCTAGAACCATACCCGATGATCAGACCCCCGCCACCATGGCTTGCCATCACCTCCGTCCATTGAGCCATATGTGGATCCTTGGGATCCATGTCATCCAAATTCACCTGTGGGTGCAAGAGGGGAACCTTCTCCAACAAGAATGAGATCACTACCAATCCATACCTGAACCGCTTGAGCTCACCATGCCGACATTTGGTTAGCTGAGCTCGTAGGTTGGTGCAGAGTCCCTCACACTAGTTAAACACATTCGGAGACATACAGTCCTCCGCATACAACATCTGGGACTTTGTAGCCAAGTGAGCTACTTGGCTCCCTTCTATCCTCACTATGGTTAAGAGTATAACATGCAATAGTCAATCTCGAACCTCTTTGATGGGAATTTTCCCACTAGAGGCACGGGTATGTGGAGTACAGGGCTGGAAAATCAAGTCATCTACTGTCCAGTCACTCCCTCATGATCTGGTGAGGGACACATTATCCCCTCTCCGGGATAGTCCGGTCAATAAATAGATGTCATCAACATCTATGTTCAGTATGTGTTCCCCAATCATGAAGTATTGTTGCGCTGCGTCCCAACTCTAGAGCATGTGCTCTAGTAGTGGGACTTGGGCCCTCATGCCCTAGACCTGGAAGAACTTCAGTAGTCCACAGTTCCTCAGCACCTCCACACACAACGGATCATTTGTTGCTTGCACATCTTCCACCTCATGTTCACGCTCACGCCATTCTAGAACCATGTTGATGGCCACAAACCTGTTAAAGGAAGCATTTAAACACCATTAGAGCTCACCCAATTCATCAGAAGTTTTTCTTGTGGCTTAGGTTTGATTTTTGAGATGGATGTTTCCGCTGTCACACCCCGTCTTTACAGACAGGGAGACATCATTGCAAGATTCCCATACCAGTTTTGCAATGACCTGGGTTCATCGCAGTTCCCATAAGGAAGGCCTGCAACGACTCGAGGGCGCACAAACCCCTAACAAATCAACCCTGAAAACCTAAAAAATGGACAAAAGTTGAAATTGTAAACCACTAGAAAGTTGGTGGCTGAGATTTAGATTTACCTGCTTCGAATGGTTTGTGAATGATCACTCATAGCTCCGGCAATAGATGAATGAAATTCTGCTCCAAATAGCACTTTCTCCTCCCCAAATTTGGCAAATAACAATGGTAACTATTTTTTGTCTTTTTCCTATTTATAAACAAAAAAGGAATATTCTTTTTCAAATTTAGATGCTTTATGGGTTATTTGCTATAGTTTGGATCATTTTACTTCATTTGAATACCCGATTGACTATTTGACCTAGTTTTCAAGCATGCAGGAGACATTAAGTGTTTCATTTGCTCCACTCTCGCATCGTAGCAATAATCTCATAAATGTTGTCAGGTATGAATAGCTCGTTGAATAGTTTTGTTGTTATTTTCATCCATTAGATTTCAATTATTTAATGATGATGAGCTTAGTCTTTGTTCTTCCTCGTGCTCGTAAAACCATGAGAATAAGTTACCAGGTTATGATTTATCACTTTTCTAGGCTCGTTAAACTCCTACGGAAAAGGAACCCCCCCATAGTCTACCTTTAAGCTCTTTTCAGCCTCTTGAAACACGAAAAGATTGCCAAGCGAACTTGTCGCATTCACGCTTGTTAAAGAATTTGAATGGTCATCTCCCTAGTGATAGTTTAGCCCTTTTTTGGACCAAGGGGAACTAATTACGAAAAAGGAATACTCCATCCAATCATGACTGGAAGAGTCCTCTCCCGCGTTGTTTTACCCTTTTTCTGGCGATGAGCCTAACTTTACAAAAACAGACCGTTGGAGTTTTCTTTAGTTCTTTTCAGACTCTCTAAACAAGAAATGATAACCAAGTTTACCTTCTATGGAGTCGTTAAACTTTCACATTGAAGGTCTCGTTGTTGGATGAACCCCTCCTCTCCTAGGTTCGGAAAATATTTGGGATTGGACTCGTCTATGAGATGAGCTACTCCGAGCATCTGGTTACCCTCATCAAGCTCGTAAAAAACACATGAGGCACTCATCAATCATGATGGAGAAAAATGAAATAGTTTGTATTACACCTTTATCACTGGCAGTACTTAGTCGTTCTTGAACATGGCACTCACTTGCATTTGCATACACCACTTGGATCATTTGTTTGTCCTCGAGTTTTTCCCACTTCCTAAGTCTTGTTACTCCTTTGGGTCATCCGAAGATGCTTCCATCATCAGTTGCATTAAGAGTTGGTGTTGTACTCGTCATGTCAATACTGCTAAGTCATGCCATGCCCATGTTCAAGAATACTTTCACCACTCATTATCTGCGGTCAGTACACCTTCCATCATGTCAGTCTACTCTAAGCCAATCTTGCATGTTACTGTACCATCCGATCTTCTCTACACATCCTTTGTCATGTTTCGTGTCGATGACGGGGGATTCATCATGTCCCTCCTTTGACGGATTGATCCTTGTCAACTTCAACACATCATCCAAGGATTGAATCTAGAAACCAACCAACTACCTTGGCCCTGCATGCCTCAATGGAAGGTTACCTCATTTTCAACATGAGTTTAAATCATTGACTCTTGATTGAAAGATTTCATCATGCGTTCGAGTTCAACTCATTTATTCATGCTTGATGATATGTACTGCGGTACCTTGGGTATCATTGACATTAATGGTGATTTCCCTCACGCTTGTTAACGGTGTACAACAATGACCGGTAATCAAGTGGATTCTACCATGTTCGACGTCAAGACATTTGTAATCACATGGATAGATTCGTATCATTGCGGGTTCAACTTGAAGACCCTGGGGAGTCATATTGTACCCAGGTTGTGATGAAGATTGTTTGAGTCATATTACATGGATCCACATTTGTATTTGTTGTGGTTGTGTTATCATCTCATCATGGATCTACGTTTGTGTCTAGTAGCCATGATTGTATTCAGTCGGTCATTACTACCATGGATCTGCATTGTATTGGTCGGCATCCATGTTGTGAGTCATATGAGACTATTTACTCAGAGTCAGTTGTACTGCAGCAGCATCCTTCATCCAACGAGCCATTTCCATTTCTTTTGTCAAAGCATTTCACCTATCCAGTTTCAACAGCTTCATGCTTTGAGGGGCATTCTGTTACACCTAAATATTACTACCCTAAGACTCAGTGTATACATCCCTGAATTTTCCCATGATTGGAAGGATTAACTGACCTATTTTTGTAGGTCGTCATAGTTCACCCTTGTGCAACCTGTGACGTCACATGTTTCCCTAAAGCAACCTACGACGATGTCAGTTAGTTGGATGAGAGAGCATCTTTGAGCCCATTCTCGAAGCTAGGTGATGTGGAATCCTATCCCTGGCCTATAGGGGAGCTAGCATTTGATTCCCTGCCCTTTGGGAAGGATCCCCTAACTCTCTCCTACCATATCTCAACCTATCCTATCTTCTTAGTCCTATATAAGTAACATTCACTCCCATTCCAAGGAGAGGAATTCTATGATATCTACATGCTGGTGAAATTAGCTTAGGAGAGATCTCTACTCATCCATTGAGAGATCCATCATCCCTTCGGAGGCTTTGGCATTGGCTTGGTTGAAGAAGGATTGCTATGTTAAGTCATTGGTTGTAATCACTTCCTTCTATGTACTTTCCCTTTTATACAGTAATATAAATTCTTTCCACCAAATCTCATTGCATTGATGATGTTTTGTGTAGTTTGCCTACTTAACTGCTTACTTAGATCTATTATTGTATAGATGCATTTTACTACTTGTGTTGGTTTGTCTATCTTGATAGGTTTTGCAACTGATATATGACGACCATCGAGCTTGGATCAACATCGAGGGAACAAGATCAACAATATTAAAGGTAAGGCATCTAGCCACTCGATCCTTAACTAGATCTAGGAAAGTTATTTCTATTCTGTCAATATTTGTTCTAGACTCACATTGAGCTAAGGAGGTTAGGCCTTGATGCCACTCTTGGTAGATTGTTCGTCAAACAACATCGGTGTAGAATTTGGGTGTAACAGTTTGTGATCATTATTTCTTTGAATCCATTGATCAAGGTTGTTAACAAAAGAGGAGGATCCCCACATCTGAGAAATATGAATATCCTCAAGAATAACTTGCCACAATAGTTTACTAAAAGAACATGATACAAATATATGGTTAATTAATTAAACATCTTTTTTTACAGAGATGACAAAAGCTTGGCCCAGACCAACCCCTTTTGTCCAAGTTATCCCATGTTAAAATACTTTTCAAAACTCATCTAGATAAAAAAATTTGAGTTTTATTGGTACCTTCCACTTCCATATTTTTTTTTATAGCACCACATTTACACAGTGGGAGAAAGAGACCGAGTAGTAAAAGAGTAAGTGTCTTTACCAATAAATTAGCCAAATGATTTGTTAAAAGAACATACCAAAGAGTCTACTTCCTCTTTAAGATGAATGCAATATTTATTGAGATTCCAAATATATTTATTCCATTCCTCATCCCAATGTCGTCCTAATCCCAAATATTCAACAGTAAGCCAATACGAGCTAGAAGGCCCCATCCAACTTGGTCTTCGTATGTGTTTCAAAGAAGTAAATCCCAATTTCATCCAATAGTTAATGATATAAGGAGAAAGGTTGTAATAATCATCTACCCCTATAAAAAGATGAACAAAAACATAGACATATTCTCCATTGCCAAATTTCCATGTTAAATATCTACTAATCCATGAGAACACTCTCAAAAATCAATTCCAAAAGTTGGAAGCACCACAAACATATTTGTCGTTCAACATGATCCAACTAGTTAGAGGAATTCTTTTAAGATATTTTACATGTAAGACTTCCTTCCATAAGCTAGTTCCAAAGAAACCATGCCACATACTTTTCATCCTAAAATTAGTACTAAACCTAAATATATTATTTATATCCAAACTTCCCAATAACTTAGGTTTGGATAATCTTTCCCAATTTACTAGATGAATTTTGTAACCCATATCAGATCCAAACCAGAGGAATTTGAAACTTTTTTGTCCCATCACATGCATAATATGCATTGGGATTTTCGCCAAATAAAAAAAAAACTGAAATCCCAACCAAAATCGATCTAACTAAGGTCAATCGTCCTCCCAAAGAAAGAAGTCTAAAATACCAATGGCCAATCTGTTTTTCAAATTTCTTGATTGTAAAGGTGGGGTCACTACAAGGATTAGGCCTTGTAGCGAAGGTCATAGTGGAGGTTTTTAGTGTTACAAGATTGGAAAAAAATGTCAAAAAAATGTTCGGTACAACCTATGTTGATGGTAGAAAATGTTTTAATGGAGGTTATTATGGATATCTTTTATAAATAAAAAAACTCAGCGGCTGCAGGTTTTAGCAGATGTTTTTCCAACGGTGTGCTTTGTTGGAAAAATGTGCATTGGTGCATAATTTCATACAACACACCAGTGCTGTACAATATGAATAATCCGCATTGGTGCTATCAAACATATCAAGCACCAGAGAGCACCAAATTTCCACATCGCACCGATGCTTACGTATATATCATATGCACTTGTTCTTACTTACAATCAAACCTCACCGATGTGACATTTTACATCATACGCACCAATTTTTTTTAATATTTTTATACTTTGATGGTGTTGTCTATTTATAAGAGTGCCCCAATGCATTTCAGAATACTAAGAACCATTGTGTACAAACTATTACAATGGGTCGGTTCATTTCAACAATTAAAACTCCCCAGTGTGATAAATTACAAAAAGCATCGGTGCATACATGATTAAATATCCCGGTGTAGATTAACAATAAAAAATGCACCAATAAGTGCTACTAAGATGTGGACATTTTTATTTTGAAATTTGACGATGCGTTTGGTTTACATTGGAGTACCGTGGTGTATAAATTATTTAAAAAAACTAGTGCATATAATTTGAGTAAATGCACCAATGCGACATAAAGTACCAAAAGTACCATAGATGATTCTTTTAACAATGACTCTTGACATTATATTGAAATATCTATATTATTATTTTTTATTTCCATTATTCATCATAAATTGAAATATTTTTTTATAGTACTATTAATTTTGATTTTAATTCTTTTGTTTGTTTGGATTAATTTCTTATATTATATATTATAGCATCTATTGTAATATTTAAGCATCAATACATTTAATTACCAATTTAATGTATCGTTTCACATATAACATTTTACAATAACATTGGAGAATGCAATAGAATAAAAAAGTTTATTTCATTATATATCAATAAGAGGGCTTTTGTCATATAAAATATGAAAACATAGAGGAAAGAATAATCAACATGTCAACATGCATGTAACACTTATTGGTAACCCGTTGTCTTTCAATTTGGACAGTATGGAGATTACATTATACAAAATGTTTGATTATCACGAATAATTATTTCAAAATTAATATAGAGCAGATTGCTTTAACATAAAAAATAAATATGGATCATCATTCTTTGTTGGAATTGTCAGCATTGCTTGATCCACTTGCATCAGCTGGGTTATTTGGCTGAATGTTTTGTTGATCAACTTGATTGTTTTCCTCTTCTTCAGCTTCCATATGCAAACATAAAAATAACGTGTAGTGAGTGTATCTACATTGCTAGGAATAATGAAAATTAAAATAGATAATATACATGGATGTAAATTGAAATTCGACGTACCATAGAAATAATTGCATCTTGAGTGTCAAACATTCTTTCAAAATCATGCCTCATGCCATATGTCAACAACTATTATGCTGGATGCACTGCATACTTTGTTTTTTACATGTTTTATACCTCAGAAGAAATCATTCATTTAACATTTATGGTTTTTGTTGTCCTATTACACAGAATGAGAGAAGTAAAACATCATAGATACTTACAAAATCCACAATTAATTTTGTATATGCCAACACATATTCACAACCCTTGCTTAACCCAATGTCAATAAATTCTTCTAATGGCTCCTCTTTTTATGTTAACACATGTTTCAAGACATCCAAGGATGGTCATTGAAAACAACAAAAATGAATATAAATATCACAACCAGTATAACATCTTAATTTGATACAAATAAATCACAAATACTCGTAAACTTTGATATCAACCCCTTTTTTTCTTGACTTCCTCTCTTATGTACTAAATGGGTCCGTTTTGTTTTGTTTTATGCAACAAAACAATTGCAAATTAATATTTAATGTTTAATTAATTAATGATATAGCACATTGTTGTTCATATGGCTCCTTCTGTGATGTAATTATGTCCATTTCCTTAACCATCTCCTTATACACATTTTTAGACATCCCCACTGGCACATTTCACATATGACCTCATTCATCCTTTCATATTTTCATAATATTCTTGGAAATGTAAAATGGCATTAAACTAATTTTCTTTTGATTATGGAAAATAAATATAGCAAAATTAAAATGATTAAAGGAAATTATGCTTTATAGTAGTTATAAATACATATTGTACATAAACATTTTTAGGAATATTACTTTTTTTTTGTTGTATGTTTTTGCTATTGCAATTTTGACAAGTCTCACTGAACATTCCTCTGGAAACGCCTTGTTAGCACCCATTTATTTTGCAGCATAAAAAACTGAAGGTGAAAGAGGGAGGTTGAACAACTACTTGATGGAAGCTTGAAGTAATATCCATCCTTGAGGGCCAGGTGCTAAGAGATGAGGAGGAATGGTCTACAAAGGGTCCAATGCAATAAAAATGGACCGGTGTCAAAGGCTAGCTATTAATGGGAAAATAAAATGACAAATACTAGTGGAGAATCCCTTGAAACCTATAGTCCATAGACAAATACATGAAAGACTAAGCATCGCACAAGTCGACACCATTGATTAAGGGCGGGGGAGAGATCTATGGCTTTCAACGAAGCATCGCATGGCCAAGCTGCAAAGAAGAAAAGAAATAGATGGATGCAATAGGCTTTGTCCCACTGGATAGGTGTCAGCTTAAGGAGGCATCATAGGGAGAAGAGAATAGCGAGCGACGCTATATTGGGACATGTGATGGTGGGGACAGATGCATAAATCAACTGCGGAGATTATCTTTTTGAGATCTAAGGGTTCTGGTTCCACTCGAGGTAGGAAAAGACAAATTCCCGGCAGATCTATGGTTGGGATAACGAAGAGGACTAAATCAATGGCTAATGGAAGTTAGAAGCGCATAAAAGATAAGAGCAAATACCCCACCACGAGGTGGACGATCTGAGTTAAAGGGATCACAAGTCCTCACTGTGGAGGCGCACTTGACAAGAGATGGAGGGCCCCTCATAGGTAATCACATCGAGAAGTAGCAAGCTAGATAGCAGTAAGGTGGATGCGATGGGCTTTTCCAATCGGATAGGTGTAAGCTCCAGAGTCTGTCACACGGAGGAAGGGTGGTTTGGGAAACCACTTTCGGAGCATGCGATACCGGTTCATCGATACATGCGGATAAGATGAACGGCCCAGATGAAACCCGATAGGAGGATATGATGGTGGAAATAAAGAAGTTGTCAAGTCAGTAGGTGAAAGCAATCCACATTTGACGGTGCAAGCTAAGCACGTGGGAGTTCAACGGTCGAGATTAAAGGACAGCTGGCCAAAGAAGCCAGAGGTTACGGGAACATGATTATATATATAAGAAACCTCCATGTAGGTTGACATTAGTTCCAAAAGACTGTCGAAGTTAGAAAAAGTCTCTCGGTGTGTGGCAGACGGCGAAGGTGACAGAACCTTTGACATGGTGCATATAGGGTTTCCAAAGGTGACAGGTGGGGTCTGTAACTGCCATTCTCATAAAGTTTAGATCTTTTATAGTCATAAGATGGCGGAAGAACAAGATTATACAAGTTCTAGGGTTAAGGTTGCCCTAAAAGACAGAGACGCCGACATATTTGACACGTACATTCGTCTCCCCGCCTCAGAGATCAAGGCGAGATTGGAGGCCTTGCATGACTAGGGCTTGGAGATACATGGAGTCTTCCAGTCATCTTTTGCTTCCTTTTGTATTGAATAGGTACCATCTTGCCCTGAATTTGTGTCATGTTGTTCTGTGAATTACTCAAAACCTCAGAGAGTAATTATTGATGTCCAAAAGTATAGAGTTGTCTGTAGTGTAGTTGCGTCAATAGTTCGGGATTATTTTTTCATTCCTGAGTCACAATACCAGGAGTTAGAACTTTTTTCTAAAGAGTCTGTGGTCTCCCTATTCCGCCAAGTCAGCCCAGAAAGCCGTCAAGCTTTTCTGGCCACATGCTTGAAACCCGACATGGAGATTATAGAAAATCCATACCCTTTAAATGTCATCCCTTTTTATGACAATTCCCAGTTGGTCTTATGTTTCTTGTCTCAGTTTTTAGGATTAGACACAGACCTATCGGTAACCGAGGTCCAATTGAGTCTACTATTTAGGATTAGCATTATTTTGGCAAGGTCTGAGAATGGGCTCATCCCATCCTTGAGGTTTGATGAATTTTTGAGCCATAAGATACATGTACATTTGAGCAAGTTCTCAAGTATTAGGTTTTTTAGATATCAGACATAGTTGTTGAAAATGATTATGTACAGCCGCGCCCAAAGCCCACATTTTTCATCACTACTTGAGGCCGGTTCTTTGGTAGACAATGTCTTCAACTATTTTAACTTTGTATTACCGCCGGTTTACAAAATTGTCTTTGGAGAAGAATTGCCTAGGGTGTTGCCCAAGATGAAAACGATGATGCAGTTGAAGGATGAGTTGGCTGTTGGTGACTAGTTTTTATCTAAGGATACTACGGTCATAAGACTGTACAGTTTTGTGTAGTAACCCTATGTTTTTCCTGCCTTACTAACACTGCAAGTTTTCACTCTTGAGTTAATTAAACTGAAACTGAACCTGGAAGAGACGCAGTTCCAGAAGTATAAGAAAGGCACGGATGTGAAATACTCTTGGAAGGTAGGTCCTTTCATCGTGAAGAGTAAAGAGGCCTTGTCATATATCGAAGAATTATTGAATCCGCTAGGGTTCAAGAAGGATATATCCATCGATTATGACCCCGTGAACAATATTTCCAAGAGGAGGAAAGATTGTAATTTGAGTGCTTTGGAACATAAAGAGCCTGAAGGGGTGCTAAAGGGGCAAAATTTGATGAGTTCGGAACCCGAAGCGAAGGGAACCTTAGAGGCATAGGAAGGAGATATAATGCTATTTGATTTGATGATGGAATTAGATCAAGTGTCAGACACCGTGGAGATGGGTCGGAAGAGAGATCTAGAAGAGATTAGAGACATGGATACTGAGGAACGGAATGGAGATAAGCAGCCCAAATTGGGAACACCAGATGAGTTAGTTGTTGCAACAGTTCAGGAAGAACTCACGGTTCAAATGGATAGAGGAAAAGAAGAAAATGAGGAGTCTTCGGCTCCTGAAGTCTAGGTTATAGCATATAAGTTCCAATATGTTAAGGAGGGGGATAGTGGCAATATGTTTCGGTCCAAGGCCGACCTCTGCAAAAAATATGACCAAAACAAACAAGGATCAACCCAGAGACTGTTTGATTGAATGCCTATATCCAAATTTTTGTCTAATACAAAAACTTCCCTGATAAGTAGCAGAGATATGAAGGATAACACTTTAATTCTGGTGGTATTGACAGAGGAGGAATTTACCAAAGCAAGGATCAATTGGCAAATGTTACCAGTACCGGACAGAATCCAATTTCACAAACAGATTAGTGATCTTGTATATGATGATTTTGTGAAAGCAACATTGAGAAGTGACAATTTGTTGGTTACGGTAAACAAGCTGGAGAACCAATTGAAACAAGAGAATCTTGAAAACTGAGCCCTCCAAAAGCAGGTCAAGAAACTACAAGTTGACCTAGTTGGGAGTGATGGTGGAGGCAAAACCATGAAGCAACTGTTGGCTGAAAAGGATAAGTTGATTCTAAAGCTACGGAAAAAAGGAAAGATTCCTATTATCCAGTTAATACAGGCTCCTGAAGAAATAGACTTCGAGATACAAAAGGAAGCCTTGTCCAAAGAATTGAATGATTGTAAAGCAGAATTATTGAAGTTTGCTGGAGAAAAAGGAAATTGGGAAAATGAGAAGATAGGTCTAGAACAACAACTTAATGACTTGAAAAGTAACTTGTCCGAATTGGACATGCGGCCTACCAACATGGAAGAAAATGGGGATAGCAGTGGTACCAACGGTCTTATGCAGGCTATGTCTCACATTAGCCTGAAAGATGTGGAAATCAAAGAGCTGAAGGAAAAGGATCAAAGGTTGGAAGAAGAAAGTAATAAAAGGGAAGAAGAAGCAAGGGTCCTCCAGGATAAACACAAAGAGTTAATTGAGATCAATAAAAAGATCACTCATCCGATTACCGGCAAGGTAGCGTTACAAGGATGCAAACATTTAGTGTGGGAATGGATCATTAAATAAGATGAGAACTTTAGACCCTACTTAGAGTTTATAAGAATAAAGGAGAAGACTATTAGTGATTCTCTTAGAGGTTGTCAAGTTGCAAGTGAGACCCTGATCCGAAGACCCAAGGAAATGACACCGAATGCTATCACTTTCCTGAATGATCTATCAGAAGAGGAAAGGTTGAAGTTGAATATTGGAAATAGGATCACAACACTTGCAGCAGCGAGAAGGATCCTGGGGAAGCATGCACAAATTGAGGGTGTGGAAGCTAAAGTCGAAGAAATGAAAGGGCAAGTGGTGGAGTTCAGAGGATTGTTTGACAAGTTGGTTGAAATAGGGTTACCTTTGTTCTGGAATGTTAACTAGGAACTAATCTCCCACAATGCTTATAAAAACCTACTTTGGGCAATAAGGATGGATCATACAAAGTTCAAACTTCTGAACCAACTACTTATAGGAAGAACTCTAATGGAGAAGATTGAAGAGGACTTTGAAATCTTGAACAGGTTGATCGCCATTGGTGAAAGGCTCCCTCCATTTTCCTATGTAGAACACATGGAGATGCGAGTTATGGTAAAAGAGATGGTTGATTACGACCTCCCACCTGCAGACCAATGGGCCAATGTAGAAAAACATAGCAGATCGCTATACGCTCTCCACCTTCCACAATGATGTTTGACTTTTAATATGTTGTTGATGCTTATTTGGAATCAGAGACTTCTAAAAACTTTCCCATTTTTGAGAAATTTGTAATATTTTTTGAGGGGCTATATAAATAGCCAACTAGAATTATTACTTTACTATTTTTGTTTTCTTTTACTTGAAGTAAATATTACTTAGTAATAATACCGTTGGATGTAAGCAAGCACTTAAGCCGATCCTACCTATTTTTGTTTTATAATGGTCGTGGCAGATAAACCTAAATGAGGTGTCACTCCGGTATAACTGTTTTAGGTTTAGGTGAGTCGAGAAAAGGGCTCCAAGGAGCTAGATATGTGTTGGGATGGGGGTTTGTTGGTTCTTGTTGGGGTTGCTATATTTTGGATACTAGATGCTAGTTATTAGAGTAATCCTGAGATAACCTTTTTGTAGTGTAAAATCTCTCTGAGCTGAGAATATTGTAAAGGCTTTGCAACTGTGTGCGTAGAGACCTAGCCGAGAGAAAGGAGAGTCTGCAACTGAGTGTGTAGACTAAGAACGGTTGCCCCATCCCTTTTGAAAGAAATATATTACCAACTGTTCTTGTGGACGTAGATTTCCATCTGGGGAAGTGAACCACGTTAAATCCTGTGTTATGTGATGATGTTTATGAATGAATGACTGTCTGTATTTCCTGTAGAATGAATGATTGAATGTTTCCTTGCATGCTCTAATACGAGAACTTTGATATGCATTTACCAATAGGAGAAGTTTGGGAATGATAGGCTAGGTTCCACAGAAGCAGATGAATGGCAAACATTTCAATTCTATGTTAAGATCGTGAATCAGTCATTTAAGTTTAAATACTTTCTTAAACACAGTGAAGGAACGCAACACAGTTAGTCATGTCTATCATTTCAGTTCACATTGTAATAATCCAAGTTGTAGAATGAATGCTAGAAAGATAACCAGTAAGTGCCTGAATGAATGGATGAGTGATATTCATTTCAATGTCGTAACGTTTCTGGGATCTTCCAAGTGGAGGATAAGTGTGGGTAATTCGCAGTTCCAGTAGCAGATTCGCAGCAGTAAGAAACCCTTAGAGAGGCCCGTAGTGTTGCCTCCACCACGCAGTATTGCTCACAGCGTAGATTCTGCTGCGTACTGCATCACTTTGCCCCGTCCTTATGTCCTACGCTGCGTAGCTTGTTCATATAAACAACTCATCATTTACTGTGGAAACTTGATTCCGTAGTACCCCATAAGATACACCTTGGGTGAGACCTCAACCTGCTCGCAAGTTGTTGCCGAAAGGGCTGGTGTGAAGGGGTTTTGTTGGTCAAAGGGATAACTGCAAAGAACCTGGGTCTAATTGGAAACCTCTGGGTCATTTTAATCCAACAATATGGGATGTAATGAAATGAAACAAGGGTTGAAAACTTTTATGGGAATTCTGTGTATTTTTCTGTAAGACATTTTGAGCTATATTTTGAATAAAAAAGATGCAGAGCTGAGCTGATGTTTTCAGGGATTCTTCTGTAACCGGTCTTGTAGTTTGCTCTCTCTTTTTCCATGTATATCGTGCATCTCTCATTGTTAATTCCATTTTGTAATATTCCTTCATACTTGGTGTAGTGTGATAGTTAAGTGGAACTCATAGAAATTATGCTCTACTTATCTTTTTCCAAGTGTTTGACCATTAATTCTCTGCTAAAGTTGGTATAGGATTCATCATTGTATGCCTTAGATCAATGGATTGTTTCTTTTTCTTTTGTTTCACCAATTAAAATCACTTCGACTACGAGTTGTTTACTACGTTGCCCCTATGTTAAATGCATTTGTGAAGCACCTGTGAGTAAATGTTCAGGGTTTGTTTAACATGACTCCATTGCCGAATCAAGATCCATATGTTTCAACCAAACAGTGTTTGAATCATTTTTGTTCCGGCAGGAATCTGATCTTCTGTATGTTGTAATTGAATATCCTGAATATGAATGTTGGTGTATGTTTTCACTATTGACAATCTTGATGATTTCCAGTATTCTGTGAGTTTATAGAGAGATCCCTCTCTGCTTGTATTAGGTCAGAAACATAAGCCAAATATTTGTTAGTGGTTACCCTGGTTTTCCCTCTCCCACAACCTAGGGGGTCATTTTGGGTGTTAACAAATTGGCGCCGCTGCCAGGGAACGATTGATTTATCATCCCTGGGAGAGCGACAGAAGATTCATAGAAAGGAGACATCCCTGCAGGCGAATAGAGATTTCCATATTCTTAGAAGGTTGTATGTTTTTTCCCTAGAGACTCCACTCGTAAAGATCAACATTCAAGAAAGACTCCACTGGGGAAGATCGACGAGCCAAGCTCCAAAGGCACCCTGGCAGCAAGAAAGATCCACACGAGAGGTAATCCTATTTCCAAAATTCTGTTAAGTGTGGAAAATCCAGAAATATTATTTAGGAATAAGATCGGAAAGGATAAAGCTGTTACTTCTAACATTGAAAGAATTGGGTGTAAAGGAGAGCTACCTGTTTTTCAAGAATTGGATATAGAGATAGATATTGGAAACCTCTGCCAAGATCAAGATCTGAGTCTTATCTAAGCCTAGGTGAAGAAGGTATGAATTGCCCGAAGTCTTATTTGTTAGACCCTATCTGGCTTGAGTTACAGAATATTATCAAAGATGAAAGAGATAAACCTAGTTTTCAGATCCCTCAATCCCATACCACGATCTTTGCAAGTAATCCTACCCAGAATATCCATCCCCAAGTTCAAAATCTACCTAGATCCATGGCTGTTAGATTCGCACCATTGGCCATACCAGTTTTTTTGCATGACGTCCCTCAGAACTACGCCCAGAGGATCGTCTCTTATTATGGAGAGGGAGGTTTCTCTGCCAAACAACATGTAGACAAATTTGATGATTTTATTGATTTGGAGGAAGTAGATCATGATGATGCTAAGATGAGGTTGTTTTCTTAGAGTTTATTTGGAGAACCCAATAAATGGTTCAGACAGTTGTCGAATAATTCTATCAATTATTTTGCATCTTTTAAGACATTGTTCTTAGAGAGGTGGGAGATGATAGCGAGTCCTGCCCTAGTCTTGTCCCAATACAACCACCTGAAGAAATGAGGTTTTGAATTTGTTCATGAGTTTTCTGCTAGGTTCGTGAAGGCTTATAATTCCATTCCAGATGACCTGAGACCTTCAGTCGGTGCTGCCAAGCTCCATTACACAGATGCCTTTGAGGGATATTTCTCATGTACATTGAGAGAGAGAAAGTCTGCCACCCTACCCACCATGCTGAAGGATTCCATAGAGGTAGAATCCAACATGATGGCTTCATGGAAAATAAAGGGCAAAATGGAGGAAGATAAAAATAAGCAAGAAACCCAAGCCTCTACCTCCTCCTCTTCTAGTGATTCCAAATTTGATACTATGATGAAAACCATGGAAAAGATGATGGATAGGTTAGCCATCGAAAATAAGCCTCCTGCTAGAGAGTCACCTGAAAATCAAATAAGAAACCCTAACTTTAGAAGGCCACCCCCTCCAAGAAATCCAATAAATCAAGAGGACCAGCAAATCAAACCTCCCTTCCCTGAAAATATGTTGGAGGAGGAAGGAGCAGAAGATCCATTAGGTGACCAGATCCACCATTTTTATACCCTTGACCAGGAGGTGTACATGACTGAAAGGGAGCATGATTTTTTCACCAGAGGAGACACCAACCAAAACCCTGAGTTAGACTCTGAACAGTACCAGATGGGCTACCAAAATGTTGTAGAGGACATTTAGAGGAAAATGAAGTTGAGGAATCGAGAGGTGACTATAAGCAAAGGAAAAACCGGTCAAACTCAATCATCCAGTGCTCAACAGAATGAAGAAAATATGAAAGAAAAACAACCAGAGGGTGCTACCCAGAAGATCCCAGAAGATAAGGGGTAACATTCTAAAGAAGTTAGGCAACCAGAAGTCATTGAAGTAGTAAAGCCAACTTCAACATTCAGTCTGAAGGATGAACTATCCAAGGTGAAGATCTCTATCCCCTTAAATGAGTTGTTAAGAAACCATGAATACAGGGAAGAGATAGCTAGCATGGTAAAGGGACATATTGAGGGGCCACAGGACATGTTGGAGGTAACAGAGGATGCCCCCACTATAATTTTTGGTTCCAACCTGGAAGAACCAGATAATGAATAGATACCTCCCTTTTATTTGAGTTTGAATATCCATGATAAGATACTACACAATGCCCTAATAGATTCTGGGGCTTCACACAACTTAATGCCAAAATCAGTGGTGGATCTGTTGGGGTTAGAAGTCACCAGACCCTACAAAGACCTATATTCTTTTGATTCTAGAAAGGTACCATGTTTGGGTTTGATTAAAGATATGGTAGTGGCCCTTGCCCAAATCTCGGCTAAAAGCATCATGATGGATGTTGTAGTTGTAGAGGTGCCTGCTAAGTTTGGTACGTTACTATCACGGTCGTGGGTTAAAAAGTTGAAAGGGACCATGCAGATGGACTTATCTTATGCCACTATACCACTTTTTGGATCCAATAGAAAGCTATATAGAGAGAAAAGAATGGCCTATGTGGTCAGCAGTGAGAACAAGCCTGAAAATCACCCCATATACTCTATAGACATAGACGTAGGTTCCTCTATTTTCTTCAATGATGGTCCACATATTGACCCTATACCCCAATTTTAAGAGAAGACTGCTTTTACCATTCCTTGGGGTACTCTGATGTATGCAAAGATGCCTTATGGGCTGATGAATGCAAGAGCTACCTTCCAGTGAGCAATGAACATAGAATTCGCTGAAGAAAAAGATAAGTTCGTGGTTGTATACATGGATGATATAACGGTGTATTCAAAATCTGATGAAGAGCACTTCAAACATTCAGAACAAGTTTTTAAGAAATGTATAAATTATGGTATTTGCCTTAACCCTAAGAAATCATGCTTTGCATTAGAAGAAGCTAAGCTCTTGGGGAATATCATTTCCAAGGAAGGTATGAAGATCGACCCTGAAAGGGTTAGTGCTATTCAAAATGTTGGGGAGCCAAGAACCAAAAAAGAAGTATAGTCTTTCATCGAACAAGTCGGTTTTCTAAGAAGATTCATTCTGAGTTTCGTAGAAATTATGATGAATATTACCAATATGTTGAGAAAGGAAAATCAGGTAAAGTGGGCTGAGGAAGCAAGAGAGTCATTCAAGGGGATTAAGAATGCTATCATTGAAGCCCCGGTATTAGCCAGTCCATATTTTTCCAAAGAGTTTTTTATTTTCTCTTATGCTTCACAGCATATAGTAGTAGGGGTATTGTTATAGAAAAACGCCCAGAGTGCTGAACAACCAATTGCTTTTTTCAGTAGAGTGTTGAGAGATGCAGAGCTAAAATATGACATTATGGAGAAGCAATCTTATGCCTTAATCAAGTCACTGAAAGATTTCAGGGTTTACATCCTTCATTCACATATTATTTCCCATGTCCCAAATAGTGCGGTGAAAGGTATCCTCACCCAAGCAGACCCTGAAGGGAGAAGAGCCAAATGGATTGTTGTATTGTTAGAGTATGTCCTAGAGATAAAACCCACCAAACTGGTCAAGGGGCAAGGATTAGCAAAATTAATGACCAAGGCCAGCTGTGATTCTTTGCAACTAAACTTCTTAAAAGATTATTCAAATCAGTTGGATGTAGGAATGCAGGTGAGGCTAGAATTCTCTGCGTTCCCTTGGTATACCGATAGTGTGTATGTATTACAAAAATTGCAAGCCCTTCTTGGATTAACCAAGAGCAGGGCCAGAGCTGTGAAACTAAAAGCTGCAAAATACTGTATTATGAATCAATTTTTTATATTCGAAAGATCCTCGAGGTGTGCTGCTGAATCGCTTGCTAGAGGAAGAAGCCAAACACACAAAGGAGGAATTCCACAAGGGAGACTGTGGTTGACATCTTTCCTAGAAGGTAAAAGTCAACAAACTCCTGAGGGAGGGATTCTACTGGCCTACCATGTTTTCAGATGTATATAAAGAGACTGTTGTTTGTCACCAATGCCAAATTTTTGAAGGAAAAAGAAAAGTTGTTTCACTACCCCTCCACCCTATCATAGTAGAGGTACCTTTCCAATAATGGGGTTTAGATTTCATTGGAGAGATAAATCCTAACTCCTTAGGGCAACATAGATGGATATTGAAAGTCACTAACTATTTTACAAAGTGGATAGAAGCCATACCGACTAGAAAAGCAACCGAGAATGTTATCATGGATTTTCTAGAGGATAATATCCTGTCAAGGTTTGGTTTCCCTAAAAGAATAGTGACAAACAATGCACCAACATTTTGTTCTAAGAAAATGATAAATTTTTGTCACAAATACCATATCAGCCTAAACCATTCCACGGCATACTACCCTCAGGGAAATGGGCTGGCAGAGTCATCCAACAAAAGCCTGGTAAGGATCATAAAGAAGTTGTTAGAGGAAAATAAGAGAGCTTGGCACATAATACAGAAATATGTTTTATGGGCTGATAGAATAAGCACAAAGAGGGCCATCGGAATGCCTCCATTCCAGCTGGTATATGGAGCTAAGGTGGTTTTCCCAGCTTCTCTGGGATTGTCAGTTATGAGGTTACTGTAGGGGTTAGAAGAAGAACCAAACCACATGTAGAGAAGGGTAAATTAGATAATCGAGTTGAACGAGCTAAGAACTAAAGTGTATGACAAAGTACAGGGGCATTGGGAAAAGATAAAGGAAGCTTTTGATAGGAAATCCAAAGAAGATGAATTTCAGATGAATGATTTGGTCCTGAAGTGGGACGCTCCTAGGGAAGACAAACATGGAAAATTCAACCATATGTGGTTGGGGCCATATATTATTGTAGCGAACCGAGGAGAAAATGATTTTGTCCTAGAACACCAAGATGGATCTTCCTGGTCAGGAGGTCCCGTCAATGGAAGGTTTCTGAAACACTACCTGTCTTAAAGAAAGCAGGTAACCCATGTACCATAGCCTGTATATATATTTTTCAGTTTTTTCACATCTGTTTTGAAGTTTTCAATGGCAGAACCAAAGGACTTGAAGCCCGAAGGGAAGGCCCTAAGGTTTAGAATGGAAAGATGTGGTTGTGTTTTGTTTTCTGTATGCTTCAGCCTAGACATGAGGTCGATACGGTTCCAGTTCCGAGAGACATTTTTCAGTTTGGGTTTTGGAAAATCTCCATAATGGATTAGGAACTTAGTCTACGGATTTCTTTGCTACCTCGTTGGGAGGATATCATCCCCGGTTGGAGCCAGTTGTTAGCACCCATTTATTTTTGCAGCATAAAAAACTGAAGGTTAAAGAGGGAGGTTGAACAACTACTTGATGGAAGCTTGAAGTAATATCCTTTATTGAGGGCCAGGTGCTAAGAGATGAGGAGGAATGGTATAGAAAGGGTCCAATGCAATAAAAATGGACCGGTGTCAAAGGCTAGGTATTAATGGGCAAATAAAATGACAAAGACAAGTGGAGAATCCCTTAAAACCTATAATCCATAGACAAATACAGGAAAGACTAAGCGCCAACTAGGTCGACACCATTGATCAAGGGCAGGGGAGAGATCTACATCTTTCAACGAAGCATCACATGGCCAAGTTGTGGAGAAGAAAAGAAATAGACGGATGCGATAAGCTTTGTCCTGTCGGACAAGTGTCATCTTAAGGAGGCATCGCAGGGAGAAGAGAACAGTGAGTGATGCTATATTGGGACATGCGATGGTCGGGACAAATGAAAGGATCGACGACAGAGATTATCTTTCTGAGATCTAAGGGTTCGGGATCCACTCAAGGTAGAAAAAGCCAAATTCCCAACAGATCTACGGTTCAGATAACGAAGAGGACTACATCAATGGCTAATGGAAGTTAGAAGTGCATAAAGGATAAGAGGAAAGACCCCACAACCAGGCGGATTATCCAAGGAGTTAAAGGGATCACGAGTCCTCACCATGGAGGCACGCTTGAGAAGAGATGGAGGGCCCCTCATAGGTAATCACATCGAGAAGTAGCAAGCTGGATAGCAGCAAGGTGGATCTGATGGGATTTTCCCACCGGACGGGTGTCAGCTCCAGAGTCTGTCGCATGAAGGAAGGATGGTTTGGGAAACCACTTTGGGAGCATGCGATACCAGTTCATCGATACGTGTGGATAAGATGAACAACCCAGATGAAACCCAGCAGGAGGATCTGACGGTGGAAATAAAGAAGTTGTCAAGTCAACAGGTGAAAGAAAGCCACACCCGACCGTGCAAGCTGAGCATGTGGGAGTTCAATGGTTGATATTAAAAGACAGCTGGCCAAAGAAGCTGGAGGTTACAGGAACATGGTTATATATGTAAGAAACCTCCATGCAGGTTGACATTTGTTCCAAAAGCTTTTCGAACTTAGTAAAACTCTCTCGGCATGTGGCAGACGTCGAAGGTGAGAGAACCTTCGACAAGGTGCGTACAAGGTTTCCAAAGGTGATAGGTGGGGTCCGTAACTGCCATTCTTACAAAGTTTAGATATTTTACAGTCATAAGATGGCAGAAGAACAAGCTTCTACCAGTTCCAGGGTTAGGGTTTCCTAGGAAGACAGAGACGCTGACATATTTGACATGTACATTCGACTCCGTGCCTCAGAGATCAAGGCAAGATTGGAGTCCTTGCATGAATAGGGTTTGGACATACATATAGTCTTTCGGTCATCTTTTGATTCCTTTTGTATTGAATAGGTACCATCTTGCCCTGAATTTGTGTCATGGTGTTCTGCAAATTACTCAGAACCTCAGAGAGTAATTATGGATGTCCAAAAGTCTAGATTCATCTGTAGTGTAGTTGCGTCAGTAGTTAAGGATTCGTTTTTCATTCCTAAGTCACAATACCGGTAGTTAGAGCTTTTTTCTGAAGAGTTTGTGGTCGCCCTATTCCGCCAAGTCAACCCGGAAAGCCGTCAAGCTTTTCTGGCCACATACCTAAAACCCGACATGGAGAATACAGAAAAGCCATACCCTTTAAATGTCATCCTTTTTTAGGACAATTCCTAGTTCGTCTTATCTTTGTTATCTCATTTTTAAGGATTAGACACGGACCTGTGGGTAACTGAGGTCCAGTTGAGTCTATTGTTTAGGATTAGCATTAGTCTAGCAAGGTCTAAGAATGGGCTCATCCCATCCCTGAGGTTTGATGAATTTGTGGCCCACAAAATACATGTACAGTTGAGCAAGTTCTAAAGTACTAGGTTTTTTAGATATCAGACACAGTTGTTGAAAATGATTCTGTACAGCAGCACCCAAAGCCCACATTTTTCGTCACTGCTTGAGGCCGATGCTTTGGTAGATAATGTCTTCAACTAAGTTAACTTTGTATTACCGCTGGTTTACAAAATCGTCTTTGGAGAAGAATTTCCTAGGGTGTTTCCCAAGATGAAAACGATGATGCAGTTGAAGGACGAGATGGCTGTCAGTGATTGGTTTTTATATAAGGATACCACAGTCATCAGACTGTACGGTTTTGTGCAGGAATCCTATGTTTTGCCCGCCTTCCTAACACTACAAGTTTTCTCTCTTGCGTTCATCAGACAGAAACTGACCCTGTAAGAGATGCATTCCTAGAAGTATAAGAAAGGCATGGATGTGAAATACCCTTCGAAGGTAGGTCCTTTCATCGTGAAGAGTAAAGAGGCCCTGTTAGACATTGAAGAATTATTGAAGCTGCTAGGGTTCAAGAAGGATAGAGCCATCGATTACGACCACTTGCACAATATTTCCAAGAGGAGAAAAGATTTTAATTTGAGCGCTTTCGAACATAAAGAGCCTGAAGGGGTGCTAAAGGGGAGAAATTTGATGAGTTGGGAAATCGAAGTGTAGGGAACCTTAGAGGCACAGGAAGGAGACATAATGCTATCTGATTTGATGAGGGACTTAGATCAGGTGTCAGAGACCGTGGAGATGGGTCAGAAGAGAGATTTAGAAGAGATCAGAGACATGGATACTAAGGAAGGGTATGGAGATAAGCGGCCCAAATTTGGAACACCGGATGAGTTAGTTGTTGCAACGGTTTAGGAAGAACTCACACTTCAAATGGATAGAGGGAAAGCAGAAAATGAGGAGTCTTCAGCTCCTGAAGTCCATTTTATACCATATAAGTTATGAGATGTTAAGGAGGGGGATAGTGGCAATAAGTTTCAGTCCAAGGCTGACCTCTGCAAACAATATGATCAAAACAAACAAGCCTCAGCCCAAAGACTGTTTGATTTAATGCCTATAGCCAGAAGTTTGTCTAGTACAAAAGCTTCCGTAACAACTAGCAGAGATATGAAGGATAACACTTTAGGTCTGGTGGTATTGAAAGAGGAGGAAGTTACCGAAACAAGGATCAATTGGAAAAAGTTACCAGTACTGGACAGAATCTAGTTTCACAAATAGATTAGTGATCTTCTATATGATGATTTTGTGAAAGCAGCATTGAGAAGTGACAATTTGCAGGTTACGGTAAACAAGCTGGAGAACCAATTGAAATAAGAGAAGCTTGAAAACTGATCCCTCCAACATCAAGTCAAGAAACTACAAGTTGACCTAGTTGGGAGCGATCATGGAGGAAAAACCATGAAGCGGTTGTTGGATGAAAAGGATAAATTTATTATGAAGCTATAGACAAAAGAAAAGATTCCTAATATCCAGTTAATCCAGGCTCCTGAAGAAACATACTTCGAGATACAAAAGGAAGCCTTGTCCAAAGAATTGAATGATTGTAAAGCAGAATTGTTGAAGTTTGCTAGAGAAAAAGGAAGTTGGGAAAATGAGAAGACAGGTTTAGAACAACAACTTAATGACTTGAAAAGTAACTTGTCCAAATTGGACATGCGGCCTACCAACATGGAAGAAAATGGGGATAGCAGTGGTACCAACAATCTTGTGCAGGCTATGTCTCACATTAGCCTGAAAGATGTGGAGATCAAAGAGTTGAAAGAAAAGGCTCAAAGGTTGGAATAAGAAAGTAATAAAAGGGAAGAAGAAGCAAGGGTCCTCCAGGAGAAACAGAAAGAGTTAATTGAGATCAATAAAAAGCTCACTCATCAGGTTCCTAGGTAGGTAGTGTTACAAGGGTGCAAACATTTAGTGTGGGACCGGATGATTAAAGAAGCTGAGAACTTTAGACCCTACTTAGAGTTTATAAGAATAAAGGAGAAGACTATTAGTGATGCTCTCACAGGTTGTGTAGTTGAAAGGGAGACCGTGATCCAAAGACCCAAGGAAACGGCACTGAATGCTATCACTTTCCTGAATGATCTATCAGAAGAGGAAAGGTTGAAGTTGAATATTGGAAACAGGATCACAACACTTTCAGTAGCGAGAAGGATCCTGGGGAAGCATGCACAGATTGAGGGTGTGGAAGCTAAAGTTGAAGAAATGAAAGGGCAAGTGAGGGAGTTCAGAGGATTATTTGACAAGCTGGTTGAAATAGGGTTACCTTCATTCTAGAATGATACCCAGGAACTAATCTCCCATAATGCTTATAAAAACTTACTTTCGGCAATAAGGATGGATCATACAAAGTTCAAACATCTGAACCAACTACTTATAGGAAGAAATATGATGGAGAAGATCGAAGAGGACTTTGAAATCTTGAACAGGTTGATCGCCATTGGCGAAAGGCTCCCTCCGTTTTCCTATGCAAAACACATCGAGATGGGAGTTATGGTAAAGGAGATGGTAGATTACGACCTCCCACCTGCAGACCAATGGGTCAATGTAGAAAAATATAGCAGATCACTATACGCTCTCCACCCTCCACAATGATGTTTGGCTTTTAATATGTTGTTGATGCTTATTTGGAATTAGAGACTTCTATAAACTTTCCCATTTTTGAGAAATTTGTAATATTTTTTGAGGCGGCTATATAAATAGCCAACTGGAATTATTACGTTACTATTTTTGTTTTCTTTTACTTGAAGTAAATGTTACTTAGTAATAATACCATTGGATGTAAGAAAGCAGTTAAGCCAGTCCTACCTATTTCTATTTTATAATGGTAGTGGCAGATAAATCTGAATGAGGTGCCACTCTAGTATAAATGTTTTAGGTTTAGGTGAGTCGAGAAAAGGGCTTCAAGGAGCTATATATGGGATGTAATGAAATGAAACAAGGGTTGAAAACTTTTATGGGAATTCTATGTATTGTTCTGTAAAACATTTTGAGCTATATTTGGAATAAAAAAGATGCAGAGCTGAGTCGATGTTTTCAAGGATTCTTATGTAACTGGTCTTGTAGTTTGTTCTCTTGTTTTCCATGTGTATTGTGCATCTCTCATTGTTAATTCCAGTCTGTAATATTCCTTCATACTTGGTGCAGTGTGATAGTTAAGTGGTTCATAGAAATTATGCTCTGCTTATCTTTATCCAAGTATTTCACCATTACTTCTCTGCTAAAGTTGGTATAGGATTCATCATTGTATGCCTTATATCAATGGATTGATTCTTTTTCTTCTGTTTCATGAATTAAAATCACTTCGACTACGAGCTATTTACTACCTCACCCCTATGTTAAATGCATTTGTGAAGCACCTGTGAGTAAATGTTCAGGGTTTGTTTAACGTGACTCCATTGCCAATCGAGATCCATATGTTTCAACCCAACAGTGTTTGAATCATTTTTGTTGCAGCAGAAATCTGATCTTGTATATGTTGTGATTGAATATCTTGAATATGAATGATGGTGTACGTTTTCACTATTGACAATCTTGATGAGTTCCAGTATTCTGTGAGTTTATAGAGAGAGCCCTCTCTGCTTGTGTTAGGTCAGAAACATAAGCCAAAGATTGGTTAGTGGTTACCCCAGTTTGTCCTCTCCCACAACCTAGGTGGTCATTTTGGGTGTTAGCGAATTGGCGCTGCTGCCGGGAAGCAATTGTTTTATCATCCCTGGGAGAACGATAGAAGATTCATAGAAAGGAGAGATCCCTACGGGAGAACAGATATTTCCATATTCTTAGAAGGTTGTATTTTTTTTCCCTAGTGACTCCACTCGTAAAGATCAACATTCAAGAAAGACTCCACTGGGGAAGATCGACGAGTCAAGCTGCAAAGGTACCCTGGCAGAAAGAAAGATCCATACGAGAGGTAATCCTATTTCTGAAATTCTGTTAAGTGTGGAAAATCCATAAATATTATTTAGGCATAAGACCGGAAAGGATAAAGCTGGTACTTCTAACATTGAAAGAATTGGTTGTAAAGGAGAGCTACCTGTTTTTCAAGAATTGGATATAGAGATAGATATTGGGAAGCCTCTGCCAAGATCAAGATCTGAGTCTTATCTAAGCCTAGGTGAAGAAGTTCTTAATGCCTCGAAGTCTTATTTGTTAGACCCTATCTGGCTTGAGTTGAGGAATATTATCAAAGCCGAAAGAGCTAAACTTGGTTTTCAGACCCTCAATCCCATACCACGATCTCTGCAAGTAATCCTGCCTAGAATATCCATCCCCAAGCTCAAAATCCACCTAGACCCATGGCTGCTAGATTCGCACCATTGGCCCTACCAGCGTTTTTGCATGACCTCCCTCAGAACTACGCCCAGAGGATCGTCTCTTATGATGGATAGGGAGGTTTCTCTGCCAGACAACATGTAGACACATTTGATGATTTTATTGATTTGGAGGAAGTAGATCATGATGATGCTAAGATGAGGTTGTTTTCTTAGAGTTTATATTGAGAACCCAAGAAATGGTTCAGACAATTGCTGAATACTTCTATCACTGATTTTGCATCCTTTAAGACATTGTTCTTAGAGAGGTCGGAGAGGATAGGGAGTCCTGCCCTAGTCTTGTCCCAATACAACCACCTGAAGAAAGGAGGTTTTGAATATGTTCATGAGTTTTATGCTAGGTTCATGAAGGCTTATAATTTCATTCTAGATGACCTAAGACCTTCAGTAGCCGCTGCCAAGCTCCATTACTCGAATGCCTTTGAGGGAGATTTCTCATGTACATTGAGAGAGAAAAAGTATGCCACCTTGCCCGCCATGTTGAAGGATGCCATAGAGGTAGAAGCCAACATGACGGCTTTAGGGAAAATAAAGGGAAAAACGGAGCCGGATAAAAAGAAGCAAGAAACCCAAGCCTCTACCTCCTCCTCTTCTACTGATTCCAAGTTTGATACTACGATGAAAACCATGGAAAAGCTAATGGATAGGTTAGCCATGGAAAATAAAACTCTTGCTAGAGAGAAGCCTGAAAATCAAATAAGAAACCCTAACTTTAGAAGGCCACCCCCTCAGAGAAATCCAAGAAATCAAGAGGACCAACAAATCAGACCTCCCTTCCCTGAAAATATGTTGGATGAGGAAGGAGCAGAAGATCCATTAGGTGACCAGATCCACCAGTTTGATACCCTTGACCATGAGGTGTACATGACTGGAAGGGAGCATGATTTTTTCAACAGAGGAGACACCAACCAAAACCTTGAGTTAGAATCTGAACAATACCAGATGGGCTACCAAAATGTTGTAGAGGAAATTCAGAGGAAAATGAAGTTGAGGAATCGAGAGGTGACCATAAACAAAGGAAACCCCAGTCAAACTCAATCCTCCAGTGCTCAAAAAAGTGTAGAAAATCTAAAAGAAAGACAACCAGAGGGTGCTGTGCAGAAGATCCCAGAAGATAAGGGGAAAAATTCTAAAGAAGTTAGGCAACCAGAAGTCGCTAAAGTAATAAATCCAACTTCAACATTAAGTCTGAAGGCTAAACTACCCAACGTGAAGATCTCTATCCCCTTAAATGAGTTGTTAAGAAACCATGAATATAGGGAAGAGATAGTTGGCATGGTAAAGGGACAGACTGAGGGGCCATAGGACATGTTGCTGGTAACAGAGGATGCCCCCATTGTAACTTTTGGTTCCAAGCTGGAAGAACTAGATAATGAAGAGGTACCTCCCTTTTATTTGAGTTTGAATATCCATGATAAGATACTACACAATGCCCTGATAGATTCTAGGGCTTCACACAACTTAATGCCAAAATCAGTGGTGGATATGTTGGGGTCAGAAGTCACCAGACCCTACAAAGACCTATATTCTTTTGATTCCAGAAAGGTACCATGTTTGGGTTTGATTAAAGATATGGTAGTGACCCTTGCCCAAATATCGGCTAAAAGCATCATGATGGATGTTGTAGTGGCAGAGGTGCCTGCTAAGTTTGGTATGTTACTGTCACAGTCGTGGGTTAAAAAGTTGAAAGGGACCATGCAGATGGACTTATCTTATGCCACTATACCACTTTTTGGATCCAATAGAAATCTATATAGAGAGAACATAATGTCCTATGTGGTCAGCAGTGAGGACAAGCCTGAAAATCACCCCATATACTCTATAGACACAAATGTAGGTTCCTCTATTTTCTTCAATGATGGTCCACACATTGACCCTATACCCCCATTTTACAATGAAGTCAAGGAAGACACAGAGTTTGCTACAAGGTATGACGCCTCAGAGAAGCAGAAAAATGAAGAAGGGTCGTGGAAGATGTACTTTGATGGATCACTAAGCAAGAATGGTGCTGGTGCAGGGGTTTGGATCATACCCCCCGACCAAGAGTCCAGAGCCCTATCATACAAGCTGACTTTTGAGTGTACTAATAATGTGGCTGAGTATGAAGCTCTACTCTTGGGACTAAGAGCTCTGAATTATTTGGGAGCAAAAAGGATACATGTTTTTGGAGATTCAGAATTGGTGATCAATCAAGTAAATGACAGTTATCAGGAAAAACACCCCAAGATGAGGCCCTATAGAAATGAAGTCTGGGATATGTTTGGCAAATTTTTCACCGAACATAAGATCTGGGTCATTGCAAGATGTGAAAATCAGGTGGCAGATTCTTTGGCCACCACTTCTGGTGGTTTTAAAACTCCTATTTTTTCTCAAGAAAAATACGAGGTGGAAGTGGTGAACATGCCATCTATTCCAGACAATGCTAAATATTGGCAAGTATTTGAAGATGATTTGCAAATTAAAATATTCCTGGAATTGTCTGACAAATTTTCTAATGTTCAGATTGATGCTCAAAATGAGAACATAGAGGGTCTCATAGATCAAGGACGATCAGAAGATGAAGAGAATGAAGGCAAGGAGTGGAAAAACATGCTGGGTGGAAAGGATATCATTCAATTGAAAAGGAATTATATCCCTAAGGGACTGATACCATTGGAAAGGCTGTTTAACCAAAATGATGTGGCAAAAAACCCAAAGTTTGAACCTCCTAGTGACGTTGTAGAAGACCAAAACTTGGGTACTAAAGAAGAACCTCGATTGGTGAAGATATCTAAGAAGTTGCATGTTAAGAAGAAAGAGCAGTATGTGGAGCTGATGAAGAAATATGCTGATGCCTTCGCCTGGAGCTATGAAGAACTAAAAGAATATGATACCTCTGTAATACAACATTCTATTCCAATCAGACCAAGAGAAAAACATTTCAAGCAAAAGTTAAATAGTATAAACCCTAAACTGGTGCCTATGATAGAAAAAGAAATCAGAAGATTATTTAATGCAAAAATCATTGTCACTTTGAGATTCTCTCAGTGGATAGCAAATCTGGTTCCTGTGAGGAAGAAGAATGGTGAGATTAGAATCTGTATAGATTTCAGGAACTTGAATAGAGCTTCGCTAAAGGACAATTACCCCCTGCCTAAAATGGAGCATATTTTACAAAAGGTAGTAGCGGCAGAAAGGATCTCTACTATTGATGGTTTCTCCGAATACAATCAAATCAAGGCGTGTCCTGAAGACCAAGAGAACACCGCTTTTACCACTCCTTGGTGTACTCTGATGTATGCAAAGATTCCTTTTGGGCCGATGAATACAGGAGCTACCTTCTAGCGATCAATGGACATAGCATTCACTGAAGAAAAAGCTAAGTTCGTGGTTGGATACATGGACGATATAACGGTGTATTCAAAATCTGATGAAGAGCACTTGAAGCATTTGGAACAAATTTTTAAGAAATGTATAAAATATGGTATTTCCCTTAACCCTAAGAAATCATGATTTGTATTACAAGAAGCTAAGCTCTTGGGCCATATCATTTCCAAGGAAGGTATGAAGATCGACCCTGAAAGGGTTATTGCTATTCAGAAGGTTGGAGAGCCAAGAAGCAAAAAATAAGTACAGCCTTTCATCAGACAAGTGGGTTTTCTGAGAAGATTCATTCCCAGTTTCGCAAAAATTATGATGAATATTACGAATATGTTGAGAAAGGAAAATTAGGTAAAGTGGACTGAGGTAGCAAGAGAATCATTCAAGGGGATTAAGAATAGTATCACTGAAGCCCTGGTATTAGCCAGTCCATATTTTTACAAAGAGTTTTTTATTTTCTCTTATTCTTCAGAGCATACAGTAGCAGGGGTATTGTTACAGAAAAATGCCTAGAGTGTTGAACAGCCAATTTCTTTTTTTAGTAGAGTGTTGAGAGATGCAGAGCTAAAATATGATATTATGGAAAAGCAACCTTATGCCTTAATCAGGTCATTGAAAGATTTCAAGGTTTACATCCTTCATTCACACATTTTTCCCATGTCTGAAATAATGCAGTGAAAGGTATCCTCACCCAAGCAGACCCTGAAGGGAGAAGAGCCAAATGGATTGTTGTATCGTTAGAGTATGACCTAGAGATAAAACCCACCAAACTGGTCAAGGGGCAAGGATTAGAAAAATTAATGACGAAGGCTAACTATGATTCTTTGCAACTGAACTTCTTACAAGGTTATTCAAATCAGTTGGATGTAGGAATGTAGGTGAGGAAATAATTCTCTACATCCCCTTGGTATGCCGAGAATGTGTATGTATTAAAAAACGTGCAAGCCCCTCCTGGATTAATCAAGAGCAGGGCTAGAGCTATGAAACTATAAGCTACGAAATACTGTATTATGAATCAATTTTTATATTGGAAAGATCCTGGAGGTGTGCTGTTGAATTGCTTGCTAGAGGAAGAAGCCAAACACACAAAGGAGGAATTCCACAAGGGAGACTGTGGTGGACATTATTCCTAGAAGGTAACAGTCAACAAAATCCTGAGGGTGGGATTCTACTGGCCTACCATGTTTTTAGATGTATATAAAGAGACTGTTGTTTGTCATCAATGCCAAATTTTTGAAGGAAAAAGAAAAGTTGTTTCACTACCCCTCCACCCTGTTATAGTAGAGGCACCTTTCCAATAGTTGGGTTTAGATTTCATTGGAGAGATAAATCCTAACTCCTCAGGGTAGAATAGATCGATATTGACAGCCATTGACTATTTTACAAAGTGGATAGAAGACATACCGACTAGAAAAGCAACCGAGAATGTTATCATGGATTTTCTATAGTATAATATCCTGTCAAGATTCGGTTTCCCTAAAAGAATAGTGACAGACAATCCACCAGCATTTTGTTCTAAGAAAATTATAAATTTTTGTCACAAATACCATATCATCCTAAACCATTCCATGACATACTACCCTCATGGAAATGGGCTGGCAGAGTCATCCAACAAAATCCTGGTAAGGATCATAAAGAAGTTGTTAGAGGAAAATAAGAGAGCTTGGCACACAAAACTGAAATATGCTTTATGCGCTAATAGAATAAGCACAAAGAGGGACATCAGAATGTCTCCATTCCAGTTGGTATATGGATCTGAGGTGGTTTTCCCAGCTTCTTGGGGATTGCTAGTTATGAGGTTGTTGCAGGGGTTAGAAGAAGAACCAAACCACATGCATAGAAGGGTAAATCAGATAATCGAGCTGAATGAGCTAAGAAATAAAGCGTACGACAAAGTACAGGGGCATCAGGAAAAGATAAAGGAATATTTTGACAGGAAATCCAAAGAAGATGAATTTCAGGTGAATGATTTGGTCCTGAAGTGGGATGCTCCTAGGGAAGACAAACATGGAAAATTCGACCATATGTGGTTGGGGCCATATATTATTGCAGCAAACCGAGGAGAAAATTCTTTTGTCTTGGAACACCAATATGGATATTCCTGGTCAGGAGGTCCTGTTAATGGAAGGTTTCTGAAACACTACCTGTCTTAAAGAAAGCAGGTAACCCATGTACCATAGCCTGTATATATATTTTTCATTTTTTCACATCTGTTTTGATGTTTTTAATGGAAAACCCAAAGGACTTGAAGCCCGAAGGGAAGGCCCTAAGGTCTAGAAGGGAATTCCGTGCTTGTGTTTTGTTTTATGTATGCTTCAGGCTAGACATGAGGCCGATATGGTTTCAGTTCCGAGAGACATTTTTTAGTCTGGGGTTTGGAAAATATACCCAATGGATCAGGCACTTAGTCTACGAAGTTCTTCGCTACCTCACTAGGAGGATAGCATCCCCAGTCGAAGCCAGTTTTTAGCACCCATTTATTTTTGCAGCATAAAAAACTAAAGGTGAAAGAGGGAGGTTGAACAACTACCTGATGGAAGCTTGAAGTAATCTCCATCCTTGAGGGCCAGGTGCTAAGAGATGAGGAGGAATGGTCTACAAAGGGTCCAATGCAATAAAAATGGACTAGTGTCAAAGGCTAGGTATTAATGGGAAAATAAAATGACAAAGACAAGTGGAGAATCCCTTAAAACCTATAGTCCATAGACAAATACATGAAATACTAAGCGTCACACAGGTCAACACCATTGATCAAAGGCGGGGGCGAGATCTACGTCTTTCAACGAAGCATCGCATGGCCAAGTTGCAGAGAAGAATAGAAATTAATGGATGCGATAGGATTTGTCCCACTAGACAGGTGTCAGCATAAGGAGGCATCACAGCGATAAGACAACAGCGAGAGATGCTATATTGGGACATGTGATGGTGGGAACAGATGTAAGGATCGATTGAAGAGATTATCTTTCTGATATCTAAGGGTTCAGGTTCCACTCGAGGTAGAAAAAGCTAGATTCCCGGTAGATCTACGGTTGGGATAATGAAGAGGACTACATCAATGGCTAATGGAAGTTAGAAGTGCATAAAGGATAAGAGGAACGACCCCACCACCAGGCGGACGATATAAGCAGTTAAAGGGAGCACGAGTCCTCACTGTGGAAGCATGCTTGAGAAGAGATGGAGGGCCCCTCATAGGTAATCACATTGAGAAGTAGCAAGCTGGATGGTAGCAAGGTGGATGCGATGGGATTTTCCTGCCGGACACGTGTCAGCTCTAGAGTCTGTCGCACGGAAGAAGGGTGGTTTGGGAAACCACTTTGGGTGCATGCGATACCAGTTCATCGATACATGTATATAAGATGAATGGCCCAGGTGAAACTCGACAGGAGGATCTGATGGTGGAAATAAATAAGTTGTCAAGTCAGTAGGTGAAAGGAAGCCACATCCGACGGTGCAAGCTGAGCACATGGGAGTTCAATGGTCGAGATTAAAGGATAGTTGGCCAAAGAAGCTAGAGGTTATGGGAACATGGTTATATATATAAGAAACCTCCATGTAGGTTGACATTTGTTCCAAAAGGCTGTTGAAGTCAGAAGAAGTCTCTCGGCGTGTGGCAGATGGCGAAGGTGACAAAACCTTTGACAGGGTGCATACAAGGTTTCCAAAGGTGACAGGTGGGGTCCGTAACCGCCATTCTCAGAAAGTTTAGATCTTTTACAGTCATAAGATGGCAGAAGAACAAGCTTCTACCAGTTCTAGCGTTAAGGTCGCCTTGGAAGACAGAGACGTCGACATATTTGACACATACATTTGGCTCCCCGCCTCAGAGATCAAGGCAAGATTGGAGGCCTTGCATGAATAGGGTTTGGAGATAGATGGAGTCTTCCGATCATATTTTGATTTCTTTTGTATTGAACAGGTACGATCTTGCCCTGAATTTGTGTCATGGTGTTCTGCGAATTACTCAGAACCTCAGAGAGTAATTATGGATGTCCAAAAGTCTAGAATCGTCTATACTGTAGTTGCGTCAGTAGTTTGGGATTATTTTTTCATTCCCGAGTCACAATACCAGGAGTTAGAGATTTTTTCTGGAGATTTTGTGGTCTCCCTGTTCTGCCAAGTTATCCCCGAAAGCCGTCAAGATTTTCTGGTCACATGCCTGAAACCCGTCACGGAGATTACAGAAAATCCATACCCTTTAAATGTCATCCTTTTTTATGACAATTCCCAGTTGGTCTTATCTTTGTTGTCTCATTTTTTAGGATTAGACACAGACCTGTGGGTAACCAAGGTCCAGTTGAGTCTACTGTTTAGGATTAGCATTAGTCTAGCAAGGTCTGAGAATGGGCTCATCCCATACCTAAGGTTTGATGAATTTTTTTCCCACAAGATACATGTACATTTGAGCAAGTTCTCAAGTACTAGGTTTTTTAGATATCAGACACAGTTGTTGAAAATGATTCTATACAGTAGCGCCCAAATCCCACATTTTTACTCATTGCTTGAGGCTGGTGCTTTGGTAGATAATGTCTTCAACTATTTTAACTTTGTATTACCACCGGTTTACAAAATCGTCTTTGGAGAAGAATTGCGTAGGGTGTTGCCCGAGATGAAAACGATGATGCAGTTGAAGGATGAGCTAGATGTCGGTGACTAGTTTTTATCTAAGGATACTACGGTCATCAGACTGTACGTTTTTGTGTAGGAACCCCATGTTTTGCCTGCCTTCCTAACACTGTGAGTTTTTGCTCTTGAGTTCACTAGATAGAAACTGACCCTAGAAGAGATGCAGTTCCAGAAGTATAAGAAAGGCATGGATGTGAAATACCCTTGGAAGGTAGGTCATTTCATCGTGAAGAGTAAAGAGGCCTTCTCAGATATTGAAGAATTATTGAAGCCACTAGGGTTCAAGAAGGATATAGCCATCGATTACGACCCCTTGCACAATATTTCCAAGAGGAGGAAAGATTGTAATTTGAGTGCTTTCGAACATAAAGAGCCTGAAGGGGTGCTAAAGGGGCAAAATTTGATGAGTTGGAAACCTGAAGCTAAGGGAACCTTAGAGGCACGGGAAGGAGATATAATGCTATCTGATTTGATGATGGACTTAGATCAGGTGTCAGATACCATGGAGATGGGTCGGAAGAGAGATTTAGAAGAGATCAGAGACATGGATACTGAGGAAGGGAATGGAGATAAGCGACCCAAATTGGGAACACCAGATGAGTTAGTTGTTGCAATGGTTCAGGAAGAACTCATGATTCAAATGGATAGAGGAAAAGCAGAAAATGAGGAGTCTTCGTCTCCTGAAGTCCAGGTTATAGCATATAAGTTCTGATATGTTAAGGAGGGGGATAGTGGCAATGCGTTTCGGTCCAAGGATGACCTCTGCAAACAATATGATTAAAACAAGCAAGCCTCATCCCAAAGACTGTTTGATTTAATGCCTATAGCTGAAGGTTTGTTTAATACCAAAACTTCCCTGATAACTAGTAGAGATATGAAGGATAACACTTTAATTCTGGCGGTTTTGATAGAGGAGGAAGTTACCGAAACAAGGATCAATTGGAAAACGTTACCAGTACCGGACAGAATCCAGTTTCGTAAATAGATTAGTGATCTTGTATATCATGATTTTGTGAAAGCAGCATTGAGAACTGACAATTTGTAGGTTACGGTAAACAAGTTGGAGAACCAATTGAAACAAGAGAAGCTTGACAACCGAGCCCTCCAACAGCAGGTCAAGAAACTACAAGTTGACCTAGTTGGGAGCAATGGTGGAGGCAAAACCATGAAGTAGCTGTTGGATGAAAAGGATTATTTGATTCTGAAGCTACAGACAAAAGGAAAGATTCCTAATATCCAATTAATACAGGCTCCTAAAGAAACAGACTTTGAGATACAAAAGGAAGCCTTGTCCAAAGAATTGAATGATTGTAAAGCAAAATTGTTGAAGTTTGCTGGAGAAAAAGGAAATTGGGAAAATGAGAATATAGGTTTAGAACAACAATTTAATGACTTGAAAAGTAACTTGCCCAAATTGGACATGCTGCCTACCAACATGGAAGAAAATGGGGATAGCAATGGTACCGACGATCTTGTGCAGGCTATCTCTCACATTAGCCTAAAAGATGTGGAGATCAAAGAGATAAACGAAAAGGCTCAAAGGTTGGAAGAAGAAAATAATAAAAGGGAAGAAAAAGCAAGGGTCCTCCAGGAGAAACACAAAGAGTTAATCTAGATCAATAAAAAGCTCACTCATCAGGTTACCGGGCAGGCAGCGTTACAAGGATGCAAACATTTAGTGTGGGACCGGATCATTAAGGAAGATGAGAACTTTAGACCCTACTTAGAGTTTATAAGAATAAAGGAGAAGACTGTTAGTGATGCTCTCACAGGTTGTGAAGTTGCAAGGTAGACCCTGATCCAAAGACCCAAGGAAACGACATTGAATGCTATCACTTTCTTGAATGATCTATCAGAAGAGGAAAGGTTGAAGTTTAACATTGGAAATAGGATCACAACACTTGCAGCAGCGAGAAGGATCCTAGGGAAGCATGCACAGATTGAGGGTGTGGAATTTAAGGTCGAAGAAATGAAAGGGAAAGTGGTGGAGTTCAGAGGATTGTTTGACAGGTTGGTTGAAATAGGGTTACCTTCATTCTGGAATGATAACAAGGAACTAATCTCCCACAATGCTTATAAAAACCTACTTTAGGCAATAAGGATGGATCATACAAAGTTCAAACGTCTGAAACAGATACTTATAGGCAGAACTCTAATGGAGAAGATCAAAGAGGACATTGAAATCTTGAACAGGTTGATCGCCATTGGTGAAAGGCTCCCTCCATTTTCCTAAGCAGAACACATCGAGATACGAGTTATGGTAAAGTAGATGGTAGATTCCGACCTCCCACCTGCAGACCATTGGGCCAATGTAGAAAAATATAGCAAATCGTTATACGCTCTCCACCCTCCACAATGATGTTTGACTTTTAATATGCTGTTGATGCTTATTTGGAATCAGAGACTTCTAAAAGCTTTCCCATTTTTGAGAAATTTGTAATATTTTTTGAGGCGGTTATATAAATAGCCAGCTGGAATTATTACTTCACTATTTTTGTTTTATTTTACTTGAAGTAAATATTACTTAGTAATAATACCGTTGGATGTAAGAAAGCAGTTAAGCCGGTCCTACCTATTTTTGTTTTATAATGGTAGTGGCAGATAAACCTAGATGAGGTGTCACTCCAGTATAACTATTTTAGGTTTAGGTGAGTCAAGAAAAGGGCTCCAAGGAGCTATATATGGGATGTAATGAAATGAAACAAGGGTTGAAAACTTTTATGGCAATTCTGTGTATTGTTCTGTAAGACATTTTGAGCTATATTTTGAATAAAAAATATGTAGAGCTGAGCCGATGTTTTCATGGATTCTTGTGTGACTGGTCTTGTAGTTTGTTCTCTCTTTTTCCCTGTGTATTGTGCATCTCTCATTGTTAATTCCAATCTGTAATATTCCATCATACTTGGTGCAGTGAGATAGTTAAGTGGAATTCATAGAAATTATGCTCTGCTTATCTTTTTCCAAGTATTTCACCATTACTTCTCTGCTAAAGTTGGTATAGGATTCATCATTGTATTCCTTATATCAATGGATTGTTTCTTTTTCTTCTGTTTCATCAATTAAAATCACTTCGACTACAAGCTATTTACTACGTTGCCCCTGTGTTAAATGCATTTGTGAAGCACCTGTGAATAAATGTTTAGGGTTTGTTTAACGTGACTCCATTGCCCAATCAAGATCCATATGTTTCAACCAAACAATGTTTGAATCATTTTTGTTCCAGCAGAAATCTGATCTTCTGTATGTTTTAATTGAATATATTGAATATGAATGCTGGTGTATGTTTTCACTATTGATAATCTTGATGATTTCCAGTATTCTGTGAGTTTATAGAGAGAGCCCTGTCTTCTTGTGTTAGGTCAGAAACATAAGACAAAGATTGGTTAGTGGTTACCCCTGTTTGCCCACTCCCACAACCTAGGGGGTCATTTTTGTGTTAACACACCTATTGTAGTTTACATATGACTTGATTCTTCAAATCATTTGATTGATTTCTATATTGTAAGTGAAAAGTACGTCTATATGTTCTTTCCACTATATCCATCATAGTACTATAAAATTCCTTCCCCTTTCTATTAACTTCCAACACCACTCTAGATGAGCTAAGGACCAATTCATCATAATTTGTATCTTCCATAACAAAAAATCTTATGATAACATTTACTTATGTTGTTGTTAGTCCTTGCATAACATTCAACATATGCGAATTAAATTATTTGAAACATATTAGTGGATATTATTAAGTACGATATTACTCAAATTTGAAGAAATAATTCACACTGACTTATTTTATATTCGCCTATGTAATGTCCCTAAAAATAGTAAAAAATTTTAAAAAATTTGTTTCTGCAATAAAAGCTATTTAAAGATGATGATTCGTAAATTAACTTCAGTACTGAGAAAATGCATTGGTACTTGTTTGCGGCACTTAAGAGTTTAAGGTTCCTAGACGACAGAGTCTCACTAGTTGTAAATCTTTTGGTTCTGTGGAAGCAATGTGTAGGTAGATAGTGTAATTTTGTCACAAGTGTACAAATGCTAGAGTAATTATAATAGTACCTCCTTCTTACTGTTTTAAGAAATCATGTACATGTTTATAAAAGTCTAATTGTTATCTTTAGGCGAGATGGACCCTTTTTTATGAAATTTTGAGGCCCATGATGGAACACTGGTGTTCCAAAAAGAATGGTAGCCCCGGCAAAGCTCCCGAGAGGTAAGGGTGATCTTTGGGAAGTTCTGGTCTCACTTAGCACCTTGCTAACATATTGTTTCACTTGTGTGCAAGGATACTACAAGGGATCTCTCCCTTACTAATCCTGCACTAAGTCCTGGCACTCTATAAGACTAAGGTGTGAATTGCTAAAGTGCAAATGTCTATGGTGTAAATGACTAAGGTGTAAAACCTTGGGAGAGCATATTCGCATACCAATATTTCATTGATGTCTATTCGACCTTATACTATATCGCTTGCGTGATAAATCAAACTTCATTAAAGGAGAAGTTGGTGGAGTATTAATTTCTCCCTATGACATCAACGTATTTTGAAACCAGCTAGCGGTGAGGGTTTCGATGTTTGGGGTTTCTACATTTGTAAATGTGCTTTGTGTTTTATTTTGGCTTGGCTCAGTCCTTCATTGCATTTTGGAGAGGGTTTGGTGCCCTGACCTAAGCTATGCTCATGGTCAATGCACTCGTGTTTTCTTAGTTGAAGGGGTGGAGAATACGATGCCATGTTCAGGTAATGTTTCCCTTCATTCATTTATTCATTTTCCCTTCCTACTTCTTCGTTTATTCGTTGGTTGTTAAACATCTCATGATTTAACCAGTGGATACTATTGTAATGGAAGGTGATGGATTTTGAGATCTTCTACGTGGGTTGCTATAGGTGACTAGGGCCCTCGATGACATGGGTATTGGAAGTGGTAAGTCCATCTCGTTACCCATGTTTCCCTTTCCTCTCACATCTATGGTGGGTGTACTGTTAGTTTCGTTATGTGAGAGCTTTGTGGAGCTCCTTTGGGCTTACTGGTTTATTTGAAGTCCTAAAGGTCTCCTTTGGCTAGACCATGTATTTAAATGTATCTATTATTTAAATGGGAAATGACATAACCCTGGAGGGCTCTCTGGTTTTTGTGAAATGTCTTGGTCATTCGGTTCTATGACGAACTTTAAGCTGTGTGTAATGGGATGTAATGCTCATAATATAGAACTTTGGGTTTGAATAGAAGTACTGGTCTGCATTTTCTAAATGAACTCTGAACATGTATTACTAGTATGTAGAGATGTTGGCCTCTGTGTATTTATATAAATGATTCGCAATCTTCCCCAATGTCTTCATTTTGTTCCTTATGGAGTATGTATGGTAATGTCTAAGTTTAAAAGAATTCTAGGAATTTGAGTTGCTTCCAAGACTTATAACTTGACCTGTGTCCCAACCATTTGTCTTAAAAGGAAGGTCAAACGTTTTGTTTGCTAGATGTATGGTTAAAATAGGCTTTGTAATTGCTCCTGTGTTTAAATGCTAAGACGTAACGCTAGCTGTTGTTTATTCGTTTGTTGAGTCTATGTCTTAATACTATGCTTTGGGCATTTTCTTTTGGATAGCAAGGTATCTATGAAGTCGATAATAGGATTCGATCTCTTGACCTGTGTTTTGATGTACTAAAGAAAAATGTTTAAGACAAGCAGTGATGTTGTTTGATGTGGGATTCGATCCTGGAAAGTAAAGAATGCCCTTCAGCGTTTTGGGATGGAAAGATATAATGTAATAGTATGCTAGTATGCTATCTAAGCCTGCGTTTCTTTTGGTTTGCCTTTCGTCTTGATTCTAGGCAACGATTATTTATGCAGTGGTAAAAAATCTCTTTCCTTTCAATGATGTATCTAGTATCTAAAGGAAATCATAGAAGAATCTTGTTTTGAAATATTTAACTATTAGCAAATCATGGTTTACAGAGAGTGGATTTGAAAACGATAACACCCCTGTCAATGGACTGTGTGAATTAAATATACGATTTAGTGTTTAAAGGAATGGTGGGCATGATTACGATACTGTAGTGTGAAGTTTGCAATAAACAATTGTTTGGTTTGACTAGGAAGATATATATATTGTGGCAGCTCTAAGCCTTACAATTTTCTTTGCTATTTTGGAGTCTTGCTGAGGGTTTCGATGCTAGGTATCTGCCTATGTTGACTCTGGTATTTATAACACAAGACATGGGAAAAAAGATAGTTCACAGAACGTAAATATTAAGGAGAATATAACCCTAAGCTAAAATAATACTTTGACAATGAAGAAATAAAAAAACATACTATGGAGGTTTGAGAGAAGTCAATGATAATGTCTTTGGTTTCTAGGTTTTTGTTGTTAATGATGTCTAGCACAGGCTAGCTGGGATAGACCTGCTAGACCATCAATTCTTACTTTGATCAAAGTGCCTAAGTCAGTAGATTATAGGTTAAAGGCTTTGCTACTGTAGATAAAACAACCCGAGAGCTTCATGCCTGAAGACCCTTGCTCTATGAGAAAATTTATACTGAACGGGTTTAGAAAAATAATCAATTCTGAGATATAAAGTTCTAGTTAATAATTCTTAGCTAAATAATAATTTGAAATGAGAAATGGTAGTTTTTGTACCTAGTTATATGGAAGCTTGATTCTCCTTGGCAAGACCTGCACACTCAAACAATAATTAATGCAGAAAGTTTATGGATTTGGACAACCTGTAGAATGATCGTTTAACCTGAAAACTTTGGGACAACCATATTCCTCCAAACCATGACCCTTAGACCGTTCCTGGTTCTAACTAGATCCCCCCCAGCTTGGTTCCAACATGCAATAAGAGATAGAGGCCCTAGGTCACTACTGGTTCAAATCTGAAAATTTATGTGGGATTGCTTTAGTTCTTGGAGCAGAAAAATAATTCTCTCCAATTACCATAAGAGAATGATAATGAAAAAGATGATTCCCATTCTTGGGTTCTACCATCTTTATGTAGGGGAGTCTTGAATTATGGTTGTTTAAATAATTAATTAATTTCTTTAAATTTAAATAATTAATATTCTTTAAAAGTTATCATCATCAAATATCTAGTCCTTGTGGAGCTAGGACTTTTCCTTTGTTTTAACTAGAAGCGATTTTAAATAAATATTTTCATAATAATATTAACAACAATACTAAATATATTTCAATATTTAAATTAATAACATTATTAATAATATTTAAATAATTTTGCAGCCAACTATGCATAAATTATATGCAATAAATATATTTTATAAATAAATATTAACATCATTATTATTAAAGCTTTTTAATAATAATATTTAACTTTGAGATCCTTAAGCATGTTATTTATATAAGGCTACTCTTAGTCAACCCATGCTTTAATTTATGGTAAATATCTCTTATTTAATTATGTATCTTCCCATCATACTTCTTTTAATAGTAAGGACAAGGCCCAATTCTTTGGACGGTCTGTTGGTGAACTTGCGTAGGTACCTCTAGTCTCTCTCTTGCATGTCGGATTCCCTCGTTTAACATGGTAGTTCCCGTAGTATTTGATGATAGATAAAAGATGAATCATTTAACCAAATTAAATAAATGTGATGAAAGCAAAAGTGCTATTCAGAGTCTTTCTCACTCAACACTTTGAGATCTAGTAACCTCGAGTGCTCTTCAGAGCTTTTAACTCAACACTCTCACATGGGTGTTACACTAGTGCAATTCCAGAGCCTCCTACTCAACACTAGTTCTAGAATGTGGTTGCGACCCACATCTAGAATATTTAAGTGTCCTCGGATCCTATATTCATTTATCAATCTTAGAGTGCTCCAGGGCTTATTCCCAACACTCAATGTACATCAGGGCTTACTCCTAGTACATAATCATTCTTCTAGGTACATCGGGGATTCTGCCTAGTACGTAGGTAATCTGTGTGTTTCTAAGTCCATGCTCAACACAACACATAAGTCAATCATGTAAAATCATAGCTCTGCATAGTAAGTAACAAAAAGGTCATCTCAGTATATTAGGGCTTGTACCCACATCATATGTCAAAGAACATAATCAAAACATTAGGGCTTCCTTGCCCAATATAAAATCAAATAATGGAGTGAGTCAGGGTCCATGCCCAATATGTCAGTCTATAAAAAGTAAATCATATGCACTAGGGCTTATGCCCAATTATCAAAATAAATCATATGTGCTAGGGCCATGGCCCAATATAACATCAGAGAATAGTCAATCCAAAATTCAAGATATTACAACCTAATTCATCCCTCTCCAACTTTTCCATGAACATTTTATGCTCTTTTAGACTTAGATTGTTAATAATATTATCACCCTTCATCATTTTTTGGCTTTGCATGTCACACATGAACCAATACATATTAGTTAAATTTACAAATAATTCAAACAAATCAATTTAAATACATAAATTAAAAATCAATTGTCTTCTTCATAATTCTAGATGTGCTCCCACTATATTGACTAAAATTGTTGCTCATTAAACTCATACCATGAATTTTTTATTAGAAAACAACCTAGACCATTAAATACATAAACTATCAATATATTACACAAATAAATTACAGAAATTCAAAATAGAAAACAAGTCTGATATTGATGCACTTAATCACATAAAATGCATCGATGCATTTATGTGCATACATGAAATGGTGCGTAATATCAACATGAGAGTACATTGGAAGTATACAAAATATTTAACGTCGTAGGAAAATAAAAAATGATTCATTTCTTCCATTAGCAGTGCGATATTCTTATAAATGCACCAGTGTCTTATTGCGATACTATCGATTGCGATACTATCGCACCAAGAATCGAGAAATGATTTTTTGTGTTTTAGAAAAATAAACATATTGACACACATATTAGTTCTGGTGCGCTAGATATACACACACACCAGTTCATTGATGTTACATCTCTGCACTCAAAACTACTCATGTGTTTTTTAGTCAAAAAAATTGAGGGAACCAACATGGTTACAGATTAGACCCAAAAGGTGGCGCCATCTCAATCCATGCTTTTAATATATAATCACAAACTCATAAAATCTAAAATCACTAAAAGAAAAAATCATAATTGTTTAATAGTATAGGGATTTAAACCCTAATGTAAAATTTTGCAACCACATAAAATGAAAAGAAGCACCAAGAAAATAAGGGTTGCAACGTTGAAGGTAGCTAGGAAGTTTTTTTTTCTAAATCTAAACTAGTACAAAATAGGTGATAAGTGACTAAACAAATTACTAAAAGTGGGTGATAAATGACTAAATTTGGTCACTTGACCGCTAGTCATAAATTAGCAGTCACTTATCACCCAACCAAATAGGTCATTTATCACTTGGTCATAAATTGCTTGAATTGCTTCATGGATTGGCCATATATTTACTCATTTATTTGGTCATTAATTGTAGCTATTTGGTTGTTTATTTGTTCATTAATTGTCACTATTTGGTCAATTATTTGATAATTAATTATCGTTGTTTGGTAGTACATTTAGTCATTTATTTAGTTTGCATTGATTGTTGTTAACTAGTCATTTATTTAGTATTAATTATTGTTACCTAGTGATTTATTTAGCCATTGATTTTTGTTATATGGTCATTTATTTAGTCATTGATTATTGTTAGCTTGGCCTTTAATTAGTTATCGATTTATGTAGATAGGGTGTAGAGGAATCGAACAACCAACCTCTTGCTATAAAGTAGGTGTTCTTCCATTGAGCTAGAACCCTTAAAGAGAATCAAAGTTCATACTAAACAATTAAGTTTAGTACCATACAATTCATACATATATTTGATACAAAGCAAATTTTGATTCACTTTAATATTTTTAGTACCATTCAAAGCTCACCATTGTCGACACAATCTCATGGCATGGGATAATTGGACCTTTTTATGAAAGGCTACATACCATATATCTAGAAATTGGTAAATTTGTACAAAGAAAAATAATATATTTTAAAATTTGTATTTTCAATACAAATTTATCCTGTCATGAAGAAGCATAAAGGAAGTTTGACATTATCAATTTCATTACACCATCTAGGAATATGGATCACGTTCCTCTAAAAAAACCTTGTTATGTAAGCATCACGTATTTGCACAAGTGCAAAAGTGTTGTTAGTGCAAAACTGCACACTTTTAGATTAAAGTTGTGCTCAAGAAAATTCGAAAAATATAATTATTCTGCTCATTTGAAACTCATAGTAAATTATGTGACTTGAATAGTACTAGTATGAAAGTAGCATCAAATAGGCCTACCTCTTTATACATTTCAAGAATAAATGCAACACATGATGTTTACTTTCCATCACTATAAATCCAATCCTCTTGGTTAGGTTCTTAGGAATAGTCAACATCTCTTCAAAGGGTATGTCACGCTTCCGCCTTCAACTTGTTGATCAATACATATCATATGAAATTTGAATGTCTTAAAACCAACAAAAGGATTGACTTTCAATGACATCTAAATGAATAATCATTGGTGAGTACATACTATAATTTATAGGTCAATTATTTTTCCATATGCCCATTAAACATAATACATATCCATACCCTGAAGACTACAACTATATACCCCATCTATTCAATTATTTCAAATAACTTGCACATCTCTATGTTAAAGTTTTACAAATCTGAACCAAAAAACAATTCAACCCATTTATGGTCCAAAGAAACCAATTTTTTTTCACTCCTAAATAGCTCCAAACATGTGAATGATTGTATGCATGGTTAAGAATGAATTTTGACCAAATTCTACAACCTAAGTTTTACTTGACAACAATAGATGCAATTGAATTTCTGATCTGGCTATTACTTGCAACAATTGAGTTCAATTTTCACGTGATTTAAAAATGTATATGTATGTAATGGGATAGGTGTTATACGTCAAACTTGCACCTCTCCATCCGTGATCACCTTGAGTTGTTGATCACACAAAAGGACAACTTGGATGGAGGAGCATGTTGACCTTAGATGATACTTTGACTTACTCCATTTCCTAACTTTACTGGAAAAACCCTAAAAATATCATTCTGAGATATGAGCGCTACTCTATCTAGAGAGACTAGCACCTGTACGCTACTCCAGTGCATAATAGTAGCGCTCAAAACCTTATAGGCGCTACTCCTTCTCAGCATAGTAGCGCTCAACATTTAAAACTCAATGAGTGCTAGTTGACAAGCACCATAGTAGCACCATAAACGCTACTCCACTGAACAATAGTAGTGTACATATCAAAAGATTATTAAAAAATAATTAATTTTCACGAGGGGGATTAGTTGCTGGCAGTTTCCTAACTTCCCCAACCTCCTCCATAACCATACATCGACCTTAACTACTTCTCTGATCCTATAAATAGAAGGAAGACTAAAGAGAAAGGTTAGATATCCAAGCCAGAGAAGAGCAAGAGCCCATAATCAAGTTGCAGGAGCCTGTCATAAAGTCAGGTATACTTGTACATCAATTTACTTTTGACAATAAAGGTTGAAGTGTCTTTTTTGTTCCAACTTAAATGTGTTCTGAAATGACATCTTAATTTGGATCTGTTTTGGTCAATATCAAATGCTTAACATTGCTTTTGTTTCATTCAAACATTATATATTGTCCAAGATGCGTTGAGAAAGGTATTTTTATTGCAGGTTTACTGAAAGGAAGGTGGATTTGAAGGTTGAGCACAAGATCAAGTAAAGGCTAGGATCGAACTTCGATTGAAAGGTGTGTTCTCAAGATCCATAACTTATTTCTTTTCATAAATATCTCTGTAATATCATCAATACACTTACCTGTCACCCCACTCTAGTTGATAGCATTAGTTTCCTTGCTATAGGGTAATTTTTCCCACCAACAGACTGGCGACTCCACTGGGGAATAGTTGTGTTTTTGGTCTAGGAAATTTGTTTTTGTTTGTCTTCCCAGAATTGTTTTGACTCCTGTTATATGCTGAGAAACCCTGTAGGTATCCCCTACCTGTCTTTATCTGCTTCCATCAGTCTTTTTGTATCTTTTCAAAGTCAGTTTTTAAGCTTTTGAGATATGAGTGCTACTCTGTTGTACATACAGTAGTGCCCATACGCTACTGTGCTATACATACAGTAGCACCCATCTCTGCAGGGGCGTGAGTTTCCCTACTACACAGTAGGGTACGTTTCCTAAAGCCTTCTGTTAGTGGTTAGCTTGAGTTTTTAGCCATTTTTGTGGTTTGCTGACTTTGCTTTTGGATCTCCTGGACTGTTGGATGAGGTTTTTAACTTTTCTTTTAAAGTCATAGAACCTTTCTTTGAGTCTTTTTTCCATCTTTTGAATCGCTTGTTTACCTTTGGAACGTTTGGACTGTTTATAACTTTTTGGAAGACTAGGTTGTGTTTTGTGGTGAGCACTTCCACGTTTTTATGCCCTGACTGTATGTTGCTAGTTTACAAACCTGCATACTCTTGTATCTACTATTTGTGGCAACATTTGTCTGCTCTTTACCTATCCTATCCTTTGTTTTAGGGTTTGGTCCGTTTTAGAGCCTCTAGGGTGTCTTCCGAATTTGTTGGTTTCCAATCTTCTAGGACTCTTTGTCTTTTTCTGGTTTCAAGTGTATTTAAAGTGCTTTAGGCTGATTCATTTCTCAGTTCTTTGTGTTAGTAGGGTAGTTGGCAGCTTGCTTGTCTACTTTTTGCTTGGCATAGTGGTCTTGCTAGGGTTAGATGCTTTAGGTCAGTCCTCTTGTATCTATCTCCTTTGTTTTCTCCCACTTTGTTTCCGAGTTTAGAGGCTTTTTCTTTGCAAAAAACCTGTAGATCAAGTCTTTTTTGAGCTAGTGCCTTGACAGCTATAAGCTTAAGAACCATTTTAGCCATACTTACACATTGCACACAAGTATTATTTTGATTTCCATGTTTATAGTTCTTTTTCGTTTATGATAATAGAAAAAGCAAAAAATTTGGTAGGTTAAGTTTAATAAGGCTTATTTTTTGTTACAAGATAGCATAGGTTATTTTGTACAATTTTAAAAAGAAAAAAAAAATTTAAGTAGATTTGCTCAGTTTTTTCAGTTTTGGAAAGAAGTAAATGAAAAAATAAAAGAGTTTTGTTGTAGAAAGTTTGAATTTATGCACTTTTTGTTTTCCTGTTGCAACCACGCCACAGAAAAGCACTACCTTTTGAGTAATAACAGCCCTAATTTTTTTTTAATAAAATGAAATAGAAACAATTTTTTTTTTAGGGATACACTACACCAACTAGTTTTGGTTAGGATCTTGAGTTTAAATCACCTTAAACCACTCAAGATCACACATGACGCAAAAATCATAGTTCGACTATCATAGGTAAATCCATTTCACTCAAATATTTCCTGGGATTTATGCAGTAGGTCATTGCAAGATCAGATTGTTGCGAATACTCCTCCTACTTTCTGTCTCGAGCATACGCCAATATCGGATCGCGTTTGGGGACTCTTTCGAGTTTAGGGCTCAGTTACCCTGCCCATGCCTTCTGATTCGACTGGTGACTGTTCCCCTAGGAGTTTTCGATGTTTTGGTATCCTTAGTATCTGACTTTAGGTTCATACACAGGTGACAGCAGAGGGTATATCTGCTGTACCTAAGACAGACGTGGGAGGAAACCCCTTGCAGGTCTTTGGGAGGGCGGTTGGGTGATTCCAGCGCTTGCACCCTTAGTCGTTGTATTGTGGACCCCGGGTAACTATCTTTCTTCCTTCGTTGATCTGTTCTGGGCCCTCATCATCCCAGACTCTTCTCTGGAAGGAACCTTGTTTGCTTGGTTTGCATACTTAGGACTTTTTAGTTGGCGTGTTGTTTTCCCCCTAGTCGTAGTGGCCACTAGGTTCTAGTTTGTTATTTTATATTTATAATCACAGAGAATCAAGAACTTCGTAGATCAAGAAGGTTTCAAAACCTTCCACCAATTAGAATAGAACCTTTATAGCCAGATAGACGACAGTGGGTAAACACTGGTATTTCTTCAGAGACTATTCCTGAAACAGAATTTCCTGAGGAAATTCTTACAACAGAAAATCCTGAAGTAGGAATTCCTGAGGAATTACCATTTGAAGTTGAGTTTCCTGAAGAACAAACAGCAATAGAGAACCCTGAAATAGAGGTTCCTGAGGAACCACAACCAGGTACCCCAGATCAGTGACACTTTAGTTCAGTTGAGATTTAAGATATTACTTCTACAGAGTATAGCACTCCTTTCAATCCTCCTCTGACCAATCCTAGAATTCCACTTCTGACACCTGTTGGTTTCCAGTAGCCCCATTATAGTGCATATAATTCCTTCCCTGGACATATGATGTCTACTTTAGGAGGTCAACAGGGATTCCCCCAAACTCCCACCATAGGTATGAACACTAACATGATAAATCCTTCTTTTACTGCTACGCCAGGTCAGGCACAGACAACCTCTGTTCCTACTCCGTCTTTCAGTTTTAATACTGGTACATTAGGTATGCCAAGTTCAACAACGATGGCATCTATCCCTACACCTACTGTTGGACCTAGTAGTACATCCAATTTAGCATCATCTCCTGCTTTTCAACCGTTATATCAGATACCTAGTACTTGGATTTCCACACCTACTGTAGGACCAAATTTTTCTGCCACCATGCCTATCATGAGTACTATGATCGCACCGTCCACATCAGCTACCACTGGTTTCAATACCTTTGCAAGTTCCAACTTGAATCAAAGTAATATGCCTGTAGGTAATGTTCCTTTTTCCTTATTTTCAGGGGGAGGGGGTAATTATAACATCTCCACGATTTGCGAGTTAGTATTTTGGTGAAAATTAAGATTTCTTCCCTTAAAGATCTTCACAATAAAAAAACAATATCAGGAAACAGCCAACATGTAATTAATCCTTGTGCATACACTTGACATTCTTATAGAAGTCAATTTGCTTATGTCGTTAAGTATTACCATTGCATCTCCTTGGATATCCATTCAACCATAAATTTTAATTTCTAGGGAGTGTTCTAGTGCCCTTAACGCACTCTTACATAATTCCCCTCAAGCCTTCTTGCTTGAGTCCCGGAATCTATTTTCCTTCAATCCTCCGCACTTGAGTCTAGGAAAATCTCTTTCAAAATGATCAATTGTTTCATCATATTACTTTTCGTAACCTTACGATTTCTCTAACGAATTTAGTTTTAGTTCTTTATTCAACAATAATTATAAAATTTAAGAATACACAACAGTTGTGATGTAGATCTTAAATCCTCACCTCTTTACCCTGCATAATATATTACGCTCTTCCAATAATTCCCACCGAGTTTTGACCATCTGCCAAATCCCTTTGTCAGTATAACAATATCCAATTTGTATGAAATATAATAATCAGAATATTAACTTTTATAAACAATATCTATACATGATCACTTAACCTTTTTTCCGTACATGCTAATACCATGTAAGTAATAACAATTTATAATTGCATACCTTTGTAACCACATACCTTCATGAAGTTGACGACATATATCTTTATTGTATGATGCTCATATGCCGAGGTGGAGGCTCACTTCCATTTAACACATATTAGTATTATGCTCAACATCTTGTGGAATCCATAACCAAACTGCAATAGGTAGTCAAGGTAAAGGATACTTTTATCTCATAATCTAAAATACAAACCTTTATAACACCCACTCAAATATCCCCGTATCCATAGTAGAGATCACTTACTAAGGAGTATATATAATGAGCTCGTGTATCTTCATCACATACATCTTATTAACTAAATAGAGTGCACATGTGTACTTTTAAGTAATTTTGACCATCTTCCTTTTGTGGAACTTACAAGCAAGGTTACAAACCAACTCCATTATTACACATTAGTATTGCATCTTTTATCCTATACAATTACATACTAATTGAATTGATTAGTAAGGAGACTACTAACAATTTTCCTCTTTTTGACAATTTCCTAGTCATAGAAGATTTTTTTTTTTTAAAATTGAACCTCATTTAATTCCAAATGAAATGAGACATTTTAAAACCAAGAAACTTTTTCATGAACCTTACCTTGGCACCTGATATTATAGTCTCAACAACCTATTAATCTCATAACCTTTCTATGAGATTGAGACAAGCTTTACCATTGGAATTTTCAAAGTTCTGAGTTGTATTTAAGCAAGGCACAATTTGCATAACGACTGGTATGTCCCTTAAAATATTCGTAACTCTCATTAACTTTCAATACTTTGAATCAAAATCTAAATATGTGACCATCCATCTAATACAAAACAACATAGACAAACTAGTGTGATGCTTGAACTCTTAAAATTGGTCATTTGCTAGTATTAAATCTTTTGAATAGACTCAATGATAATTTAACCGAATCCTAACATTTCAGGACTGTAGATGACTTTGAAGGAGATAATATTTCACACTATAATTGTATTCAACATGCAAGCCTCAAATTTCTAGGTGGACGGGCTGAGCATTTATCTATTCAATAATGCACTTCAGGTTTAAAGAGTTTGCACAGTCAAACATATCATACTACACTTTTCTACTTCACAGACCATAATATTATTTGCTTAAAAATAAGGGAAACCTTTGCAATATATGCCCAACCTTAAGGCGACAGAATCGACATGGGGATTTCATGCTAATCGAGAATTCTTTTGATAATTAGGACTTGGGAAGTTTAACTTTAATCCTCTATTGAATTACGACATCCCTAAGACCTACAAATTTTTGTATGAACTCTTTTACAAATGGATCTGAATACTTCGTAATTTCATTTGTTCGATGTAAACATTTGTATTGGTTGTTATTTTCATTTGCATGGTTTTTCAACCAGACTACTATGTCGAGTTCGTACTGAAACAATTTCAACAATAGGTCCTAACAAAAGGAATTTCCACACACGCTTTTGAATTCAAAAGTTCAAAATTCTGAGACTTTGAATCGGATGAATATTTAATCCACTTAAACCCTACATATCGAAATGGATATCACCCAATCCAACGAAAACATTGCGAGTTAAATATCAAACACGACAGTGAATCTTATCACGTAGAATAATACTAACCACCATTTCGAATTTTATATAAAATACCAATTACTAGACCATCTATATCTTCATACAAGGAGTAGGGAGGGGGTGAGTGCAAGTAGAAAGCCAGACGAGCCAGTAAGACTACTTTACCAGCAAAATATTTGATATGAACTTTGCTATCAATCAACATACCTTTTTGATCCCTCGACGACCTTTACTTTCTAGCAGTAGAATGGTCACATTCTATAATGCGTACCTCAAGCAATGGAGAGGATAATTTGTAATTCAAGGTAATCTGTGAGTTACCTCCTGCCCAGCTTGAACTGCCCATTTAATTATTTTCAAATGGAGTCCCTCACCTGATTCATCAAACTCATTCTTCATGTTGAGCCAACTATAGGCCCGAGTGCTGTAACATGTGCTCTGATACCATATATAACATCTCCACGATTTGCGAGTTAGTATTTTGGTGAAAATTAAGATTTCTTCCCTTAAAGATCTTCACAATAAAAAAACAATATCAGGAAACAGCCAACATGTAATTAATCCTTGTGCATACACTTGACATTCTTATAGAATTCAATTTGCTTATGTTGTTAAGTATTACCATTGCAGCTCCTTGGATATCCATTCAACCATACATTTTAATCTCATGACATCCAGGAATTCCCATAACAACCACAATAACACACATACACATAAGAAACACACATACGCATAAGAAGAGAACAATTTCAGGTGGTTCACCCCTATTGGGCTACGTCCACAAAGGCAGGTCATTTCTTTTATTACTCAATGAGAAGGGGGTTTTACATCAGCAACCAGTTGTTGCGTTCTTCATCATTCCAAGCCCTTCTAACTATCTGGAACAATTTTCACTTCAATTTTCTTCCTGCATCATATCTCATAAACCAAGGTGCAATCTTATTTCCCTTCAAAAACTTTCGTATGTAAGGGACAATATAATTTAACTAAATAAAAATCCAGCGATCATCATTATCACATAAAAGCTACATTACCTGCGAATTGCACTACGCACACCATACACAGAGTGTCGCGCATATAATGAGATCACAGGGAAATTACTTCCCTTCCCTCTGTTCATCAACGCCTTCAATGGCAGCCGGATATAAACAATACTAGGTATATCATTCAGGGATCACGTTTTACAAACCGTTCCGATTCAGAAATTAAGCGAAAACAAGTCGATCTTGAATCAAACACAGAGTATTCAACTATAAATGCGATTCAGAAATTAATGTGACATCCAATCGATCTTGAATCACACGTAGGGTATTAAAATGTAAATACATTTCAGAACATGGAGACCGACCCAAGAATCATGGTCGAGCTCTGCAATTGTTTCTATAGAGTCGACCTAAATTTGGATTAAGATCATATCTAGAGGGGACAAAACGACTGTATTCTGAAATAAATTAGAAAACTCATACAGACTTCACCTCCTGATTGTTTTTCAGTCAATCGACAATCGACTAGAGATTTCACCAATTAAATTACTCAAAATAAATTTCAATAAACATTCTATTGAATTGAGAAAATAGATATGTAGTCCAATAAAGATTGGGATCACTCAGATCTGAGGATCACTGAGTATCTCAAGCATTTGGGCAGACCAGCCGACTCGGTTACACCAAGGGATGCCTACAAATCGACGGCCCTTTCCATCCTAAATCATTCATTACTCATAACAAGAGTAACAACAATTTCAGATCTGCACTACTTAGATTCCATCAATCGATTCAGCGCCTGATACTTCCATAATCACACGAAATTAACAAAATCTCCAATAAAAGTAAACGAAAACTGGGAAATGCAGTCAAAAGAAACTTGCTACCAACATCTTTAATTGCAGTCACTCTGTCTTGGTAACATTTGGTCTTCCAATAGGCAAATGATTTCGGCTTTGACTGGAAAAATTAAGTCTTTTACTTCGATTGTTCAAGTATTCAAATAATTAGAGGCAGATGCCATGCCGAATACTACCATAGTCACATTAAATTATCAAAATCTCCATTAAAAGAAAACGAAAGCTGAGAAATGTAATGCAACAGAACTTCCTATCGGCATCTTTAATTGCAATCACCCTATCTTGGTAACATGAGGTTTTCTAACAGGCAAATGAGTTGTTAGATGACTTTCAGTGGAAAATTGAAGCCTTTTGCTTCGATTCGTAAGGACAGATGCCATGCCTGACACTTCCATAATCAGAAGGAAAGTTAAGAAATGCGGTAAAGAGAGACTTCCTACAAGCATCTTTAATTACAGTCACTTTTATCTTGAAAACCTTATTTGACATTTCAGCAAAAATCTCCCTTAAAACAAAACGAAATCCTAGAAATGCATACCGTGCCACCGTTAGCTTTCATCCCAAACGCTTACCGCGATGACAGCCATGCTGCAATATCTTCCATTTACATCGATGCCGAAGACCGGAGCGCAAGCGATCTTTTTCAAGGCCAGGGGATGGACTCAGCTGGATTCGATCACGAGTCTCATGGAAAGTCCATCGAAGGGAGCAGGAAATTTTTTTTTCACAACAAAATCATTTTCCCCCTTTAAACACCTGGGGAGTTTTCTTTGTAAGATCCACCCGAGTTAGGTAAACATCGGATCCTCTATCCACATGCCAGATGGTACTTCACAAGGTGCCATCTTTCAGCGATCAAACAAGCGAATAAACTCCACGTGGAATCCCACTCCCATAAGGGAATAATCCGACTAAGTGAAATATAGCTGGGAAAAATAAAATAAAACTCTCATATCTCAGAATATACATAAGATAAGGGTAAGCGGAAATGCCTATTAGAGAGGCATTTAAATCGTCCTTAATTGACAATGCAATACCACTGTTAATAGGTGGTGGTATTTTAAAAAAAAAAGGAACATATGACCAAGGTGTGCATCACGAGTTGTGCACACCACTTAGTGAGGTGGCCTAAACAACAACCGTACTAATTCCATGCCAAAAAGAAGGATGGCATTTGTGTGTATTAATGATAATTCAAGACTGGTTAGATTGTATGTATATATATATATTCATCTATACTTTACCAAGGCATAGGACCATGGTATATTCTATACCAATGACCTCTCCTTTATTCTAGTTTCTTATTATGAGTTCTAAGACTAGATGAATAGCTCTATGGCACTCGATGCCATAAGGATAATAAAAATCACTTAACCTAATTAGTAAATAACTTCCACTAATAGTGTAATTAAATAAGTTCACTATCTTGCTAGCGGCAAAAGAAATAGTAGCTATGTCTCTTCAAGACTTACCCATATCATATGGTTGGACGCATGAGGTTTAGACGATCAAGTGAAACAAGTTTCCCCTTCTTAGGTTCCTAAGGTATCAGGATGACAACGGTCGTCGATGCTCGATCTTTGTGGCTTCCTAGCCATCAACATTTCCCCTACCTTAATGGATTCAAGCTTCATCTTTAAGTTGCGTCACCATCTAAATTTATGATCTTCAAATTAGGAATTAAATAGTCCTAACACAAGGTTCTCTGGTGGGGCCTTGGCCTTGAGCTCCTCACCAGATAACCGATACAATATTTATTTACATTTATAAACAAATTACTAGGGCGAAATGAGGGATGTTACATCCTCCTCCCGTTAAGAATAACACCGTCCTCGGTGTTCATACTTCTTATAAATTCATCTTCTTTTCTGGAATCATCTTTAGCTTGCTTCTCTTCTTCGAACCTTCAAGTTTTTTGTTTTTTTTTTCTCTGTATGTCATTGTCATTCATATCCTGTATTTCAATGCAACAATAATTTTATATTCCAATAAACATTGAGGCCTTGTTGCAACAGAATATTTTCTATTCTTTGGATATCTGTTAGTCCTTATTTGTGCTCTTATCATCATAAGTATACACAATACACACTAAATTTCAAATACGATTTATAAGCAATGTAGAATGTAATTATCTTTTTGAAGGATAGCTGTTACCTCCAATACGTAGGTTGGTAACATTTTTCTCACTTACTTTCAAGCAAAACAATCTTCAAGCAATAAACTTATAAAATTCATCATTCAACGTTACCCTTGAAATTTTTTTTTTTTTTTTTTTGTTTCCACAGAACCGGGATTCAAGAAACTATAATACTTATCATCAATTCCATAATCAAATTAAGAAACATAAACAATGAATCCATGTGTTCCAGAGCTTATGCTCAACACATCATAAAGTAGTCCATGTGATCCACGGCTTATGCCCGACGCATATAAAAGTAATCCATGTGTTCGAGAATTGTATACAGTTTAATTTAATCAATACATCAATCATTTGCTCCAGGAAATTCTTGCCTAACACACCAGTGCTCACGCAACAATCCTTTTGGAGATTTCTTGCCTAACACCCCAGTGCTCACACAGCAATACTTTCTCCCATGCATACTAAGCAGCGTCCTGCCTCCCGCATATGCATTTTATTATAGTTTGCCTAGGTCTTTATAGCCTGCTGATTCATTCGAGAATCCTGGCAGCTATCAACTCCCTAATTTCTAGGGAGTGTTCTAGTGCCCTTAACGCACTCTTACATAATTCCCCTCAAGCCTTCTCGCTTGAGTCCTGGAATCTATTTTCCTTCAATCCTCCGCACTTGAGTCTAGGAAAATCTCTTTCAAAATGATCAATTGTTTCATCATATTACTTTTCGTAACCTTACGATTTCTCTAACGAATTTAGTTTTAGTTCTTTATTCAACAATAATTATAAAAATTTAAGAATACACAACAGTTGTGATGTAGATCTTAAATCCTCACCTCTTTACCCTGCATAATATATTACGCTCTTCCAACAATTCCCACCGAGTTTTGACCATCTGCCAAATCCCTTTGTCAGTATAACAATATCCAATTTGTATGAAATATAATAATTAGAATATTAACTTTTATAAACAATATCTATACATGATCACTTAAACCTTTTTCCGTACATGCTAATACCATGTAATTAATAACAATTTATAATTGCATACCTTTGTAACCACATACCTTCATGAAGTTGACGACATATATCTTTATTGTATGATGCTCATATGCCGAGGTGGAGGCTCACTTCCATTTAACACATATTAGTATTATGCTCAACATCTTGTGGAATCCATAACCAAACTGCAATAGGTAGTCAAGGTAAAGGATACTTTTATCTCATAATCTAAAATACAAACCTTTATAACACCCACTCAAATATCCCCGCATCCATAGTAGAGATCACTTACTAAGGAGTATATATAATGAGCTCGTGTATCTTCATCACATACATCTTATTAACTAAATAGAGTGCACATGTGTACTTTTAAGTAATTTTGACCATCTTCCTTTTGTGGAACTTACAAGCAAGGTTACAAACCAACTCCATTATTACACATTAGTATTGCATCTTTTATCCTATACAATTACATACTAATTGAATTGATTAGTAAGGAGACTACTAACAATTTTCCTCTTTTTGACAATTTCCTAGTCATAGAAGATTTTTTTTTTTTTAAATTGAACCTCATTTAATTCCAAATGAAATGAGACATTTTAAAACCAAGAAACTTTTTCATGAACCTTACCTTGGCACCTGATATTATAGTCTCAACAACCTATTAATCTCATAACCTTTCTATGAGATTGAGACAAGCTTTACCATTGGAATTTTCAAAGTTCTGAGTTGTATTTAAGCAAGGCACAATTTGCATAACGACTGGTATGTCCCTTAAAATATTCGTAACTCTCATTAACTTTCAATACTTTGAATCAAAATCTAAATATGTGACCATCCATCTAATACAAAACAACATAGACAAACTAGTGTGATGCTTGAACTCTTAAAATTGGTCATTTGCTAGTATTAAATCTTTTGAATAGACTCAATGATAATTTAACCGAATCCTAACATTTCAGGACTGTAGATGACTTTGAAGGAGATAATATTTCACACTATAATTGTATTCAACATGCATGCCTCAAATTTCTAAGTGGACGGGCTGAGCATTTATCTATTCAATAATGCACTTCAGGTTTAAAGAGTTTGCATAGTCAAACATATCATACTACACTTGTCTACTTCACAGACCATAATATTATTTGCTTAAAAATAAGGGAAACCTTTGCAATATATGCCCAACCTTAAGGCGACAGAATCGACATGGGGATTTCATGCTAATCGAGAATTCTTTTGATAATTAGGACTTGGGAAGTTTAACTCTAATCCTCTATTGAATTACGACATCCCTGAGACCTACAAATTTTTGTATGAACTCTTTTACAAATGGATCTGAATACTTCGTAATTTCATTTGTTCGATGTAAACATTTGTATTGGTTGTTATTTTCATTTGCATGGTTTTTCAACCAGACTACTATGTCGAGTTCGTACTGAAACAATTTCAACAATAGGTCCTAACAAAAGGAATTTCCACACACGCTTTTGAATTCAAAAGTTCAAAATTCTGAGACTTTGAATTGGATGAATATTTAATCCACTTAAACCCTACATATCGAAATGGATATCACCCAATCCAACGAAAACATTGCGAGTTAAATATCAAACACGACAGTGAATCTTATCACGTAGAATAATACTAACCACCATTTCGAATTTTAAATAAAATACCAATTACTAGACCATCTATATCTTCATACAAGGAGTAGGGAGGGGGTGAGTGCAAGTAGAAAGCCAGACGAGCCAGTAAGACTACTTTACCAGCAAAATATTTGATATGAACTTTGCTATCAATCAACATACCTTTTTGATCCCTCGACGACCTTTACTTTCTAGCAGTAGAATGGTCACATTCTATAATGCGTACCTCAAGCAATGGAGAGGATAATTTGTAATTCAAGGTAATCTGTGAGTTACCTCCTGCCCAGCTTGAACTGCCCATTTACTTATTTTCAAATGGAGTCCCTCACCTGATTCATCAAACTCATTCTTCATGTTGAGCCAACTATAGGCCCGAGTGCTGTAACATGTGCTCTGATACCATATATAACATCTCCACGATTTGCGAGTTAGTATTTTGGTGAAAATTAAGATTTCTTCCCTTAAAGATCTTCACAATAAAAAAACAATATCAGGAAACAGCCAACATGTAATTAATCCTTGTGCATACACTTGACATTCTTATAGAAGTCAATTTGCTTATGTTGTTAAGTATTACCATTGCAGCTCCTTGGATATCCATTCAACCATACATTTTAATCTCATGACATCCAGGAATTCCCATAACAACCACAATAACACACATACACATAAGAAACACACATACGCATAAGAAGAGAACAATTTCAGGTGGTTCACCCCTATTGGGCTACGTCCACAAAGGCAGGTCATTTCTTTTATTACTCAATGAGAAGGGGGTTTTACATCAGCAACCAGTTGTTGCGTTCTTCATCATTCCAAGCCCTTCTAACTATCTGGAACAATTTTCACTTCAATTTTCTTCCTGCATCATATCTCATAAACCAAGGTGCAATCTTATTTCCCTTCAAAAACTTTCGTATGTAAGGGATAATATAATTTAACTAAATAAAAATCCAGCGATCATCATTATCACATAAAAGCTACATTACCTGCGAATTGCACTACGCACACCATACACAGAGGTTCACGCATATAATGAGATCACAGGGAAATTACTTCCCTTCCCTCTGTTCATCAACGCCTTCAATGGCAGCCGGATATAAACAATACTAGGTATATCATTCAGGGATCACGTTTTACAAACCGTTCCGGTTCAGAAATTAAGCGAAAACAAGTCGATCTTGAATCACACACAGAGTATTCAACTATAAATGCGATTCAGAAATTAATGTGACATCCAATCGATCTTGAATCACACGCAGGGTATTACAATGTAAATACATTTCAGAACATGGAGACCGACCCAAGAATCATGGTCGAGCTCTGCAATTGTTTCTATAGAGTCGACCTAAATTTGGATTAAGATCATATCTAGAGGGGAAAAAAACGACTGTATTCTGAAATAAATTAGAAAACTCATACAGACTTCACCTCCTGATTGTTTTTCAGTCAATCGACAATCGACTAGAGATTTCACCAATTAAATTACTCAAAATAAATTTCAATAAACATTCTATTGAATTGAGAAAATAGAGATGTAGTCCAATAAAGATTGGGATCACTCAGATCTGAGGATCACTGAGTATCTCAAGCATTTGGGCAGACCGGCCGACTCGGTTACACCAAGGGATGCCTACAAATCGACGGCCCTTTCCATCTTAAATCATTCATTACTTATAACAAGAGTAACAACAATTTTAGATCTGCACTACTTAGATTCCATCAATCGATTCAGCGCCTGATACTTCCATAATCACACGAAATTAACAAAATCTCCAATAAAAGTAAACGAAAACTGGGAAATGCAGTCAAAAGAAACTTGCTACCAACATCTTTAATTGCAGTCACTCTGTCTTGGTAACATTTGGTCTTCCAATAGGCAAATGATTTCGGCTTTGACTGGAAAAATTAAGTCTTTTACTTCGATTGTTCAAGTATTCAAATAATTAGAGGCAGATGCCACGCCTAATACTACCATAGTCACATTAAATTATCAAAATCTCCATTAAAAGAAAACGAAAGCTGAGAAATGTAATGCAACAGAACTTCCTATCGGCATCTTTAATTGCAATCACCCTATCTTGGTAACATGAGGTTTTCTAACAGGCAAATGAGTTGTTAGATGACTTTCAGTGGAAAATTGAAGCCTTTTGCTTCGATTCGTAAGGACAGATGCCATGCCTGACACTTCCATAATCAGAAGGAAAGTTAAGAAATGCGGTAAAGAGAGACTTCCTACAAGCATCTTTAATTACAGTCACTTTTATCTTGAAAACCTTATTTGACATTTCAGCAAAAATCTCCCTTAAAACAAAACGAAATCCTAGAAATGCATACCGTGCCACCGTTAGCTTTCATCCCAAACGCTTACCGCGATGACAGCCATGCTGCAATATCTTCCGTTTACATCGATGCCGAAGACCGGAGCGCAGGCGATCTTTTTCAAGGCCAGGGGATGGACTCAGCTGGATTCGATCGCGAGTCTCATGGAAAGTCCATCGAAGGGAGCAGGAAATTTTTTTTTCACAACAAAAACATTTTCCCCCTTTAAACACCTGGGGAGTTTTCTTTGTAAGATCCACCCGAGTTAGGTAAACATCGGATCCTCTATCCACATGCCAGATGGTACTTCACAAGGTGCCATCTTTCAGCGATCAAACAAGCGAATAAACTCCACGTGGAATCCCACTCCCATAAGGGAATAATCCAACTAAGTGAAATATAGCTGGGAAAAATAAAATAAAACTCTCATATCTCAGAATATACATAAGATAAGGGTAAGCGGAAATGCCTATTAGAGAGGCATTTAAATCATCCTTAATTGACAATGCAATACCACTGTTAATAGGTGGTGGTCTTTTAAAAAAAAAAGGAACATATGACCAAGGTGTGCATCACGAGTTGTGCACACCACTTAGTGAGGTGGCCTAAACAACAACCGTACTAATTCCATGCCAAAAAGAAGGATGGCATTTGTGTGTATTAATGATAATTCAAGACTGGTTAGATTGTATGTATATATATATATTCATCTATACTTTACCAAGGCATAGGACCATGGTATATTCTATACCAATGACCTCTCCTTTATTCTAGTTTCTTATTATGAGTTCTAAGACTAGATGAATAGCTCTATGGAACTCGATGCCATAAGGATAATAAAAATCACTTAACCTAATTAGTAAATAACTTCCACTAATAGTGTAATTAAATAAGTTCACTATCTTGCTAGCAGCAAAAGAAATAGTAGCTATGTCTCTTCAAGACTTACCCATATCATATGGTTGGATGCATGAGGTTTAGACGATCAAGTGAAACAAGTTTCCCCTTCTTAGGTTCCTAAGGTATCAGGATGACAACGGTCGTCGATGCTCGATCTTTGTGGCTTCCTAGCCATCAACATTTCCCCTACCTTAATGGATTCAAGCTTCATCTTTAAGTTGCGTCACCATCTAAATTTATGATCTTCAAATTAGGAATTAAATAGTCCTAACACAAGGTTCTCTGGTGGGGCCTTGGCCTTGAGCTCCTCACCGGATAACCGATACAATATTTATTTACATTTATAAACAAATTACTAGGGCGAAATGAGGGATGTTACAGTAATATTTGTAACCAGCAATATGGCGGGGCTAACACTCAGCCACAGTGGACGAACCCCCAGAGCACTAATCCACTTTCATATGGGTAGGGAAGTTTCAATAATTCTTTCGTGCAACAACAGATGGTGGGGGGAAACCCCTACCAACAAGTAGCTGGGGGCAAGCTCTATCAACAGATGGTAGGTGGAAACCCCTATCAGCATTTGGCTGGGGGCAACCCTTATCAACAAATGGTTGAGGCCAACCCCTACTAGCAGATGGCTGGGGGCAATCCCTACCAGCAGTTCATGGGTCAAACTATGGGTGGTTCCCCTTTTTCGACCCCAGCTTATCAAGTACCGTCCTACCGGCCTCGTTTACCATTTCTGGCAACTTTAAATTTGCCAGATATTTCCAAAATGACCAATGATCCAGTGTATCATAATGCTACATGGCCATCAGTTCCTACCAAGTTACCTTCGGACATTCCAAAGTTCGAAGGAAAAACAGGTGAAGACCCTGGTGACCATGTCACTACTTTCCACTTATGGTGTTCCTCGAATTCATTAAATGAATATTCCATTAGATTGAGATTGTTCCAAAGGACTTTAACCGGTGTTGCAGCCAAATGGTACATTGAGTTACCTACAGCTACATTCTCTAATTTTGGGGATCTCGCGACCGTCTTTTCGAATCACTTTCAACTTCCTGTTTAGTATGATGCCGGAACAGACCTTTTGTCTACATTTAGGCAAAATAAAGCCACTCATTTATCTGACCACATTTAGGAGTGGCGGAGGCGAAAGAGGCTCATTAAGGCCAATATACCTCCAGAATTCCTTCTTGAGTGGTATTTGAAATCACTCCTTCCTTATATTTCTAAGGAAGTAGCTACATCTGGAGTATCTAACAAGGAAGAAGCCATCCTACGGACCCAGCAATTAGATCCCGTTTATGCACAATCTGGGTTATTGTATGAGATTATACCTGATGCACCGCGATCGAATACCGATCTGAGTAGACCTAAACCTAGACCACATGTTGATGGCATAGTGGGTTTAGTTGACTCTGCAGCTTTCGAAGCATTGACCAAACAGGTTCATGCCTTATCTGTCAAACAATCGACTGCAGATGTTTCTTCAGTCACAAGCTCTCCTTCTACTTCTAAGCCTGTCAACCAGGTTCAGAACAATCAAAAGGGCCCTCGGCAGCCCAATAACAAAAAGAAGGGAAAGAAAGGAGAGGGGAACCAACAAAAGCCCAAAAAAGAGAATGCTTAAGAGGGTAACAAAGAGGAAAAGAAGGTTAAGTTCCCTTATAAACTTTGCAAGCAGAACCACCTTACTCACCAATGCCCTCTGCTTGATGAAGCCCAGAAACTCTTAAGAGAAAAGAAACTTGCCGTATTGAAAGATCCTTTCCCTAAAGGGCAGAGCTCAATTTCTGGCACCTCCAACACTGGGGGCACTACACATGCTACGGTTGAACAAACTTTTATTAACATGGTTAATTCGGATGCACTCTTACGAACAAGATCCAGGAACTATACCCCGAACGCACAGAAAAAGGATAAAGAGTTTCCAGAATCCTCGACTCCACTCCACATACCTGTGGACCCAATGCCCAAGATTCCGAAAGGTGTCTTGAAACGGGCATCGCACAATCCCAACACTTGAGCCGCTTCAAACTATAATGTGGTTGAAGATTTAACCCAGACTCCTTGTACCATGTCTACTTTAGAAGTCTTGCAAAGTTGTCCTTTACAATGGAATGCACTTCTGGCAGCTATTGGGAGTATGGAATCCTCGAACATGTCTGCGCGATTTGATATGACTGATGTCAAATACTGGTTTCCCTACCACGTTTCTCTTCAGATTGAAGTCGTTCATGGTCCAATGACCATCAAATGAGCGGTCGTAGATGAGGGAGTGTCGACTTGCATAATATCAATTTCCTATTGGAAAGCTTTAGGTTCCCCCGAGTTTTCCCCTTCTAACACACTGCTTACTGCAGTTGATGGCATAACTTTCCGTCCACATGGGGTTTTGCCATCATTTGATGTCACATTGGCCAGTAAGACAGTTGCTGTAGAAGTAGAATTTCTAGATGCTCCGCTTGATTACAATATGTTATTGGGTAGGAGTTGGACATATGCCATGCGAGCCATCACATCGGCATTTTTTCGAGTGTTTATGTTCCCATTTGAAGGTAAGATCGTTCCAGTTGATCAACTTTCTTTCACTCAGAGAAACAACCAGACTTCTTCGGAAACCACAGTTCCATTAGTTGATCAAACCACCCCGGTTAATGAGAGTTTAGGAGCAGGACTGTATGGGTCGTTAATAGGCACTTTCGACCTCCCCTCCCCTGTTATTTTTATGCATTATGATGTGGGTACTGCTACCGAAACATTCACGACCGGTTTAAGAACTGATCCTTGGATCCTTCCTACTACATCAGAACCTTTTGTGCCTCCTTCCATTGCAAAAGTGGCCTATATGGAAACACAACACACTACAATGGAACATATCATGACTCTACCAGTCTATGTTGAGTCAGATATGGACTATGCTCCAGCATGGTCACTGAATTCCACTCACTCGTTCGATTGTTTAGATACAACTTTTCCATCTGATGAAGCCATCTTAGAAGTCATGATGGGCCTGGACCAACCATGGGAACATATGCATCATAGGTCCTACATGCTTCCAGATCTCGACAGGATTGAGAGAGAAGAATTCCCTGTGAGACCTGGTGGATTAGTTGATTTGTCATCTTTGTCTTCTACTTCGAGAGCTTTTTTTGCTGAAGGAAATATGGCTAATATATCAAGAACAATCCTAATCAACATTTCCACCAAACCCGGGGTCCTGGAAAACACTTTTATTGGTGCAGAATGTTCTCCAGAAGAGATCGTTTTGTATACAAAACTTTTTAAAGAATTCCACGACGTTTTTGCCTGGTCATATGAGGAGATGCCAAGTATTGACCCAGCCATCGTGGAGCATGTCATCACGACATACCCTAACGCAAAACCTGTGAGACAAAAGATCCTCCCCATGAACCCTAGAAAAGCAGCTGCCATTAAGGCAGAGGTTGAAAAATTACTTAAAGCCGGTTTCATCTATCTGATTGATATGACGGAATGGGTTTCAAACCCTGTTCCAGTTGATAAGAAGCAAGGCACTATTAGAGTCTGTACTGACTTCCGGGATTTGAACAAAGCTTGTCCGAAAGACAACTACCCCACACCATTTATTGATCAAATTATAGATGCTTGTGCGGGACATGAGATGTTCTCTTTCATGGATGGTTTTTCGGGATACAATCAAATAGAAATCAAACCTGAAGACCAGCATAAAACAGCTTTCATTTTCCCGTGGGGGACCTTCGCTTATCGGAAAATGCCATTTGGATTGAAGAATGCTGGAGCTACTTTCGAGGATGCGATGAATTTCGCTTTTCATGATATCAAACACATTGTAGAACCTTACTTGGATGATCTCTCGGCACGATCTCGAAAGAGACGGGATCATCGAGCTCGTCTTAGACAAGTGTTTGAAATATGCAGGCAATATAAGATTCATTTGAATCCTAATAAGTGTGTGTTCTGTGTCGAATCGGGGCATCTACTGAGCTTCATTTTCTCCAGTTGTGGCATAATGGTTGACCCACTGAAAGTAGAGGCGATTGTAAATCTACCTCCTCCTCGCACCTTGCAACAACTCCAAAGTCTGCAAGGCATGTCTAATTTCTTACGGCGATTCATCATAAACTATGCTAAAATTACCGAAGGTTTTATGAGGCTACTCAAACAAGATTCCTACTTTGTGCGGGACGAGGCTTCTCAAGCATCCTTTGAAGCTTTAAAAAAGGCACTCCTTTCAGCACCCTTGTTGAGCCCGCCAGATTATTCAAAAGATTTTCTTTTATACCTGGCAGCGTCTCTTAATACAATTGGTATAGTTTTAGTTCAGGAAGACGATATTCTCCAAGAGCATGTTGTCTACTATCTTTCCGTGCATTGATAGCCCCTGAGGTTAAATATTCGCAGGTTGAGAAGTTAGCACTTGCCGCGGTCTATGCGGTACAGAGGCTTCGTCACTATATACTTTTACGAACTACTACTGTGATAGCAGAAGTCAATCCATTCCAGTACGTTCTCACCCGACGAATCATCGGTGGGAAATATAATAAATGGATTGTAATCCTACAGGAGTTCGATTTGGTCTTCCAATTAGCCAAGTCGAAGAAATCACTAGTGTTCGTTGAGTTAATCTCAGAATTTCCAAGTGACCTAGAATACGTTGAGGAAGAATCATCATTCCAAGACGAACATATCTTCCTCATTGTTTCCTCTGACCCATGGTACAGAGATATCTTAGTATATCTCCAGACTTTGAGGTGTCCTACTACTTTTTCTCGAGAAGAGCAACGCAAGCTCAAAGCCATGTGAAGAACTACCTTATCATCTCAGATACTTTATATCGATGTGGGGTAGATTCCATTTTACGACGCTGCTTAACTCGAGAAGAAGTCGAAGCAGTATTAAATGATGCCCACAGTGGAGCTTGTGGGGGACATCTTTCCGGGTTGGCAACAGCTCAGAAGATACTGTGTGCCGGATATTTTTGGCCCACGATTTTTAAAGATTGTGTGGAAGCAGTGAAACGCTGTCGTCCATGTCAGTTTTTCACTAAGAAAATGAGGGCACACCCAGCTCCTCTTCATCCTGTGATTACAACAGGTCCCTTCACGGAGGGTTGATTATATGACATGTAGTCCAGTTTCGGCTGGAGGACATCATTACATCATCGTTGCCGTTGACTACTTTACTAAGTGGGCAGAGGCAATGCCTATTGTTAAGGCAGATGGAGAAACTGTTGCTTATTTCATGTTTAATCAGATTATTGCACGGTTTGGCATACCTAAAGAGATAGTGATTGATCATGGCAGTCATTTCCAAAATAGCATGATGACTGAGTTATATACAATGCTTGGTTTTCAACAAGAACATTCGTCTTCATACTATCCATAGGAAAATGGACAAGTCGAAGCAGTGAATAAAACTTTAAAGGTTATACTGCAAAGATTTGTTAATGCCAGTCGAAATAACTGGCACATCATGCTGTACCCGGCTCTTTGGGCTTACCGAGCCAACATTAAGACTGCTACCGGATTCTCTCCTTTCCAACTCGTGCATGGGATAGAAGCAGTCGTACCGATTGAATGTGAGATTCCTTTGCTTAAATTAGCAGTTCAGTTACTACCAGACACTTCAATACTAGAAGAAAATTTGTTACACTTAGAACATCTAGATGAACAGCGCCGCGACGTGCTCACAACAAATGAGGTCCATAAAAAATGAGTCAAAGGATAGTATGACAAATCCATCAAACCTAGGGTTTTCATTGAAGGAGACTTGGTCCTAGTTTGGGATCAAGACAAAGCACCCTTAGGACCTGGAAAATTCAAATCCAGGTGGCTCGGATCTTTTATAATTTCCAAAGTATTGAAGAAGGGTGCCTATGAACTGATCGATTATGAAGGGAATAAGTTGGTTGAGCCTAGAAATGGGCTCTACTTGAAGAAGTATTACGCTTAGGCTGACATACTTTTTCTTGTAACATAGTTGTATATTTTTGTAAAGTTAATTTTTGTTATGCTTGTATATCTTTCGTTCCGTGTACCAGATTTCAATACATCTCAAAGATATGCATATGACAAGTGATTAACATTTCAAAATTCATAAAAATCAAATATTCGAAAAAGTTTGAAAAAATTAAAAAATTCTAAAATTTAAGTCATTTTAAGCTCTTGTTTGGACTATTTAAACCTAAACAAGATTGCCGAGCAAGCTTGTCCTCTTCGAGCTCGTTAAAGTAATCGAAGGTTAATCCACTTAGCTATAGAATTACCCCTTTTCTGGGCCTAGGTGGATTAACTACGGAAAAGGTATACTCTAGGTATACTCCTGTATGCGCTAGAAGAGTTCTCCTTCCATTGTTTTATACTTTTTCGGGGGAGGAGACTAACTGCATGAAAAAGGACCTTTTGGAGCCTTTCTTTAGGGTTTTCAGGCTCTCTATACATGAAAATACCAAGCGAGCATTCACTTACTCGGGCTCGATGTGAAATCCACGAGAGGGTAAGTAGAGGACTGTTTAAGTTTTTCAACTCTATAAACAAGAAAACACCGCCGAGCACAGACCAATCCAGGCTTGATATAAAATCCATGGATAGGTAAAAAGAGGATTTTTTAAGTTTTTCAGACTCTATAAACAGGAAAACACCGGCGAGCATTAGTCTGCTTGGGCTCGATACTAAAATCCACGAGCAGATATATGGAGTTATTTTTTAAGTTTTTTAGACTCCTTAAAATTGAAAACACTGGCGAGCAAGAACAGATCTCGACTCGATATTAAAATCTAGAGATCAGTAATATAGAGTATTCTTCTATCTCTTCTTCGAACTCTATAAATAATGAAGAAGGTCCGGAGTCTTCCTCCCATGGGCTCGTTAAATTTTTACATGGTTGGACCTTTTGAGTTTTCATTCTTTCTTGGACTCATTAAAACAACAAGAAAGGTATTCTTTTATCTAAAAAGAATAAGGGATGGGAAAGATGCATCATATCTTCATTGTCAAAGGCAGTTCAGTCAGTTCTATCCTTGAACACAGCACCTACTTGAGTCTATCTTGTCAGTTGGGTTTAGTTTTTGACCTCAGGGTGAACCTTTCCTCCGAGTTGTTTACTCCCCCGGTTGGTTCTTCTTCCAACCATATGGAGGGTCTGTTAATGTCTCTTACATTTCAGACTTATCATTTACCCCATTATGTCAGAAACTGCCTGAGTCACTTTGTGTCGTACTCAATGTTCAAGGATATACCCTGTGTCGGCAATTTTGCAGTTTACCTTGACCTCATGTGTTGGCCTTCCTAGTGTCAGTTTTGTTACATATTATTCCATATCAGCTCTTACCAGTTGAGTGTTCCTCGAGTTGGATGATGGAGGATTCCTTAAGTCCTCCCTTCCAACGAACTTCTTCCCATCGACATCAACTCATTTTACTCTGGGAATGAAGTTTAGAGTTTCGGTTAGTACCTTGGAGATTGCAGTCACCAGTGGCAATATTCCTCGCTGTTGAATGATGAGAATACATCAATGTCTCTTCTTCGACAGGTTCCCCAAGTGTTCGAATTCAAGTCCATTTATTTAAATTTGACGGATCGTACTTGGTACCTTGGACCACATCATCATTATTGGTGGAAGTCCTTGCGTTTGTTAACGATATACATCAATGACCGGTAATCAAATGATACCCCCCATGTTCGACTATCAACTCATCTATTCACATGGTTAGGGTTTGTACCTCGAGTTGTTTTGGATGAAGACCTTCGGATTTTGGATGACAGTATCACATTTTGTTATCACCCAAGTTGCGCAAGACTGAGCCTCACTTATATTCGGCTCTCCATGAGACATAGATCCAATTTGTTGTTATGGCTATGATCTCTCAGTTTGACATGGATCCACGCTTGTCTTTCAAGTGGCCATGCTTTATATACATCTCCTTTTTATGTATCGGAGATCATGTTGTACCACACTCCACATCTATATGATGACAAAGTTGTAATTGCTAGCTGACCTTGATCTTTGTTGTAGGTTTTCTTGCGACTTGTTTTCTGCAGTTCTTTGCTCCTCCTCTGGCTTTGGATTATAATGTATTTCGACCATCGTTTCCCTCTGACCTCACACATTAGGGGGCATCTGTTATAGGTCAAACTTGCACCTCTCCATCCGTGATCACCTTGAGCTATTGATCACACAAAAGGACAACTTGGATGGAGGAGCATGTTGACCTTAGATGATACTTTGACTTACTCCATTTCCTAACTTTACTGGAAAAACCCTAAAAATATCATTCTGAGATATGAGCGCTACTCTAACTAGAGAGACTAGCGCCTGTACGCTACTCCAGTGCATAATAGTAGTGCTCAAAGCCTTAGAGGCGCTACTCCTTCTCAGCATAGTAGCGCTCAACATTTAAAACTCGATGAACGCTAGTTGACAAGCACCATAGTAGCACCCTAAACGCTACTCCACTGAACAATAGTAGCGTACATATCAAAAGATGATTAAAAAATAATTAATTTTCACGAGGAGGATTAGTTGCTAGAAGTTTCCTAACTTCCCCAAGTTCCTCCATAACCATACATCGACCTGAACTACTTCTCTGATCCTATAAATAGAAGGAAGACTAAAGAGAAAGGTTAGATGAATTAATGGAAAAACTTTGGGACATAGAGATCAAAAGAAGAAGCTTGCATTGGAGGAGTTGATGCTGAAGATATCCAAGCCAGAGAAGAGCAAGAGCCCAGAATCAAGTTGCAGGAGCCTGTCATAAAGTTAGGTATACTTGTACATCAATTTACTTTTGACAATAAAGGTTGAAATGTCTTTTTTGTTCCAACTTAAATGTGTTCTGAAATGACATCTTAATTTGGATCTGTTTTGGTCAATATCAAATGCTTAACATTGCTTTTGTTTCTTTCAAGCATTATATATTGTCTAAGATGCGTTGAGAAAGGTATTGTTATTGCAGGTTTACTGAAAGGAAGGTGGATTTGAAGGTTGAGAACAAGATCAAGTAAAGGCTAGGATCTAACTTCGATTGAAAGGTGTGTTCTCAAGATCCATAACTTATTTCTTTTCATAAATATCTCTGTAATATCATCAATACACTTACCTGTCACCCCACTCCAGTTGATAGCATTAGTTTCCTTGCTATAGGGTAATTTTGCCCGCAAACAATAGGACTAGCACAATGATAGTTGTAATAAATATATTCCTTTAATATTATGAATCAAACACCAACTTAATTAGTATACAAATCAAGGAAATAAACATATCACATATACACATGCATTCTTCCACATTCGTTGAAAAAACGTACTTAAATTTGTAGTTGTATTCATTACAATTGCTGAAAGGGAACTGATTACTAATGAAAATTGTCAATTTAAAGTTCCAAAATATATGACACTCAACATCAAAACACAAGCATATATCCATTGGATCTTAACACAAGAATATATACACTGGATCTATTAAGAAGGGAGATGGATAGAAAACTCCAAGAATGAACCTCTTAGGCCTTAATATATCTCACATTAATATGGATCTATGCTAGTGACTTTGAGTATGTGTAAACTTTTTCCATGCCAACCTTTTCTTAGTATTAGGTAATACATAAAAAAATATCTCTCCCCACCAATATTGTAGAGAACCTCACTTCTCTTAGTTAAATTATAACATCAAGCAGAAAGGAATGAAACAATGAAGAATATGGGGAAGTAAGGGCTTGCTAGTCATCAGACTATTGGAGGAGTAGAGAGAAACTGAAAAACTTCTTTGATAATAACGCATAAACAAACCCAAAATATGGAGATAGAAACTTAATTAAGTAAAGTTACATTTCAACCGGTTTTATTAGTTGTGAGACCATTTGGCTTCACAAATTGATAGCATAGTTTACTGATTGGCTATTTATTAGGGATACAATCATTCTTGGGTTACTACCTTTGCTGAAGTTAAGGCCACCCAAGAATATCTTGATTATAGAGGAGTGTTATTAGCACCAAAATAAAGGATTGTAACTCCCTTATTCCTTATGGGATCAACAACATAAACAACATAAATTTAAGACTTCAGTTGTGTTCCTCTTTCTTATATCCTTGGCCTTTCTTTCAATCGATCCAGTTGTTCAGATGCAAACATGAAGTTGAACCTTGTCCTCGAAATGGAGAGAGTCTAGAAACTTGTGATTAGCTATTCATCTAGATTTAGCACACTTGTGATCGGGTTTATTGGTCAAATATGTAGCTTGGAAGTTAACATGGTAGGCATGCAATGGTTTCTATGAAAGTTCCAAGGAAACATGCATTTTCCCATAGCATAGCTTCCTTTTGATGTTGTAGATGTTTGACGCAAGTCACCCTACGGGATACTTTCTTACTTAACAATGCACATGACACAAACCACAATGCTCACACAAACAAGGTGTAGAACAAGATGCCTGGATTGGCTTATATTACTTCTCTGAATTCGGTTACAATGTAAAATAACTGTAAGCAAATAACTAACTACAATCGGCCTCAACTGTTACAACTTAGAAGTAACTGTGGTGTGTTCTCCCTATGTGTCGACCTCTCCCTCTCCTGGTTGACCATGGAACTCTGAGCTATGGTTCGATCTCAACACTCTGCACTCGGCCTGTGTGACTCTTCACAACTCTCTCGGCTCTGTGGCCTACTCTGCTTTTCTTAAACCCCTCTAGATTGAATTCCTTCTCCTCCTCTTCTACCCTACGGGTGCAGTTTCCAACATTATTACAATCTCGAGACACGCATTCCCTCCATTCGTCAATCCTATCCAAATCCTACAAATCTACGCTGTCAGCTTCCAGATGTGCTGTACAGCCTCTGTCCATGACGTCCTCTGTCACGTCCTTCACCAACTCACAATAAATATAATAACTTCCTCAGCAACCCTGAACGGATACTGGTACAGTCCCTTGACTTTCCTGTCCTTCCGACCCTGCTACAGTAGTCAATCACATCTCGACTATCCTGTCGGTTCACTCCTCCCCCTTACACTTGGCTTCACCAAACCCTGTCGTGTCGTAGTCCAACCACTAGTCGACTATCCAACCTCTTACACCGCTCGTCATCTATCGATTGTTCTTGTTGATTCTCGACCTCTCGTGACATTCGTTGTTCCTTCAGTCGGTCGCACCCCGACTGCTTCTACTCAACCTGTTGACTTCGACAAGTCAACTTATTCCCCACACTAGTGGTCATTGGCACTCCCGCTGGTCAGTTACCTTCGGGCGATCAACTTCGACTAGTCTTCCTAGGTCCTGATGCCCTTGCATCCATCTCCCTAGGTGAAAAAGAATTAGACTACTCCGTTAGTCTCCTGAACTCCTCTTCGAAAATCCATGTTGCCCCCTGCAACTCATCATTTGTCCATCGCACCTAGTATTCTTTCATGCGCAATCTACAGGTATGCTCTACTTCGCATTCATCTATTACTTCTGTGATCCCTTCCTTCGACATAACATGCCCTACTTCGCTTTCGCACATTTTCATGAACTTCATGCATATGTTCTGCAAATGATTCTCCATCCGCGCTCTTCCTGGTTTCTGTCGGCAATTCGACCAAATATGCCACCACATGTGGACTCCTCCCTTGAACAACCTAGAATGGGCTCAATCCTTTCGATTGATTCATAGAATTGTTATATGCAAACTCTGCCTGTGCCAACACATTTTCCCACTACTAGGGTCTGTCGGCCGCTAAACATCTCAAAAGGTTTCCCAAACTTTTGTTTACAACCTCGGTTTGTCCGTCCGTCTGCGGATGATATGCCGAACTAAACTCTAAATTCGTGTCAAGTTTCTTCCATAGGGTCCTCCAGAAATGGCCCATGAATTTCGTATCCCTATCTGACATGATACTCTTTGGTAATCCATGCAACCTGACTACTTCCTCAAAGAATAACACAGCGATTCCTGTGGCATCACTTGTTTTCTTACATGGTATGAAATGTGCCATCTTCAAAAATTTGTCGACTACAACAAATATTGAGTTGCTCCCCTGTTGTGTCCTTGGAAATCCTAACACAAAATCAATGCTAAAGATGTTCCCACGGGTTCTCTGGTACTGGAAATTGTGTATACAACCCCGTGTTCTGACTTTTTCCCTTTACCAACTAGCAAACTTGACATTGTCTAACCCATTTTCTAACATCTATCAACATCCTTGGCCAGAAATACTTTTCGTCGATCATTGCTTTGGTCTTGTCAATCCCAAAGTTCCCTGCTAACCCGCCATTCTGAAATTCTCGAATTAAGTTCTCTCTCACTGATCCTGTGGGAATACACAACTGTCTTCCCTTGAACAGGTATCCTTCTTGAATGAGATAACTCAAATATGGAGTTCTGGCGATACTCCAAGGCTCTCGACAAGCCTTCCATGCCTTTGCAAAATCTTCGTCGGCTTCATACTTTGTCTTTATCGACTCTATCCCTTTTGCCTAAATAGTCATCGTGCTCAACAGCGCAACTCTCCTGCTCAATGCGTCGACAACCTTGTTCGACTTGCCCAACCTATGTCGCAACATGAACATATATCTCTAGAGCAGCTCCACCCACTTCATGTGTCGCTGGTCCAACTTCGATTGAGTATTCAGATACCTTAGTGCTTGGTGATCTGTGTATAACACAAATTCCTATGGCAACAAACAATGCCTCCATTTCTTCAATGCTTGTATGATAGCATAAAACTCTTAGTCATAGACCAAATACTTCCACTTCGCTCCATTCAGCTTTTCACTGAAGAATGTAATTCGTCGGCCTTCCTGGCTCAACACTGCTCCAATTGTGGTTCCACTCACATCACAATCGACTTGGAAAACTTTGTCAAAGTTTGGAAGCGCCAACACTGCGCTCTCAGTGAATTTTTCCTTCAATTTGTCGAAAGCTTCCTAGGCCTTATCCATCCACTTGAACTCGCCCTTTCTCATGCATTTTTTCAATGGTGCACAAATCCGATTGAATCCCCGAATGAACTTCCGATAGAAACTAGCAAGTCCATGGAAACTCCTCACTGCAGTCGTACTCATTGGTTCGGGCCAATCTACTATTGCCTTCACCTTCTCTGGGTCCATCTCCAACCCCTTACCTGAAATTACAAATCCCAAGTACACCAATTCCTTTTTCATGAAGAAACACTTTTGCAGGTTAATCATCAGCTTCTCTTCCTGCAACTTTTGCAATACTTGTCGAACGTGCTCCAAATGTTCTGACTTGGTCCGGCTGAAAATCAGAATGTCGTCTAAATAGACTACGACAAACTTTCCCAAGAATGGTTTCAGCACTTCATTCATCACTCTCATGAATGTACTGGGTGCATTAGTCAATCCGAATGGCATGACTAAACAAACCCTTCTCTTGTCTTGAATGCTGTCTTTCATTCATCTCCTTCTCTAACCCTGATCTGGTGATATCCACTCTTCAGGTCTAATTGCGTGAAGTACGTCGCTCCACTCAAGAAATCCATCAAGTCATCCATCCTTGGAAATGGAAATCGATACTTGATCGTGATCCTGTTGATCACTCTGGAATTAGTACACATCCTCCATTCCCCGCCTTTCTTTGGTGTCAATACCGCTGGTATTGCACATGTGCTCAAGCTTTCAATCCCCTATCCAACAACTCTTGGACCTGTCGGCTGAGTTCCTGTCCCTCTACTAGAATCATCCTATATGGTGTTTTGTTTGGCAGACTCGACCCTAGAATCAAGTCGATCTGATGGGATATGCTCCTTGTCGGCGGCAATCCCGTCGGTTTCTCATCAACCATTATGTCCCTAAACTCCTCGAGCAACTCCTCAACTTCGACTGGAATACTCTCCTGATTGGTCATTCCATTGACATATGGTCGTTTTGGAATAATTGCAAAACATCCCGACTGTCTTTCCTCCTCTGTGAGGAATTCCTTGGTGGTGCTCATCAACACTCGCTTTTCTCAAAGATTGCTTTCGTCATCCTTACTGTCGGCTGGCTCTCCTTGCCTTGGCTTAAGAGTTCTTTTCACGCCATTCTTCCACACTGTGACTATGTTAGCTCGACCATCGTAGATCATCTTACGATCATATTGCCATGGCCTCCCCAACAACAGATGGCATGCATCCATGTGAACTACATCACACAGCATGCTGTCCTCCAATCCTTCAACTTTGAAGTTGATCAGGCACTATCTGGTCACCTTGACATGATGTCCTTTCTGCAACCATGAGATCTTGTAAGGGTGTGGTTGTTCACGACACTTCAACCCGATCTTGTCGATGACTTTTGTCGACACAAGATTCTCTATACTCCCACCATCAACTATGGTCTTGCAACGCCATTCTCTGATCCGCACCTTCGTTCCAAAGATCGCCTTCTGTTGTGCTGGTTCCATCGGATCATGTTGATCTTCCTGGATCAAAGCTCTCTGAACCGTCAGATTTTGGTTCTTCTTTTTCTCACCTCCACTACTATCTGATGTCGATTCTTCCCTCTCATCGACTTGCTCCTCCTTTCAATGTCTGGGTTTCAACTCTTCTATAGCATGTAGGTTTTCTGGGCACTCATATGCTTTGTGTCCCAATCCTTGACATTTGTAACAGATTATAGCTAGTCTATTAGCTCCATTCTTGTCAGATGGACCACTTCGACCATACGCGCCTTGACCACGGTTCTCACGACCATCGCGTCGGTTCTCCCGTGCTCTTTCCTTCGTCGATGTCCCTTCTGTGCATCGACTATCTTCGACACCTTCTTTCTTGTAGCCTCTAATTTCACCTTCATGGAGGCAGTCTTTCCATCCCAACTAGTCATCCTACCTCTGGTTGCTGTGGATTTTCTCGATAGTTTCTCTTCCACTTTCAGAGCTAACTGATAGGATTCTCCGATTGTCCTAAGTCTCGACATGCTGAGCTCATCCTGAACAACATATTTCAAGCCATTTACATATCTGGCGATAGCTTCTTCTCCTTCATCAGTCTGTCCTGACCGAATCGACAATCGATAGAACTCCTCCGTGTACTCCTTCACGGTCATCTCTTTTTGTTCAAGGTTTTGTAGCTTTCGGAGCAAGGAAACTACATAGTCATTTGGCAAGAACTTCCCCTTCAACTTGGCAACCATCCTATCTCAAGATTTGATCTTCTCCTTTCCTTTCTTGATTCTATCAGCCTGTACATTGTCCCACCAGAACGAGGCATGACCCTTTAACCTCAGACATGTAGTCTTAACCCGCTTAGGATCCTCGATCTACTCTACGTCAAAATATTTATCCATCTCTCTGAACCAGTCGATCAAGTCTTTTGGGTCTAGGCTTCTCGAGTACGTACTCACATCTATCTTTGCCCGACCTCTCATTTATGTCAGAAGCTTGATGAGTTTCTCCTCTGGTTCTTATGCCGCGGCTTCCCGAGCTTCCACTTCTTCGACTTCCTCATCGCTGTGGTCTAGCACTTCAAGAATGCAACCATGCCTTTGGTTTTCTTTGATCACTACGACTTAATTTGTCAAAGTCCGCATCGTTCGGACGCATTCATCAAACATCTCACGATCCACTATGACAGCTATTGTGCCATGCGCTCTTCAACCTCGGACATTAACGCCTCTATGAGCCATTTCCAACCTCCGCTAAAAATTCTCACAGTTCCAGATTTCGATACCAACTGACGCAAGTCAGGTTGGTATAGTCTTTTTCTCCAATCGGATTTGCCTCCGGGCTCTGATACCAACTAATGCAAGTCAGGTTGGTATGGTCTTCTCTTCCAACAGGACTCACCTTCGGGCTTTGATACCAACTGATGCAAGTCACCCTACGGGATACTTTCTTTCTTAACAATACACACGACACAAACCACAATTCTCACACAATCAAGGTGTAGAACAAGATGCCTGGATTGGATTATATTACTTCTCTGAATTCGGTTACAATGTAAAATAACTGTAAGCAAATAACTAACTACAATCGACCTCAGCCATTACAACTTAGAAGTAATTGTGGTGTGTTCTCCCTATGTGTCGACCTCGCCCTCTCCTGGCTCACCACAGAACTCTGAGCTATGGTTCGATCTCAACACTTTGCACTCGGCCTGTGTGACTCTTCACAACTCTCTTAGCTCTATGCCCTACTCTGATTTGCTTAACCCCCTCTAGACTAAAGGCCTTCTCCTCCTCTTCTACCTTGCGGGTGCTATTTCCAAGATTATTACAATCCTGAGACACGCATTCCCTCCACTCGCCGATCCTGTCCAAATCCTACGAATCTGCACTGTCAGCTTCCAGATGTGTTGTACAGCCTCTGTCCATGACGTCCTCTGTCACGTCCTTCACCAACTCGCAATAACTGTAATAACTTCCTCAGCAACCCCGAACGGCTACTGGTACAGTCCCTTGACTTTCCTATCCTTTTGACCCTACTACAGCAGTCAGTCACATCTCGACTGTCCCGTCGGTTCACTCTTCCCCCTTACACTTGGCTTCACCAAACCCTGTTGTGTCGTAGTCTGACCACTACTGGACTATCCGACCTCTTACACTGCTCAACATCTGTCGACTGTTCTTGTCGATTCTCGACCTCTGGCGACATTGACTGATCCTTTAGTCGGTCGCACCCCGACTGCTTCTACTCGACTTGTTGACTTCGACAAGTCAACTTGTTCCCCACACCAGTGGTCATCAACACTCCCGCTGGTCAGTTACCTTCGGTCGATCAACTTCGACTAATATGCCTAGGTCCCGATGCCCCTGCATCGATGTTGGTCACCACTAAGGCCACACCTCTAGTATTTATTTGATAAGAAACAACATGAACCTTGGGGTTGTGCACTACATTATCATAGGGAAGGAGAATCTATTTTGACAACTAATGTTGAGCTATTAGTAATTTCGATTGGTACAGGAGATTCTGGCAACTCTAGAAAAAAGATATTATGAAAATGCATCTTGCAGAAGTCAAGATTAGGATATCCCAGATCTGAAAGAATGTAGACCTCCTTTTACCAAACAGTCACCAAGGAATAAAATGAGAATAAAAATCAAAGGTCCCTTCTCATTTTGACATACCTCATACATGGAAGATAGATAAACACTTAGTTCCCTAGCTTTATGTTTCGATGGTCATATTGATTTTGCTGATGAAGTTTCCTTGGCTACGACCTTAAAGCTAGATCAAGCAATTGTTTGTGGGAGGCCAATCAAAATTTGCCAAGCCATGCCATAAAGAGATGAGGAAATTGGTGATAGTGCTAAAACTAAATCTAGTCTAAAGAAAAAGGAGATGGAATTGTATAATTGTTAAAAAGTATTTTGAATATGACACATAATATTCAGTGAAGTTAACACCAGGTGATAACATCATGAGACTAAAAAAAATAAAGTGAAGAACAACGCATAGCTAGAAAACATGAACTGCGTAGTCGCCAATTCAAATCCATGCTTAAAGTGCAAGCATCTAATCAAGAAAAAGCAAAGTTGCATGCATGTTACCTGTACAACACCATATAAATTTGTTTTGTTGATTTTTTCTTAGTGCTTGGCGAGATCATCATCAAAGAACAAGTGGCTTTTGTGTGTGCAAAATGAAATAGAAAAATAGTAAGTAGTTTATGACATCGCAGAGAAATTGTTTGAAGGAATGTACCCATCATCCAGTGGTTATGCTCCTCAAGGTGTCATGGGTGGAGGAAGAGATCACTGTGAACACTATCCTAATCGTTTGAGTCATATACACCATTCCTTATATGATCCTTACTTTCCTTCGGCAATTCGATAGCTTCATATTTACCTTCCTTCCATAATTCCTTTCTTCTATAATGGTGAAGCTCTTCCATTTGTATTTCAACAATAAACATAGTAATGATACCACTACGAGATAACAATGATTGAAATCAATAAGGATAGGGAGTTGTGTTGGTAGTAGTGATAAAGGAAATAGAGACAAAGAAACCCTTTTGTTATAGGGGAAAAAGAAAAAAAGAAAATGATAAATATACATTGAAGAAAACCAATTTCAGTTGGCATTGAAGAAATCAAATTCAGTAGAACAACTAGTTTACATTGAGGTAAATGATCCTAGGGTAGATACTGTTTGAAATAAAAATTATCTGTCTACACATTGATTAAAGTTAAGGTTTGTGCACAAAGTTGAGGGACCCTTTAGGTGCAATTCTGCACCTAAATATGCATGTTTTTCACTACTCTCTATAGCATGACATACATGACCATTATCGATGAAATTTTATGCATAGATAGAATTTTTTATGCAGATTCCAAATATGTAATTTAAAAAAAAAATTGATATTTTCTATTTATTTCCTAATTTTATTGTTTCAGCACTCCATTGGTCAAAAAACATATTGTTAGTGTTTATTCAGTAACTTTTTCATTTCACAACCATTTAAAAAAAAAATTGTATGTTGCACTAGAAGACACTGACCTCTACATGCTATAAAAGATCTAAGTCAAAATAACTGCATTATTACCTTCAAAGGCTGCACCCACATTTGACGTATCATTCTTGAGGTTTGATCACTTACATAATTAAAATAAAAATAAAAATTAAACATTTAATTTTGGAAAAATAGCGCTGCACTAGTGCTACGGGTTTTATACATGTATACCAATTTTTGTAGCCCAAAACCGTCATTTAGGAATTGAAAGGCTGCACCCACAAAAACATATACCTTATCATTTGCCAAAAAAATAAACAGTGACAATTAGAAAACATGAAATTTGACAGAGTTATGTAAATTTCCAATACTTAAAATTATATATTTGGAAATGTGACTCAATTTCCTACGTTTCATATTTTTTACTCGATGCAAGATATCTTGTGCAAGAATGTAAAAAAAAAAAAGTAAGTTGAGGGATGCCTGATTTTTCATTTTCTATTGCATCTAATGCACCAAAAGTGACCTTCATTAGCTTGCACATGCCCGTTAGTCTACAGTGATTACATGGTTGAATTGAAGGAGCATTGGTGAGAAAATGTAATCAAAAGCAACCAGCTTCTTCAATGATCACAGTTTGCAAGAACAATTACTGCATAGACTTTCTTAAGAATATGAAGGTAACCAAGGTTGAAAATGGGTCTCGGCGGGACAATGCATGAAATCAAGGTGTCCTTGGTGGTAATAGAATTCACCTAAAAATATTAATATTTCGATATTGATAGGTATGTCCTCGATTATAAATCAAACCTTGCTATTAATAAATGCTTCCATGGTTTTATAACAATATTGAGTAATGACTTGAAATGATTTTCATGTTTCCAACATCCAACTGATGGATGGGAGTTGGAATCTCAACCCCCAAAAAATATTTTTGATAATTTGAGTTCTTTAAAGTCCTTTTGTGTCAATAATTTCAAATAATTCTTGCATTAGAGGAACGTAAGCTTCATAGAAGATGAAAAGAAAGAACAATTTTGGCACACCCCTTTTATGTCAAGGCAAAGAGAATCAAGCGGAAATCAAGAGGAGAAAAGGGGCAATCAAGTATGGCCCATGCTTTCATTTGCAATGAGGGAAATCTTTTAATTATCACTCTAAAGTGCTTGCAGGTATTGTACTGTGACCATTTTTCATCTTCACCACCGGCCACAACCATCTGAGTGGTACACATTAGGGTTGGACCTAGTTGCAAAACCTAAATTGGATCTCTTGCATGTGAAAAGAGCTCTTTTATGTAGGAGATAACATGGGCCCTTCTTCTACATTGTAGGGTACATGGACACAACCCTCTTATATATTTGGTTTAATAGTTCAATTGGGTCTCAAACTTTGGGAGAATAATTTTGCTACTTCTAGTTTCCAATCACATACTCAATTTTTTTAAATGGGTGCAATTATAATCAACACGTTTTTTTTTCAATCCTTTCAACCCTTACCCTCTATGTCAATTTGTCCTCATTTGGGTTTGGACTAGTGGAAGGCATTCATCATTACCCAATATATCAAATTGTACCAAAAAAGATTGATCCAGTGGAAGAAGCAGATCAAGCCTGGTATATGGTGGAGATCAAGCCATTTATATGGTGGAGATGTTGTCAATGGCCATGTGCATCGAGTCGAAGGAGGCATCGATTGGAATGTCCAACTTCACTTGCAATGATCATGTCGATGCATTAATGGAAGCTTCGTAGAATGTAACCACCACATCACTACATTAAACGTATTTTCACATTGGGGTAGGATTTTTTGTATCATATTTTTAAATGAGTTTAGGACTTTGACAAATAGGAAAAATGAATTTCCATACACCAAGGCTATTTACCACCAATCATGATCTTCCCATCACTCAAAAAATAATATGTATGAAATTGGAAAAATAGTAACAAAAAGTATTAGAAAAAATGTAATAAACCTAATTGGTTATTACAAATGTATTTATTATAAGATTAGGATAATTAATTATTAATTATTAAATGACATGTTTATTTATCAATAGACATGTCTATTCCCGTTAGGACATATTTAATATCGGTCATTCCTATTGTAAAATCATCCATTCAATTATAAAAAATATATTTATTATCAAATATGATAATTATGTAAGGATGAATCCATACAAGTGGTATCATAGCCAAATTCTTGGCGGTGCGATCTTTTGCTGCTCGTGGTCAAGTTCTTCTCGTTGTTCGAAGTGACGTCGGCTGCTCCATACCCATTAATTCTCCCATTCCTCCATACCTCACACTTCTCACTCGCTCAGGCTACTCCCACTCCTTTGTGCACTCCTCTTACCTGCACTCTCCCTTAGGCACACCTCCACACCCCCGCACCTAGGCCTCTCCATTCCCTTTCACCTGTTCCCTACATCCACGCCGATCCCTTTGTGCCCTCACTACTACTTTGCATCTCTCCAGTCGTTCCCTCCACTTCATTCCTTCACTTCCCCATCCCTTCCCAACTTCACCTCACCATTCATCATGCTCTTGCTCCCTTGCACCTCTCTTCTCCTCCCTCCCCATATCCGCGTTGTTCCATCTTCCCACTCTTTCCGTTCATCCCCGTGCCCTGCTCCATCTCCACTACACTCCCTCATGCACTACACCACGACCTTCACACGCCTGCTTTCACTCACCCACTCTTCATCGCTCCCCATCCTCATGCCCCACGTGCTCTCCATTGATCTGTTCCCCTCGCCCACACACTAAATTCCCCCATCCACTCCTCATGTCTCTCCCTCTCATCTATCTTTGTGTGCCACACCCACTCCCATCTCTCTCAATGTTCATCTCTGCCACCCTAGCATCACTGCTCCACACATATCTCCACTCCTGTCTACCCTTCCATATCCTTCCACTCCACACTCCCGCCTGCTCGCCCTGTGCACCCCTCCACACCCACGCTCATGACCATGCTCACGTCCATGCCCACTCCTACGTCCAACTCCTTCTCCCGTGACTTCTCCTCCCCCTCGCCTTGCCCCCAGCTCCTAATCCTGCGCTCCTCCTCTTCCATCCATCCAACCTCACTCCACTCCACCTACGACCTCACGCACTTCCACTCCTCCCTAGATTTGATTCCTCTCCTCCTTCAATTTGCCATCTTCTCTTCTATGCCATCTCCCCCCTTATCACTCCACGTAAACCCTAATTCTTCAATTCAAAAAAATTATTCTAAACAATAATACTAGCAAGCCATATTAATAATTAATATGGCTTATATATGTCGTTCGGCGTATATAAACCACATTTAAATGTGTGGCCATGGTTGATATATGCCGATTGCCATATATAAGCCATATTAATTATTAATATGGCTTGCTAGTTTATGATCGACTTGCTCGTTAGGTTTGGCGGATTATTTTATTAATATAGTAAATAAAAATAATATTATGGCTACACAATTAATAATATTAAATAAATAATAATAAATATAGTAATTAAATATAATGGTTTACCATGGTTGACTATTGTTGACCATGGTTGATTTTAGTTGACCATGCTTAACTATGGTTGACTATGGTAGAACATAGTTGACAATGGTTGACTATAGTTGACAATGGTTGAATTTCGTTGACTATGGTTGAATTTAGTTGACTATGGTAGAACATAGTTAATTATTTAATTTAATGGTTGACTATGGTAGAACATAGTTGACAATGGTTGACTATAGTTGACAATGGTTGAATTTGGTTGACCTTAGTTGACAATAGTCAACCATAGTCAACCATTGTCAATCAAAGACAACCATTATCAACTATGGTTGACCATGGTCCACCATAGTTAACCAAGGTCCACCATGGTTGACCATGGTCAACCATTAAGAAATTAGAAAGGAATTAAGATTATTTATATGTTCAACCATGGTCAACTATGGTTGACCATGGTTGACTTTGTTTGACTAATCTCTCTTTGTATTTGACTATGGATGACATTGGTTGGCCATCATTGACCATGGTTAACTATGGATGTTTATGGTTGACATTGGTTGACCATGGTTCACTTTGGTTGATGATAATTGAATTTTGGTTTACCATGGTTAACTTTGGTTTACCATGGTTGACCTTTGGTTAACTATAGTTGACCATCATTGTGTTCTGTTGACCATTGATGATTTTGCTTAACCATGGTTGGTTTTGGTTGACTTTTCTATGGTTTGCCATGATCGAATATTGTTGACCATGGTTGACCATGGCTAACATTGGATGACCATGGTCGACTTTAGTTGACTTTGATTGATCATGGTTCACTTTAGTTGACCATGGATTAATATGGTTGGTTATGGTTCCTCATGGCTAATTGTGCTTGATAATGCTTGACCATGGATGGCTTTGGTTGATCATGGCCAACCATTGTTTGACTATGGTCGAGAATGGTTATCCATGGTTGACTATGTTTGACCATGGTTGACAATGGTTGGCCATGGATGACTTTCGTTAATGATAGTTGAATTTGGTTGAGCATGGTTGACTTTAGTTTACCATTATTGACTTTGATCGACCATGGTTGACTTTATTTGAGAATTGTTGACTCTGGTTAACCATGGTTGACTTTGGTTGACAATGGTTGAGCATGGTTGACTACAGTTGACTCTGGTTTACCATGGTTTAGATTAGTTGACTTTGGTGGACCTCTAGTTGTCTTTGGTTGAACATGGTTGACTCTGGATGATTAAAGCCGACTTTCGATTGACCATGGTTAATCATGGTTGAATTTTTCTGACCATGGATGGCTTTGGTTGAGTTTGGCTTACCATGGTTGACATTAGTTGAGTTTGGTTAACCTTTAGTTTACCATGGTTGATGTTAGTTGAGTTTCGTTGACCTTTAGTTGACTTTGGTTGGCCATGGTTGACCAATGTAAAGTATGGTTGACTTTAGTCGATCATGGTTGAATTTTCGTTGTCTATGGTTGATTTTTGTCTATTTGTGGTAAACTTTGGTTGAATTTTGGTTGTCTATGGTTGACTTTTGGTTTTATATGCTTGAATTTTTGTTGTCTATGGTTGAGTTTTGGTTGTTTATGGCTAACTTTGGTTCACTTTTGGTTGTCTATGGTTAACTTTGGTTTACCATTATTGAGTCAACCATGGAAAACCAAAGTCAACCATGCACAACCAATGTGAACCATGGTCAACCATAGTCAGATGCAAAGAGATATTAGTCAATCTTAGTCAACCATAATTGACCATGGTCAACCATGAACAAATTAGAAAGGAATTAAGATTATTTATATGTTTGACCATGGTTGACTTTAGTTGACTAATATCTCTTTGTATATGACTATGGTCGACATTGGTTGACCATTGTTAACCATGGTTGGCTATGGTTGTTTATTGCTGACATTGGTTGACCATGGTTGACTTTGGTTGTGATGGTTCAATTTTGGTTTACCATGGTAACTTTGGTTAACTATGGTTGACCATGGTTTTGTTTTTTTTACCATGGCTGACTTTGAATGCCAATGGTTGACTTTAGTTGACTATGGGTTACTATGGTTGGCTATGGTTGACCATGGTTGCTCATGGTTTACTATGCTTGATAATGGATGATCATGGTTGACTTTGGTAGATCATGGCTAACCATTAGTTTACTATGGTTGATAATGGTTGACTATGGTTTCCCATGGTTAACAATGGTTGACCTTTGTTAATCATATTTGACTATGGATAACCATGACTAACTTTCGTTTACCATGCTTGAATTTAGTTTCCCATTGTTTATATGGTCAACTATGTGTGACTTAATATGGTTGACTTTAGTAATATTGTTAACCATGGAACCATGGTTGAACACAGTTAAGTATGGTTTACTATTATTGATCATGGTTGACTATGGTTAATCACATTTGAATATGCTTGTGCATGGTTGACTTTCTTGGGTATGGTTGAATATTTTTTACTTATGTTGGGCATGCTTGAGTATAGCTGATGTCGTTGACCATAGTTAATTAGGGGATACCATGGTTTCTTATGTTTGACTATGGTTGATCATAGTTAAGTATACTGGGCACTTATTTTACACTTGTTGACCATTGTTAAGGATTTCTAACCATATTTGACTATGATTGAGGATATTTGACAATGGTTGATTTCATGTTTTATTATGCCGCATTCAAATTCAATAATGGTTATGTCACCTTGTTTTAATGTATTGTGATGTTTATTCATAAATGTTATTTTTTTCCAGCGGAAAAAAGCATACTATTCATAACTGTTATTATTGAGGTTAATCAATATTATTCTTCTTATAATTATTTATAATATTTTTAATTTTATTAATTATATTTCCTTTGATAGATGAAATATCAAATTTCATCTATACAACTAAATTTGTTTTTTCTCTAATGTATACTTTTATGTTAGTTTTCTTATTATATTATCATATATTATTTATAAGTACGAATGTTTTATTATTTTTAAATTTCTACATCACATTAGTTGAAAGTGTGTATTGGAAATGAATCGAGTAACTTAAAAATACATTCTAAAACATTGTCGATTTAATAGAGTTTTTGATATGTTTAAGTTTAAACCTCATCAATCCAAAAAAGTTCCTAATTAGTTTAATAGATTTTCTCGTCAATCTAAAAAACTTCCTAATTAGTTTAATAGATTTCAAAATATATAACATTGAAAATTTTATTAATATAATTGATATATTAATATAATTATTAATTATATAATATTAAAAAATATTAATATTAATAATATTAAAATTCAATATTCTTATTAACTATAATTATTATTATATAATGCTAATATTATGATTTATTTAATGTTAATACTACATTTTATTGTTAATATTAATATTTATTAATGTTTTTTTTTAAGCAAAAAAAGACAACATTCTATTAAGGTAGGATAAATAGTACAATAGTCATCTTTACAACAAAATGGAGGATGAAACTACCACCCCAGATTCCAAAAATGAAATTTTCCTTACTAACCAAGAACCAGAGCCAGAGAATGACCTCAGTTGTCCAATCCCCATAGTTACAAACATCAAACCAAGGAGCACCAAAATTACAGACCATGACAACTTCTAACAGACTAAAAAAGTTACAGTACATAAGAGGACAGGAGCCAGTGAACAAACCACGGAAAGATACACCCCAACCTTTTAACAAAATAGATGTCGAGAGGGCAGACATCGAGCATGGACAAAAAGAATGAACCAAACAAAGGGAAATACCAAAAAGACTGAAGCACTAAGCAACTGATAAGAGCCGAAGCTGACCTCTGATGAGATTCACCAAGCCGAGAACCACAACAAATACGGAGGGAACCAGTCACAAGATGAAGTAAGCCGACGGACCTGCCTCATCTTCAATAATCACCATCGACGGCTTATCAACAGCCTCCCCTTTTCCACATAGGTCGATCTCCCACTGGTTTTCGACATTCTTAGGCTTGGTCAGGAATGAAATCCACAAATCCCTCGCTAAAGCATCCAACTTCATATGTATCCACTTAGATTCTTCAGCGTGATCCTTACAAAGGTCTTCCAATTGAGTCATCCTTACAGAACTAGACAAAATATCCGCCTGGGTTTCCATCACCTGGAAAATAAGGGTTTTGGTCACCCAAAGCATCGTTACAACCTGATTATAAACAGCCATACGACCCCATGTATTGCCAGGGTCGTGGATCCAATCAACCATTGCAACTGCTTCCGATGGAAGTTCCTGTGCAACCACCCAACGCCATAAAGAATCTTCAAGATTTTCCACCACCCTCTGCATGTCCAGAGGAAAGAACTGATGAAAAAAAAGAGCAGTAGCAGTAGCATTCCATTGCTCACGACTAGGACCATACTGAGCACCATTCCCCCTATCCCCATTATCTGCTTCCATAGGATCTTCTCTACCTCTCCTAGTGGGACGACCTCTCGGCGACATGATCTTGATCTCCTTAGTATCATTCGTCACCCCAATATGACTAACAAAACAATCCCACCAAACACCAGTAGAATAAGGATTAACACCATAGTGCCGAAAAACATCTTGCAATTCAGAATTTAAAGGAAAGGCAGCACCTTTCACCATAAAATCCATCATAGCTATCCATACAGTGTAATAACTCATACTGTCTTGCACAATGATCGTCATAACAGGGGCCAGCTTCAGACTATCCATCAACAAACGTGAGAGGCCAAGCGCCTTAGTCTTTGCATGCACCATATCATTATCCAAAACCAATGCAACCAGAGGTAAATCTACAGATCTCCTATCCATATCACAAGTAATAAGGATATCCAACAACCACCTGTCCTTACCAACTTGCGAACGGTACCATCTGTTAATTCCCATTGGGACGAGTGATTCTCCTACCGCCTCTTGAGGACGCCACACCACCCTTGTCACTTTCGAAAATCATTACACACTGCTCACGGCAACTGACCGACGGTATTTCCCTGGCACCCCCCTCCCAACTGTCATTAGAGTTATGAGCACCATGATTAGCCAAAGCATCGGCCAAACAGTTGGCGCTTCATCGAACGTGCTGAAAGATGATAGAGTTAGAGGAAGATATGAGGTGGTCGATACACGTCAATCGCCATGCAAGACGCACGACTTCGACAACTTAGCCGCCCAGGACCCATTATGAAGTTTGATTGCCATCTGGATCAGCATATTGGAATCCCCTTCAACAATTATGCAGCTCAGTCCACGTCGAGATGCCATGCATAAACCTTGAAGCATGGCTTCGTATTCGGTGATGTTATTCATTTCACGACCCAGGTGTCCAAAATTACAGAGCAAAACCCTACCATTATCATCCCGCAGAACACCTCCATACCCGGCAACCCCTGGGTTGCCCTAAGACGCGCCGTCGAAATTAAGTTTACTCCATCCAGGCAATGGCGGAAACCAAATTGTCGGGTTGTCTAGGGGTTTGCACCCAGAATGGATACGACCAATATGACGGGGGAGCACAGCAATATCGCAGGTATATAGAATTTTGAGCTCATGTTCAAGAATGTTCAAATCTTGTTCAGTCCACTATGTTAATTTTATAGTTCCAGTGATGCCACGTTGAATATTCCCCCACACAGTCATCTAGGGAGTAGGCTTGCCCATGAAAATCCATTTGTTGTGCTCCTTCCAGACATCCCATAATAGAAAGTCGGGGAAGAGCTGCCAAACCCGATTGGGAAGTCTGCCTTGAAAGGGGTCTAGCTGCCATTGTTTCATCGTTTCATCTGGAGCATTCCTGATCCTGTTTGACATACAGAATCTTCTAGCTTCTTCAACCCACAGAGCCAATGCAAAACTGCATCCATCCAACAAGTGCGCAATGGTTTCATCATGACTGCCACAGAGGACACAAAGGGACGATCCTTCAAAACCCCGCTTCCTGATATTATCCCAAGTTAATATTTTTCCCTTCAGGACCAGCCAAAGGAAAAGATTGATTTTGGGCTAGAGCTTAGTTCCCCATAGTTGTTTCCAAGTATTATCCTCTTGCAGGTTCGATGTTTTAGTTAACAAGCTGTAGGCTTCCTTGATTGTAAACATTCCTTTAGGACTATGACCCCGGTGCAGAATATCCTTACCCCTCTGTGATTTAATGATACAGGTCATCAAAACATCATAAATTTGCGTGCCAATCTCAGCCCCATAGGTATAATATTTATTAATGTTAATGTTATTAATATTAATATTAAAATATTAGTATTAATGTTTATATTAAAATTATAAGTATTATTAATATTAATATTATAAACATTATTATTTGTTTATATTAAAATTGTAATTTTAACATATTATTACTATCTCTTATTTATTAAAATTTATATCCATATCCATATTAATATTATGTATTTTTTACTATAAAAATTGCAAATTTAAAATTACAAAATCTTTTAGAAAACATTATGATAAGTTTTATCTTTTCCTAAAAATGAAGTTTTAAAATTACAACCATAGTAATCTCCAACACCATAATTTCATAAAACAAAATATTTCTTAATCAATATTATGAGTATTTATTTGAATAAACAATGTTTTTGAAGTAGATAATAGTTATATATAAAATATATATAAAAAAAATATTTAAAATATATTTTATATATATTATTATAGATAAAATTTGATTAAATTATATATAGAAATTACAACTTATTTCACAAAATAAAATATTACCAAAGACCATCAAATGATATAAAAATACATACTAAAGCTTTCCCAAAAGACCATCAAAACGTTTAATTGAAGTATACATTGCTCAGTCACATGGTTGTTGTTCTTGAAAGTGAATACCGCAGCCATATTGCTGGTTTTAAGTGAAGAAAGGAGAGATACAGTGGGTGTAATTGTGAAATATATATGTAATTTGTCGTGTTCTCTCAGTTTCGTTTTCCAATCAATCAAATTTCTTGACCGATGTCCACCAGATCGAGAAATATTTGTAATATAATTTCGATGGACTCTCTTAACTCATCAGAATTGCGAGTTGCTGGACTGTTGAGGAATGATCGGTAGAGCCCATACTCTTTCTTCGTCATTAGGTCGGCGCTTCCCATGTTTTGGTAGAATAACTTTGCGTTGTTCAGCGCAAGCAACCAGTGATTCGCAGACAGATGATTCCAGTGGGTACTCTCTTGCTTAACTGCCATTTCGATTATTTCGTGAATGTGTGCCAAGAAACTCTGGGGGACCTTGTAGGAGTTGATCGAGGTGAAAGAGGGCTATACGGAGAGCTTTAGCAGCCTCCTCCACAACGCCTATGCGATCCTCGCTCTTGAAAATGGCAAGTGTATAACTCAGAATTTGAACAAATCCTTCCACCAGTTTATTTCAGTGATGAATCATATTCCATATGTTCGTGTTAGCTTGTAAACTTTTCATGAGCCTAATTATGATAAGTTTGCCTCCGTTTTTATTGGCAATCTGAGTTTGCAGGTATGCGAGAGACAGAAAAAACCCTTCCTATTGGATCAGAGTTGAGTGAAATTGAAATTAAAGCTGGAGTGGTTTACATAGTTTTATCAACTTGCCAGGCCTATCGCTCCAACAACAACCAAATTTAATTGAATTCCAGTTAACTTCTTAATGTATCATTTAAGAAGCATTCCTTTTTATGATAAGCTTTTATATATCATAAATTTGTATATATCTATATATATATATATATATATAATTTTAATTTAAATGAATTTCATTTACCTCGCTCGTACATCATTAAAGAAGATATAGGCTCATATATCATTAAAAACGTGAGAGCTATAATATATTATATGGTAAGAATAAAGAAAATGGATCATAGAGATATTCATATGTATAAAAATAAGATAGCTATCACTACATTCATCTCCATTCATCTCCAGCATCAAATTCCAATACTAAAATTGTTACCCAGTAGAAAGAAAAATTACAAAACTATTAATATAAAACAAAAATAAATCTCTATAACTTCAGAAGTTCATGCCGTTTACATTGGGACAGAACTCTCAACCAAGAAAAACACCACATTATGTTTGAGATTAGTTGGAGGGTGTACAGGAGAAATGAAATTAATTGTTGAGTCGGCCCCTTACTTTCTTGATGTTGTGTTTAGTCTTGACACATCTACTTACAGAGCCATGTCGGCCATTGATGAACAAGCATGGACTTGACTCATAAAAAAAGGAGACACATAAATTAGGTCCACATGCGGCTAGAAGAGGCTGGGAAACACAGAGCCAATATTATCTTCTCTCGGCCTTCACATGTTCACTTTTATTTAAGATGTCAAATCCAAAATTTTTGAAATAAAAACTTCTCATACAAGCGTTCCAAAATGCACATAAATAAAAAATAGAATGCGAAATTGTATTGATCGAGCATTGTTCTGTATTTTTGCATCCGTGTTGAAGAGAATGAAATGGCATCGCTTTTCTCTCTCTTGAAGATGCTTTCAGTAAATGGGTTGAGACTAATTTTGATTTGGTTTAATCATTGTTCATCCCTGTTCATCAATTAAAAATAAGGTTGTCATATCCTAAAGTCGCTAGAATCACCATTATAAGCTTCTCATTAAACTTTAGTGATAGTCATCAATCAAAAGGCAGTTACTATTGATAGTTGTGTTATTGATAACTGTGGTTGATGTCTGTCATGTGCCATTTTCCTTTTGTAATAGTTTATATTTTTAAGTGTTAAATAATGAAACACTTATGAAATAAATCATTGTATATAATAAAAGATTTGAGAGAATTTCCATACTGCATTGACAATGTAAGATAGAGGACATTTACAGTGCGAACTACACTAACCAACCTGTTCAACGAAGACATTAATGGCATCCGTCTCCCATCTTATTCCCACAAAAGAACTTTCACATTGTTCACAAAAGAACATTCACATTGCTTTGTTTCTATTGCAGTGACCTATTGCCACTTCCTCCATTCTTTATATTTCATATGGACTGATTGACTGCAAATTTCTTAATACCTTTGTTGCAGGTAGAAGCAATTTCAAAAGAACTCGGATTTGCATGCAGATATGTTCATTATTATAGAGTCGATAGAGGGAGATGAGGTAACCCAGAGGCCAAAAACGCTTGGGTAACGTGGCCACTTGTTTTTTTTCACTTTTTTTTTTTTTTTTGAAAGGGTGGGAATGGTTCATGGAAATTAATCGTGGATCAAAAGCAAAGATTAGATATCCACCTGTTCTATATAAGTGGAAGGCTGAGACACTCTTAATAACCCAGGCCCTCCACTAAATCGATAATGGAGAGGGAACGTGGTTTTCCAGCCAAACGTTCCAGCCATTATGAGCCAAGCCAAGCGTGGGACAGTTGGAATAACCCTATTTTTTTTTAATAACGGAAGAAGATTTTTTTAAAATTATTTACGGACTGTTCCATTTAAACCTACGGGAGGGTTAACACACTTGGAATAATATAAGTGGAAGGGCGTTACCATTTAGATGAGGGAGCAGGGAGCGGACGGCCATGTCATGTGGATTTACCAAAAAAAAACAACATAAATAAATTTTGTATAACTGCAAACAAGACGCTCAAAGTTTAATTTGTAAAATCTCATCCATCCATAAGTTGGCAACCAAGAATATCCGCATTATAATCAATCTGCCCTTAAAATTTATTTTTTTAGAAATTCAGCTCACCCTACTCCACCCCGGAGTTGAAATAAGAAGCTTACGCCGTAAATATTATTACAAATAATAATTATTATTATTTTAATATTTTAAAGTAAATAAAAACTATATATAATTTTTATATAACTTTACTAATAGTTATTAATTAATTAATTATTATTTTTGTAAAAAAAAAATTTGGATTTTTTAAAGATTTTTACAACCTAGAATCAACATGTTTCCCTACACTACGACCGACCTGCACACGCCTGCTTTCACTCACCTACTCTTCATCGCTCCCCATCCTCATGCCCCACGTGCTCTCCATTGATCCGTTCCCCTCGCTCACGCACTACATTCCTCCATCCACTCCTCATGTCCCTCCCTCTCCTGTATCTTTGCGTGCCACACCCACTCCCATCTCCCTCAACGTTCATCTCCGCCACCCCAGCATCACTGCTCCACACATATCTCCACTCCTGTCTACCCTTTCATATCCTTCCGCTCCACGCTCCTGCCTGCTCGCCCAGCACACGCCTCCACGCCCACGCCCACGCCCACGCCCACGCCTGCGTCCAACTCCTTCTCGTCCCCCTCGCCTTACCCCCAGCTCCCAATCCTACGCTCCTCCTCTTCCATCCATCCAATCTCACTCCACTCCACCTACGACCTCACGGGCTTCCACTCCTCCCTAGATTCGATTCCTCCTCTCCATCAATTCCCCATCTTCTCTTCTATGCCATCTCCCCCTTATCACTCCACGTAAACCCTAATTCTTCAATTTAAAAAAGATATTGTAAACAATAATAATATTATTACAAATAATAATAATAATTATTTTAATATTTTAAGCTAAATAAAAACTATATATATATCTTTAATAATAGCTATTAATTAATTAATTATTATTTTTGAAAAAAACAAATAAAATAAAAATTCAATTTTTTTAAAGATTTTTATAACCTAGAATCACCATGTTTCCGGCCTTCAACAAGATCTTTATTAGCCCATTCCACAAACCTAAAAGAGATGAAAGAATTGAATTCGAAGATATAAAAAGGATGGAGGATAAATAAATAAAAAGAAACCAACATGAAGAAATAAAAAGCGGATATGAAGACATTATCAAATTAGTTAAGAAATTGAAGTTGACTATAACACAACATCAAGAAGAAGCTATAGTAACTTCTAAATTCTTGAGTCAAGAAGAGCTCGAAACTGCATCTACACCCATATGAGAAGAAGAGACTCCTATAATAAAGGAACAAGCTATGTTGACTCATGATTTCTCAGGTCAAACAAAGCTGGGGTATGCATCGGTGCTCACGACACGAGAAGGGACTACAACCAGAAAGGAAGAAGCTATTAGGACTTCCGACTTCTCAGGTCAAGAAGTGTTGGGATTTACGCTCAACACAGAAGAAGTAATTGTGACTCTCGAGTTTCTAAGTCAATAGGAACAAGGGACTACTACAACTCCTACGTATTCAAGTAGGGATGAATATAAAATCACTACTACCCCGAGGAAGGAAAGGAAGCCTGGTCGACCGACTCCCTATGCCCCCCCTCACAAAAGATCCATACTGTTAGACAACAAGTTGGATAAGAAAATACATCCCAACTACAAACCTCAAAATGCGATACTTAGTAAAAAGTATGCATGCCTACCGAAAGTTGGTTGTGGCTTCTTACAATGTAGGGAATTAAGGCACATTAACACTCCAACTAAAAAATATATAAAATTGTGTAGTAAAACTTGAGAACAAGGACTTGTTAAGGAAGTCGATGATAAGGGCGATGAAACAAAAGAGGTAGAATATAAGGATATGGAAGATCAAAATGATATTGGCAATCAAAATGTTAATATCAATTGTAAAGAAAATAAGGATGTCGTAAAAATCAAGGAAGTCAATAAAATCAATGTTAACAACAATTATGAGAGAATTAAAGTTGTAGAATGATACAATGATGAAAATATAAAACTAAAAATGTCCTAATAAAGAAGGAAACATTGAACATAAGGCGACACTTGAAAAGGTAAAAGTTCCACAAATTGTCCCAAATGAAGATATTTGAGAATCTCAAGATGGAAAGGATCCCAAGGAACAACTAATGACAAACTTGTCATACAAAGAAGTAAGTGCATTACTAATAGTTTCCTCTACAGATAAGAAAACCATATTAAAACATGCAGAATTATCAAAGATTCACATAAAATTAGAAGAGCAAAGGAACACCGATAGATTACAGAATCCCAAATATATGCGGATTAGTTGTTATGGGTTCATCTACATAATCATAAGCATGATAAGATTTGAATGGAAATGTGACCTATTATTCCAAGAACTGCTAAACCATGGCACACTTAAGTTATTCGTGGCAATAATTCTAGCTCTAACAAGCTCAAAGAAGATTCGTGGTCGAATATTTTTAAAGCAAAATAACTTGTAATAAATTTAATTGGTTATTACAAATGTATTTATTATTAGATTATAATAATTAATTATTATTTATTAAATAACATGTCTATTTATCAATAGACATGTCTATTCCCATTAGACCTAGTGTAAAATTATCAATTCAATTATAAAAAATATATTTATTATCAAATATGATAATTATGTAAGCATGAAGTTTACACATCTTAAGAGAGTCTATGAGGTTTGACACCTACAGATTACATTAGTACTTGCTTGGGCATGTACTAATAAATTTTAATAGGTTGCTCTATTTCTATTTATTTGAGACTCGAAATGAAAGTAATTTCAAATATCTTTACCAATGTCCCACTATCGGTTGGCAACACAGGTGCCATAATAAAGCAAAAGCATGGATGTTGTCAGTACAACAGAAATTGTAACAAGCTCAAACACTAAATGAAACGAATGTCGAATCTCTGTACCAAGGTCTGGGTAGCTGTTGGTAACGCAGGTGCCGTATTAAAGCAAAATAGAAAAGAACCATAATAAAAAACTATTTTCCCAACCCTAGGCGAGAAAACTTAACATAACTAAGTTCCAGAACCTCTATTTCTTATAAAGATTTCGGGAATTGTATAGGATCTCATAAAGATGCGTAGAACAATAATAGAGGATATATGCCGGAGACATAATTCAAGGCTGCACCGGATACCATTTGTAATACATGTCCATTCTGGCTTCCTCGAAATATCTTCCCCTATAAACAGTATATATATCTTCTTTCATTGTAGTGTTTGACATCAGGCAATAATCGTTTGATCAGTGTTTCCCTGCTCTGATATTCTTTCGTTTAAAGATTTCATCAGGGTTAACAATGGCGACGAACCAAGTTGAAAAGGCTGCTGCCTGTTCATCAGATAGATCTCATTACAAAACTGATGATGTGCAGGAGTTGGTAAGATGCCAGCCTCAAGCTGTTCCGGAAAGATATATCAGATCGGAACAAGAGATCATGGGCTCTGCAACAGTTCTTGCTAGTAGTGTTTCCACCGGCCTCCATATTCCTGTCATCGACATGGCCAAACTCCTGCTTTGCGGAGGCCAAAGTAGGCAATATGAGATGGCCAGGCTCTCGGCTGCCTGCCAAGACTGGGGTTTCTTCCAGGTTTGTTCTTTATAATAGATTACTAAGTGCCATATTTTCCGTTATCAAAAGGCATAAGCTTTGTTTATCTGCTGAACATTCCGTTATCAAAAGGCACAAGATTTGTTTATCTGCTGAAGGTAAACTGCAGGTTTTGAATCATGGAATTGAGCCAGGACTGCTTCAGCGCATGAAGAAAGTAGCTTTGGAGTTTTTCAAGCTTCCACTAGAAGAGAAAGAGAAGTACCCAATGAAGCCTGGTACTATCCAGGGCTACGGTCATGGTTTCGTTTTCTCTGATGACCAGAAGCTGGACTGGTGTGATATGATGGCATTGGGAACACTGCCTAAAGCTATCAGAATGGAAAACCTTTGGCCAACGAAACCTCCCTATTTCAGGTGCTCCTATACAACTGTGGTAAACAATAACGGATTTATTAAAAGGGACTCAATGTCTAGACGTCAATATTTTTTATTTCTGGCAATTGGGGACTGTTAATTAGTTTGTATATGAATTTATTCATGTTAATTATTTGAATTTGATAAGTAATGGATTCTGGATTCTGGGTTAGATGCGACAAAAAGATAGATGGATTATTTGATTAGGAGGGATACAAGGATACACTGTTCTTTAAATAAAACTTTGAAGAACTCATCCACTGTACAGCATAGGCATAAACATTGAGACTGACGTAAATACAAAGAACAAATGTCGGGTAATATTTACATTTTACAAGATACAGAAAGCCCTATTTGTTTCTTGCATTTTCCTCTTTGTATACGATGAAGTCTTGGATTCATTGTTGGGCTTCATTTTGGCTTTTCAGGTATACTTTGGAAGCATATTCAAGGGAGGTTTTGATGTTGTGTAAAACCCTCCTCCGCCTCATTGCAGAAAATCTCCATTTAATGCCGGAATTCTTCAACGACATCTTTGGAGAAAATGTACAAGCGGTGCGTATGAATTACTATCCGCCCTGTTCGAGGCCTGACCTTGTTCTAGGTTTAAGCGCTCACTCAGATGGGAGTGCTCTCACAGTGTTGCTCCAAGATGATGAGTCAATAGGGCTGCAAATTTTTAACAACAACCAGTGGATTTCTGTGGAACCAATCCCCAATGCTCTGGTTATCAATGTCGGTGACACTCTAGAGGTGAGCATATAACTGTTATTCATCTTAACCATAAAATTTAAACTAGACTCTTTTTCTTATATTAAACGCACGAGGTATTGAAAATATGCCACCCCAAAATCTCGCAGATCTCAACCTCGCTTTACTTATGGCAAATATTTCAATTTGCAGGCATTGATTCTCTCAGATAACATGAGCATATAACTGTTATTCATCTTAACCATAAAATTTAAACTAGACTCTTTTTCTTATATTAAACGCACGAGGTATTGAAAATATGCCACCCCAAAATCTCGCAGATCTCAACCTTGCTTTACTTATGGCAAATATTTCAATTTGCAGGCATCGACTCTCTCAGATAACATTTATAGGGTTTTTAATTTATTTCAATTTGCAGGCATTGATTCTCTGAGATAACATTTATACGGTTTTTAATTCACTTCAGTCTTGGTTGGCATTTCAATTTCGTTTGGAAATGTTATATGTAGGTGCTGACAAATGGAAAGTACAAGAGTGTCGAGCACAGGGCAGGGACGAATCAGAAGAAGGAAAGATTGTCTATAGTCATGTTCCATGCTCCTAGCTACGATGTGGATATCGGTCCTTTGCCTCACTTTATAGATGAAGATCATCCATGCCTCTACAAGACTTATAAACATGTAGAATACAATCGTCATTATCTTTCCAACAAACTGCAAGGAAAAAAATCACTCTATTTCACAAAGATCCATCCTTGAAATTATATTATTATTAATGACGAAGCCTTCCTCGAAGTTTAATGGTACAGTTCTTCCGATATCTTATGTAGATCGACGTTGTACTTAAATTTTCAAGCTAATATTTTACAGTATTTCCGATATCTTATTATTCCCATGAATATGAAATAATATTATGATCGACCTTGTGCTTAAATTTTCAAGTTAGTAACTTGGTACAATGTTTGAAAGTAGTTTTTTTGTTTTTAGTGTAAATATAAATATTTATAATTTAAAATTTGGGGTGGATTATTTTCTATGTTTTTTTTAATTTTAAGGAAGAGGGGATAAGTTTACGATCCAGATTGATTTTATGATCTAAATTTGAAATAAACAATTACAAAAAAGAAATATAAGAAAAACTTGTAACTGATGCATGGATAACTGGTAGTTCATGAATGGATAACAAGTAGTGACAGACGACGGATTTAAGTAAAGAAGGTACATACAACCCATTTAAGTAAAGAAGGTAACAGTTAGCTAAGACATAGACAACACATGATGAAAACTAAATATGGAGAACAAGTAACAAATATTTGTTACTTGTTCATGGCACTCAATTTGTGACTTATCAATGTTCACCCCATCATAAGTTAAGTGATTGTACTAATCTAGATTATATCTCCATATAATTGAATAGTTTATATCTAGTTCTACCTATTTATAAACATAAAGGGGATCTGTTTTATCCTCTACATTGTTCTACATTGTTTTACTGTTTGTAAAAGTAATTGTTGGTTGATATTCTGAAATATGTCAGCAATCTTCTTGAACAGTAACAATTATGTCTTACTCTTTGTAAAAGAAATTGTTGGCTGATATTCTGAAATATGTCAGCAATCTTCTTGAACAGTGTGCCCAGAAATCGCTCAATTACCAAAATAGAATGATTTAGGTTAATTGGAATCTTCACCAACATAACTGGATTTATTTGCATGCACGTGATAAGAGACACCGATGTGTTTTCTTTCCATCAAACAAAACGAACTTGTAATAGCCCATCCCAGTCAAAGTGTTTTTGGGATTCTTAAAACATACTAACTTGTGATAGCCCATCCCAGTCAAAGTGTTTTGGGGATTCTTAAAACATACTAAAGATTATATTGCATTCAACGTATCCAAACAGATTAGTTGATCGAAGGTTTCTGCATTTTACGCGAGTATTCAGCTGTTACTTTCTTTCAACATGGAGAGTTATGAAGAACAGAATTTATCCTCTTTTATGTGTACTGTGAAATATAATAAGATATGAACACATTTTCAATACTTAGAATGCGTTAGCCTTTTGGAGCCTAGAATATACAGAAAGTCAATAAAGTAGTGTGACAAAATTTAAGTATGGAGGATTTGTTGTCGTTTCCTATACAAACAATATCTAATAAAGGTTGCAGTGATATTGAGTGGACAAGTACCATCTAAGCTTCAAATTGCAGTGACAAAAATTAAGTAAAGCGAAAGACAACAGGCTGAGATCATTCACGGATCTTAATATAATCGAGTGCATCAAATCAGTTAAGTTAGTAGATATATATTCAATAAACGAGAAAAAATTAGAATAAAATAGATTTAGTTAGTACATATATATTTTAATCAAATCAGTTAAGTTAGTACATATATATTCAATAAACGAGGAAAAATCAGAATAAAATAGATTGAGTTAGTATATATATATATTTTATTAAAATAATGTGGAAGGGAATTTTATTCTTTCAAATTATCAAAATGCTTCATTATTTCCGATTCAATATTTTATTATTATTTTATTAGTGTTATATTATTTTATTATGCATAACCATTCTGAACCCATTCTGAACTAAGGATATGGCTAAGCTCACATCATTTATGAAGAATAAAGTACAATCTCTTAATCATATCCAGACAAGTGTAATGTCTCTAAAAATAGTAAAAATTTAAAATTTTTCCGATACTAGATTAAATTGATAAAGATATGAAGAATTGTAAATTATCTTCAGTATTGATAAGTATCCATTGCATCAGTATTTGTTTTCTATTCTTTGAATTGTCTTAATTTCATAAGTGTCAAGGTTTGCTAGTTGTAAAATCTACAGCTTTGAGGAAGCGATATAATGAATATAAATGAAACTCTGTCGTAAGTGAACAAGTGTTTAAAGCATAATTGTTTCAAGAGTTTGCGTGCATAATTATAAAAGTCTAATTGACCATTTAGGTGGGATGGATCCTTAATGCTAGCGGCTGATGACCTGTGATGAGATTCATGGTCTTTCCAGGGCTACATACCCCGACAGAGCTGCCGAGAGGTAGGGTGTAAGAAATGGAAACTTCTCACTTACTTAGCAAGTTTCGCTAATGCATTCAATTTGTACTTGTTTGCAGATATACCTATGAGGCATCTACCGAGAATGCCTACTCCACCTTTCTAGCAATTGTTTAAGTCTCAAGTGTGAGGGCTTTGAAGGTTGACACCTTTTAAAAGCCTTGTTGGGGTTTGTAATACTTGTGAAAATATACCACTTGTTAACCTTGTAATTATTAAATGGCACTAAGTAATGTTTTGGGTCATTGTATGGTTGATTGTATTTATAATACATGTGGATTTCGAATGGTTCTAATACTATAGAGTTTTTTTTTGAGTCACGTCGAGATATTTGGAGTGGGTGGTAGCATTGAATGTAGTTATGCGATGGCACATGGCCAACGCTGCCAGTTGTGTTGAGGGTTTCTTCTAGGGTTCTACACCAACGAAGAAGTATTTTCGTGGTTCATTTCTCCTCCCTGCTATGGGTGCGTTGAGGGTTTCGTTACTGGCCCGAGCTGTGGCTCATGGTCAGTACACCATATGGAGTAGAGAAGGTGACTGAAACACTCGGACGTAATTCTTCTCAGATTCATACTACACCCTTGCTATTTGCATTTATATATATATCGTGATATAGAGTTCTGACTTCGTATGGCATGTTTGGTTAACAGGTGTTCGCTGGTGTTTATCTTTTGTGTGTCCAGGACTCGACAGTGGCGATGTTTGAATAATGGTAAGTCTAGAATAAGCCATTTCCTATCTCCTCCTTTTGCCTCTGTGGAGTGTACCATTGGTGTTTGCTTTTGAGGAACTCTATGAGCCCAGTTGGGTTCCCTACAACAAGTTGTTGGGTCCCTTTAGGTCGCCGTTGGCTTGACCCGATGTATGGAGACTCATTGTAATTAATATTTTGATGGTGAGAACTCCCTAGGGTCTCTCTGCTTGTAGTAGGGTTTCATGGATTGGCCTCGGTTACTATCTCTATTTTTGTACCTGTGTGAATATGGGATTCTGAAAGGGTACTTTGTTTCTTTCCTGTATGTAATCATGGGTACTGTCTTTTGAAGTTTGATATGTAATAATAAGGGATTTACATCTTATTTCTATTAGGCTTCTATGGCTATATGAATAGACCCTAGCTACTATATATTTAATTGAATGGTGCCTTCGTCAGTATAAAAACTTTAATGGAAAGATCGCTTGTCTAAATAAATGGATTTCATGTTGAATGTGATACCTACTTTAGCTCTGTCTTGCGTATTTCTTTTCAAAGGCGCGATTTATAAAAATGTTTGCATTGTTATAGTCTCATCATGTAGCTAGACGATTGGGTTAATAAATGGTAACTTCGTATTTTGTTGATATCAGTGATACTCTTATCCTGAGTCTAAATTATTGTGAAAGTTCCTGGGCAAGATGAACTACTCCAGGGGTTTGATACCCAGACCTGTGGTTTACTAGTTCGACAGGTATGGGTGCCTATCCTTAGGTTATGAGGTTTGAACCATGAACTGGGGAGGTGCTCATTAGGGTCTTCAAGTTTTAAGATGTAATGTTAAGCCTGCGTTTGGTAGTCGTGACCTTCGTAAGTCTGCCATGGTTGAGGTTAAGAGTTTAAAGTGGAAACAAATCGTGGTTGTTGGAGTCTTCCTGTGGTATCGATTTGCATTTTGACTTCAGTAGTTTTAAATAATGGAATTCCTGAATTCTTCTATGAATTTCTTTTTTACTGTTTACAAGGGTGAATGGTTTAGCTAACGTAGAATAGATTTAAGGTTTCTTTGTATTTAATACTATTGGTTTGATATGAAGCACACTTGATTTGGGGATGGGATTCGATCCACGAATTAAGAGATAAGCCCGTAAGGGTTTTGGGATTGGAACACATCTTTGAAATGCCGATGACGATTGTATTATATGTAAACCTATGTTTGGATAAGTGAACCTATGTTTTGGAATGCGACTCTTTGTATAATACTTGATGCGTTTAAAGCTGGAGTAAAGATTTCTATTGTAGAGATGTTTGATATTTTAAATGTGTAGTGCAGCTGAAAGTTTCGATGTCCGATTTTCTTTCTATTTGGTAATGTTTCCAGCATGTACAGAGTAAGAATGTAAAAGATCTAACAGGTATAGGTAAACCTGCACTACGAATAATGGGATATGATTTAAACACAACAAAAATAAGATATACTAAGAGAATAAGATTTAACAGAAATATATATATATCTATAAGCAAGAAATTATAAAATCCTAACCTAGAAGGAAATATAAGTTGTTTAGCAAAGGCTAGCTTGGCTAGACCTGCTAGACTCTCCACTGGGTTCTGGGAAGAACCTTGAATTTGATATTATGGTTAATGATAACAATGTTGCAGTATCTAATTTTTAATTGTAGAAGCCTAACTTTATTATACTGAAAATTGAAACATTAAATACTCCATACATGGCTGCTTGAGTACTTGGTCCCTTCCTGTAGAAACCTAGCTGCTTGGCACTTGAATCCTTGATCTAGTGATCTATACAGTCAACAATGGTTAATGCATAGCTTGTTGTTTCTAGCTAACCTGTTAGGGAAATTGCCTTTAGATGGATAAGTTTGGGGCTACCGTGTTCCTCCCAACCATGATCCTACAACCGTTCCTGGTTCTGTATGGACCCCCCCGAGCTGGATTCAAACATGCAAAAGAGAGAGAACCTAGATCCATTGTTGGTTTAGATATGAGAATTATTAGGTGAGGTTGCTTCAGTTTCTTGGAGCAAAACACTTTTCTTGGATTACCATAAGAGAATGATAATGACCAAGAATGATGGATGATCCCCTAAACTTGGGATCTGCCCTCTTTAAATAGGGAAGTCTTGAATTAAGATTGTTGAAGTAATTAGTTTCTTTAAATTCAATAATTAATAATTAAAAGATATTATTTTAATTAAATATCTAGTCCTCTCGAACTAGGACTTTTCCAACTGTTTAACTACAAGTGATTTTCATTTATGCTCTTAATAATAATTATAATATTTTAATAACAATAATTATAATAACAATAATTATACTAAAAATAATTATATTTCATTTAACTATTAATACACCACTTTATAATATAGAATAAGGCATAAATCATATATACTAATTAAATTCCATAATTAAATAATAGCACCATTATTATTAAAGCCCTTAATAATAATATTAGCCTTGAGGCATTTATACATGTTAGTTGTAAAAGACTAATGGTAATTATCTTTTATTTAGTTCAGTGTCTTCATATGACACTTCTTTTAACTTTTAAGGACAAGGTCCAATTCTTTGGATGGTCTCGGTTAGCTCGGTTAGGTACCTGTAGTCTCTTTCTTGCATGTCGGATTCCCTCGTTTAACATGGTAGTTCCCGCAATAGGTGATGATAGATAAAAAGATGAATCATTTAATCAAATTAAATAGATGGGATAAAAGGAAAAGTGCTATTCAGAGTCCTTCCAACTCAACACTTTGAGATCTAGTAACCTCGAGTGCTCTTCAGATCCTTTTAACTCAACACTCTCACATGGGCGTTACGTTGGTGCAATTCCAGAGCTTCTGCTCAACACTAGTGCTAGAATGTGGTTGTGAGGCACATCTAGAATACTTAAGCTGCCTCGGATCTGGTATTCGTTTATCAAGCTTGGAGTGCTCCAGGGCTTATGCCCAACACTCAATGTACATTGGGGCTTACTCCCAGTACATACTATTTCCTCTAGGTACATCGGGGCTTTTGCCCAGTACGTAGGTAATCCGTGTGTTCCTGAGTCCATGCTCAACACACCATATAAGTCAATCATGTCATTCACATCACTGCACAGTATGTAATAAAAAGATCATCTCAGTATATTAGGGTTTTGTACCCACATCATATGGTAAAAACATGAATCAAAACTTTGGGGCTTCCTTTCCTAGTATATAATCAAATAATGAAATTCAGTCAAGGTCCATGCCCAATATGTTAGTCTATAAAACAATAAATCATATGCACTAGGGCCTATGCCCAGTAATCAAAATAAATCATATGTGCTGAGGTCGTGGCCCAATATAACATCATAAAATAGTCAGTCCAAAATTCGGGATATTACATCCCTCCCCGCTTAGAACAACATCGTCCCAGTGTTTCTAGGGACTAGGAATGAAGTCATGAAACAAGGTAGGGTATGCCTCTTTCATGTTGGCCTCATTCTCCTAGGTAGCCTCATCTAGTCCAAAGTGCCTCCATTTCACTTTTAGCTGCGTAATGGTACTCCCCCTAAGCTGGACCTCTCTCTTGTCTAGAATGTGAAGTGGTTCTAGTGTGAACTCCCCTTTAGGCTCCACCTATAATAAGGACCAATCAATAACATGTTTAGTATCATATACAGATTTCTTTAATAGTGAAGCATGAAAAACATTATGAACTTTTATATGAGCTGGTAGGGATAACTCATAAGCTACTGGGCCCTTCTTGGCCAGTATTTCAAAAGGTCCACAAAATCTTTGGGCTAGTTTCCCGCAACGTCCCCAGCTCAACGAGCTTCGTTTCACCTTTATTTTTAGAAACACATGTTCACCGACTTGGTACTCGTCTTTTCTTTTCTTCTCCGGATAACTCTTTTGGTGGTCTTGTGCTTCTTTTAAGTTAAGTTGTACCTTGGAGACTAGATGTTCCAAGTGCTTTAATAGGTAGGGTCCTAACATAAGTCTGTCTACTGGACTGTCCCAAGTCACGGGGGTCCGACATTTCCTACCGTAGAGTATTTCGAAAGGACTCACTTTGGCTGAGGTTTGATAGCCGTTGTTGTATACAAACTCCGTGAGGTGCAAATAATCTTCCCACTTGGTGGGCCTGTTCATGACATACATCCTCAACATGTCCTCAAGGATCTGGTTTGCTCATTCTATTTGTCCGTTGGTCTGGGGATGGTACAAGGTACTGAATTGTAACTGGGTCTCCAAACCGGAGAACAATGCTCTCCAAAAGTTACTAGTGAACTTCATGTCCCGATTAGAAATTATTGCTTTGGCTATTACGTGCAATCGAAATATCTCTTTTAAGAATATTTCCGCGATGTGAACCACTTTGTAGGTAGATTTCACCGGTATAAGGTGGGTTGCTTTAGACAGCTTGTCTACCACTACAAATATGGAGTCGTTCAGTTTCTTACTCTTGGGTAATCCTATAATGAAGTCCATACTTATTACCTCCCATTTCCATTCTGGAATGGGTAAAGGTTGAAGTAACCCAGAGGGGTGTTGGTGTTTTGCTTTGACCAATTGGCACTCCTGACATTTCACGATGAACATTGTGATGTGAGTTGTTAGCTCTTAAATTGTGCTAAATGCTATGGAAGCTTTTGGCATGGGTGCAAAGACCTTATGAAACATCAAGACCCGAGTGGATAATCGGCTCTCGGACTACATCCCCCGAGACTGAGGAGTCGAAGGTCAGCATGGTAGGGAACAGTTCAAGGAATGAAGCAGTCAGGGAGGAGCCGATGGTTTTTAGAGGTCATAATGTAAACAGACATGCTAAATGCGTTAGAAATAAGCAAAGTAGGCGATGATGGCTGAGATTGAATACCCCGAAGATCGATGGTCCCGAGCCCACTGTGCGAATGAAGATGTAGGCAATATAGCATAATGAGTGGGTGGTAATCGGCGGGCAAGTGAGGAAATAAATCAACGGCGGAGATCGACGTATAGAAAGATCTATAGAGCACAGTCCCCGCACTGATCCAACAAGTGCGAAGCATGTTATGTTTCAAATCGCCGCGATCGAGTTATGTATCGCGCAACTATCAACGGTGTAGATCTACCAGAGGTGAATCAACAGTCTAAAATAACTGCGCTGATTTTATTCATCAGTAGGTTAACCTTGTCTCAAATCGCTGTGATAGGTAAAGGATTCACCATCCCATGACCAGGATTGGAGCGAAGACGGGACCAACAGCTAGGAATGCTTTGAAGGGTCAAGCTACCGATTGGAACAAATATGTCCATAAAATGGAAAACTATGGAGGCTACAACCTACAGTCCTGATCCAAGCTCAAGTTCTCACAGGTTGAAGACATCTTCACTGAAGACCAATGATTACCGCGTGGGCTGAGCCACCTCAGTGCAGTCAAGTGTCCTTTCTGTATGGCCCAAAAAGTATGACCAAATATGTCCGTTGTCATTTCAAACCTCAGTCATCATGCCAAATCATTTGGAAGGTCTAGTCAGAAAATCATAGCCTAATGATTCGCATGGGAGCGCCGTTGTTGTGAGTTGTTATAAAACCTGATCTCCTAGGCTCACAACTCATGTCTAAAAGGTGGCGAGTTCCTCTATCTTGGTATTGTTTGCAGTTTGTATCAGAGCATGGAGAGAGAGCATGGAGCGGAAGTAGTAATTATACCTTGCAGGTGTTGTCTGAGATGGAGGAAGAGCACGTTTATTTACCTCCCATAGTTCGCGATCATGTGGAAGACAGTTCTGTCTGTAAATCAGAAGAGCCCCAGGAAGGATAGACAGATCAGAGTTTGCAGCAGCAGAGAAAGAGGGAAAAAACCTATGAAGAAGACGAGCAGGGAATCATCCAGGAGGAGGAAATTATCAAGGATCTAATTCTCCCTATGGAAGGGGTACCCTCTACTCCTCTACCAAAAAGAACCCAAGCAGAAGATTCTTTCGACGTGGGTGATTTTCTTGATTGGTATGGTCAAGCGAAAACCCAAAAATAAGGTGGCAGTCTGTCTATTGGCTATCACCCGGCAAGTCTGTCTATTGGCTATCACCTGGCAAGTCTGTCTATTGGCTATCACCCAGCAAGTCTGTCTATTGGCTAAGCGGGTATATTCTGTCTCTCCAATTTTGGAAGATTAAGATGGTCCATAACCTATTTTGAAGGGCGGTATGGCTTAGTGGTGTATGACATCGGCAGGGTCAGTCGAGTTTGATCTGTTATATGTAATTTTCATTTCTACGTCGAGCTAGTATAAGTTAGGAACTGTGCCTGGTAAGTAGCAGTTCTAGCCTTAGAGGTTTTTGTTCGGCATGAAGAGTTCAAAGGATAATCAATGAAGTTATTCGACCATAATGAAAGCAATCCAGCTGGCAGCAGCTACATTTTTGTATGTTTGTACTTTTGTTTAAAATAGTTGGACTATGTAGAGAAGAGGCTATGCAATTATAAATGGTAGTTAAAATCTGTCCCGTAGAGTATTTGTTTAAGGATAGCAACAACAAACGATGTCTGTTTTGGCTGTTAGATAGGTGTCTATTGGTTGTAACTAATTTTTGGTGAGAAGGAGCCGAGTCTAGAGCTCAAGGCCACCTATATATACAGTTGTAATCAGAGACACAAGGGTTGAAAAATCTTATGAAAAAGTATTTGTGTTTTGATGATCAGTTTGTAATACATTTTTTTGGAGCTGTTTAATAGAATTTGCAGAGCTTGATGCCTGCAGTTTTTGAAAAGGATTCCTGTGTAATTGGTCTGGTAGTCTGTACCTCTCTTTTTCCCATGTGCAAATGTGTTTCTATCTTTGTTATTCGATTCTATGATATTTCCTTCGTGCTTGGATCAGGGTGACAGTTAAGTAGAATTCATAGAGATTATGCTCTGCTTAGCTTATTCCAAGTGTTTCACCAAATATATTATGCTAAAGTTGATGTAGGATTCATCCTTGTTAGATGCCTTACATTGATGGGCTATTTCTTCTCTCTTATGTTCCACAAATTAAAGCTCTTTGACTACTAGCTGCTTGCTACATTGCCCTTGTGAATGCGTTTGCTAAATCTTTGTGAATGATGTTTTGCGGAACCAGTTAAATGTGAATCCATTTCCCCAAATGAAATCCATGCATTTTCAACCAAATAGCTCTTAAATCGTTTTTTGTTCCATAAACAGAAATCTGATCTTCTGTGCATTGTCGTAATTGAATATCTTTAATGTTGAATGCTAGTGTATGTTTTTGCTGATTGACACCTTTGAAGATTTCTAGTATTCTATGAGTTTATAGAGAGAGCCCTCTCTGTTTCTATTTGATCAGAAGTGTAAACCAAGGATTGGTTAGTGGTTACCCGAGATTACCCTCTTTCAGCCTTGGGGGTAATTTTTGGTGTTAACAAATTGGCGCCATTGCCGGGGAGCATGAGTTGTTTATCGAGCCCTAGAAGAATGACATACCTATCCGAAATTTCAAAGAATAAGAAGAAATCCTTGTGGGCAAACAGAGATCTCCGCATTTTTCAAGAAGGTTGAAGAATTTTTCCCTGGCGACTCCACTTATTGAGACTAGACAATTCAAGAAGACTCCATTGGAGAAAGATCAGTACGCCGAAATATACTACCGAAGAATTTCTAAAGTCATCCTGGCCTCAAGAAAAATCCATATGAGAGGTAATCCTTTACCTTAAATCTTGTTAGGAATAGATGACCCTAAGAGTCTACTTAGACGAAAAACCATAAAAGATCGGGCTAGCGCCCCTAGCATTGAGACTATTTCTTTTTCAGAAAGTGCATCTGTTTTTCAAGAATTGAATCTAGAGGTCAATATAAGAAAACCTTTGTCAAGAACTAAATCTGAATCGTACCTGAACCTGGGCGAATAAACTCTGAATAATCTTGACTCATATCCTTTAGACCCTGTGTGGCTGGATTATAAAAGCCTTGCCAAAGGTAAAAGCAGCAAACCCAGTTCCCAGATTCCCCAAGCCCACATTGCAATCCCAGTCCGTAATCCTACTCAGAATTTTCTCCCACAAGCTCATAATCTACCTAGACCCACGGCCGCTAGATATGCGCCTTTGGTCCTGCCTACTGCCCTGAATGACCTCCCTCAGAATTACGCCTAGAGAATTGTCTCTTATAATGGAGAGGGAGAGTGGTCAGCTAAACAACATGTTGATAGATTTGAAGATTTTTTAGATCTGGAAAAAGTGGACCACGATGATGCTAAAATGAGATTGTTCGCCCAAAGCTTATATGGAGAACCAAAGAAATGGTTTAGGCTGCTACCTAATGCTTCTATAGCAAATTTTGCATCTTTTAAAGTATTGTTGTAGAAAGATGGGAAACAATGGGGAGTCCTGCTATAGTCTTATCCTAGTATAATCACTTAAACAAAGGTGGTTTTGTATCAGTCCATGAGTTCTCTGCCAGATTCATGAAGGCCTATAATTCTATTCCTGATGATCTAAAGCCTTCAGTGGGAACTGCAAAGCTCCACTATGTCGATGCTTTCGATGGAGACTTTTCCTTCACGTTAAGAGAAATAAAATCTGCTACCCTGCCTACTATGCTGAAAGATGTTGTAGAGGTGGAAGCCAACATGATGGCCTCGGGAAAAATGAAGGGGAAAATGGAAGTAGAGAAAAAGAAGCAAGAAAATCAAGCCCTTGCCGCCTCCTCCTATAGTGATGCCAAGTTTGACACCATGATGAAGCCCATGGAAAATCTGATGGATAGGTTAGCCATAGAGAACAAACCTCCTGTTAGGCAACCACCTGAAAATTAGATAAGCAACCCAAATTTTAGAAGGCCACCACCTCCAAGAAATCCAAGAAACGAAGAAGATCACCAAATGAGGCCTCCTTTCCTTGACAATTTGATAGATGATGAAGGAGTTGAAGAGCCTACCACAAACCAAATCCATCTCTTTGACACCTTGGAGCCTGAAATACATTTGACCCAAAGGGAGCATGATTTTTTCAACATGACGAATACTGGTAAGGTTGCTGAATTTGATTTTGAATAGTACCAAATGGGTTACATGAACGCTGTGGATGACATTCAAAGGAAGATAAAGTTGAGAAACAGAGAGATACCAATAACTGAAGGAACATATGCTCAGATTCAACCCTGTAATACTCCACAGAATATGGATAAGCACAAAGAAAAATAGCCGGAGGTTGTTATACAGAAAGCTGTGGAAGATAAGGTACAACATTCCAAAGAAAGTGGACAACCCGGGCTCATAGAAGTGGGAAATCCAGCTTCAACATTTAGCTTGAAGGCAAAACTGTCTAAGGTAAAGATCTCTATCCCCTTAAATGAGTTGCTAAGAATCAATGAATATAGGGAAGAGATAAATAGCCTGGTAAAGGGGCAGGCAGAAGGTACACAGGACATCTTGGAAGTGACAGATGATGCACCCAGTATAATCTTTGGGTCCAAGCTGGAAGAGGCGGATGATGAAGAAGTTCCCCCTTTCTATTTGACTTTGAATATCCATGGTAAGTTACTACACAATGCCCTCATAGATTCTGGTGCTTCACACAACTTGATGCCCAAATCAGTGGTGGACTAGTTGGGATTAGAAGTCACACGACCCTATAAGGACCTATATTCTTTCGATTCCATAAAAGTACCATGTTTGGGTCTAATAAAGGATCCGGTAGTAACCCTTGCCCAGATTCCAGCAAATAGCGTCATGATGGACATAGTAGTAGCTGATTTGCCGGTTAAGTTTGGGATGTTGCTGTCTAGATCCTGGGTTAAAAAGTTAAAAGGGACCATACAGATGGAGTTGTCATATGCTACTCTACCCATTTTTGGATGCAGTAGAAAGTTGTACAGGGAAAAGAGAATGGCTTATGTGGTTAGCAGTGATGACAAACATGAAAATCACCCTATATTTTCCGTAGATACAGACATAGGCTCTTCCATCCTTTTCAATGACGGCCCACATACTGATCTTGTGCCCCCATTTTTCCATGAAGTCAAGGAAGACAAGGAGTTCGCAGCCAAGTATGAAGCTTCGGAAAAGTTGAAAAATTAGGAAGGCCTGTGGAAGATGTATTTTGACGGGTCACTAAGCAAGAATGGGGTGGGTGCAGGGGTTTGGATCGTACCTCCTGACCAAGAATCCAGAGCTTTGTCATATAATATTACTTTTGAATGCACTAATAATGTGGCTGAGTATGAAGCTTTGCTCCTAGGATTAAGAGCTTTGAAGGATTTAGGGGCTAAGAGAATACATGTTTTTGGAGATTCAGAGTTGGTGGTCAATCAGGTGAATGATAGTTATCAGGCAAAACATCCCAGGATGAGAGCATACAGAAATGAACTCTGGGATATGTTTGGAAACTTTTTTACTGAACATAAGATATGGGTAATCCCAAGAGTTGAAAACCAAATAACAGACTCCTTGACCACTACGGCGGGTGGTTTCAAGACCCCCATCTTTTCCCAAGAAAAATATGAGGTCGAAGTGATAAACATACCTTCCATCCAAGACAATTCTAAGTATTGGCAAGTGTTTGACAATGATCTACAAATTAAAAGATTTCTAGAATTGTCTCATGAGTTCGCTAATGTCCAGATTGATACAGAAAATGAAAACGTAGAAGGTCTGGTAGCCCATGCATTTCCAGAAGAGGAGGAAAAGAGAAACGTGGATTGGAAGGATAGGTTGGGAGGCAAAGACATTGTCCAATTAAAAAGAAACTATATTCCTAAAGGAATAATACCTCTGGAAAATCTCTTTGATCAAAATGATGTGGAAAAAAATCCAAAATTTGAACCTCCCAAAGACACTGTAGAAGATTAGAATCTAGATACCCAAAAGGAGCCCCGGATGGTGAAGTTGTCTAAGAAGTTGAACGCCAGGAGGAAGGTGCAGTATGTCTATTTGATGAAAAAGTATGCAGCTGCCTTTGCTTGGAACTACGAAGAGTTGAAAGAGTATGACACCTCAATAATCCAACATTCTATCCCAATCTAGCTTGGGGAAAAGCCTTTTAAACAGAAGTTAAGGAGGATGAATCAAAAACTGGAACCTATAATAGAAAAGGAGATTAGAAGGCTGTTCAATGCAAAGATCATTGTCACTTTGAGATTCTCTTAGTGGGTAGCTAACCTAGTTCCTGTAAGAAAAAATAATGGAGAGATTAGGATCTGTATAGACTTCAAGAATTTGAACAGAGCTTCCTTGAAAGATAATTACCCGTTGCCAAAAATGGAACACATTCTGCAGAAAGTAGTGGGAGCAGAAAGGATTTCTACAATGGATGGTTTTTCTGGGTACAATCAGATCAAAGTTAGCCCAGAAGACCAAGAAAAGATTGCTTTTACCACCCCATGGGGCACTTTCATGTATGCTAAGATGTCGTTTGGATTGATGAATGCTGGAGCTACCTTTCAGAGAGTGATGGACATTGCCTTCGCTGAAGAGAAAGATAAGTTTGTGGTGGTGTACATGGATGACATAACAGTATATTCAAGGTCTGATGATGAGCATCTAAAGCATCTAGAACAGGTCTTTAAGAAATGCATAAAATATGGTATCTCCCTCAACCCAAATAAATCTCACTTCACTTTAGAAGAAGCTAAACTCCTGGGACATATCATTTCTAAAGAAGGATTAGGATTGACCCTGAGAGGGTTAGTGCGATCCAGAAAGTTGGAGAACCCAAAAGCAAAAAGGAAGTGCAGTCTTTCATTGGGCAAGTAGGTTTTCTAAGAAGGTTTATACCTAGTTTTGCTGAGATTATGATGAATATCACTAATATGCTAAGAAAGGAAAACCAAATAAAGTGGACTGAAGAAACTAAAGATTCTTTCAAGAGTATCAAAAATGCTATCACTGAGGCCCCTGTCTTAGCCAGCCCTTATTTTTCTAAGGATTTTTTTATTTTTTCTTATGCTTCTGAGCATACAGTAGCAGGAGTGTTGTTGCAGAAGAATGATCAGAACGCAGAACAACCGATTGCATTTTTCAGCAGAGTATTAAGGGATGCGGAATTAAAATACGATATCATGGAGAAACAAGCTTATGTTTTGATCAAGTCATTAAAGGATTTTAGAGTCTATATTATCCATTTGCACATCATTGCTCATGTCCCAGACAACACTGTAAAGGGCATCCTCACCCAGGCTGATCCAGAAGGGAGAAGAGCAAAATGGATATCTCTGCTGTTGGAATACAACCTAGAGATAAAAACCTACCAAGCTGATAAAGGGGCAAGGATTAGCTAAGTTGATGACCCAAGCTAATTATGACTCTTTGCAATGAAATTTTTTAGACTCTTTATGTCAGCTAGACGTACGACTACAGATAAAGCTAGAGTTTTCTGCATCCCCCTGGTACTTTGATAGTGTTTATGTGTTGCAAAATCTACAGGCTCCGGCAGGATTAAGTAAGAGCAGGGCTAGAGCTGTAAAGTTAAAGGCCGCAAAATACTGTATTATGAATCAGTTCTTGTACTAGAAGGATCCCGGGGGGGTACTGCTAAATTGCTTATTGGAGGAAGAAGCCACACATAACAAGAGAGAATTTCATAAGGGATATTTTGGTGGTCATCATTCTTGGAAAGTCACAGTGAACAAGATCTTGAGGGCTGGTCTCTATTGGCCCACCATGTTCACAGATGTGTATAAAGAAATAGTAACCTGTCACCAATCTAAGATCTTCGAGGGAAAAAGGAAAGTTGTATCGCTACCCCTTCACCCAGTCATAGTAGAAGCTCCTTTTCAACAATGGGGATTGGATTTCATCGGGGAGATAAACCCTAACTCGTCTGGGAAGAATAGGTGGATATTGACGGCCACAGACTACTTCACTAAGTGGATAGAAGTTATACCTACCAAGAATGCAACATAAAACGTTATTATGGACTTTCTAGAGGATAATATCCTATGTAGGTTTGGTTTCCCCAAAAGGATCATGATTGATAATGTGCCTGCATTTTGTTCTAAGAAGATGGTTAATTTTTGACACAAATATCATATCAGTCTAAACCACTCTACAGCCTATTACCCCTAAGGAAACGGTCTCGCAGAATCCTCCAATAAAAGCTTAGTAAAGATCATAAAGAAATTATTGGAAGAAAATAAGAGGGCATGGCACACTAAACTGAAGTATGCCCTGTGGGTAGATAGAATACGCACTAAAAGGGCCATTGGAATGTCCCCAATCTAGTTGGTGTATGGAGCCGAAGTGGTTTTTCCAGCTTCGTTGGGGTTACCAATTATGAGGTTACTGCAAGGTTTAGAAGAAGAGCTGAATCATATGCAAAGGAGAGTGAACCAGATAATTGAGTTAAATGAATTAAGAACTAAAGCCTATGATAGAGTGCAAGGACATCAAGAAAAGATAAAGGAGGAATTCGATAAGAAGACCAAGGAAGATCAATTTTAGGTGAATGACCTGGTTCTGAAATGGGACTGCCCGAGAGAAGACCAACATGGAAAATTCGACCACATGTGGATGGGTCCATACATTATTGCCACATCCAGAGGAATAAATTCTTTCATACTAGAGGAGCAAGATGGATCTGCTTGGTTAGGGGGTCCAGTTAATGGAAGATTCTTGAAACACTACTTGTCCTGAGCAATGGCAGGTAACCCATGTACTATAGCCTTTATGTATATATTTTTCCTTATGTTTTTAATTGTCTTGAGATTTTGATGACAGAGCCAAAGGAATATGAAGCCCAGAGTAGATACCCTAAGAACCAGAAGGCAGCCATGGTCTCTATTTGTTTGGTTAGATTCAGTCAAGGGTGCAGTAAGGCACGATTTATGATTTTAGTTTTAAGAGAATTTATCCCCAAGGATTAGAAATGCCCAATGGATCAGGCACTTAGTCTACAGGCGTTCTTCGCTACCTTGCTCGAAGGATAGCATCCCCATTGGAGCCAGTTGTTAGCAGTCAAATTGTGCTACATGCTATGGCAGCTTTTGACATGGGTGGAAATACCTCATGAAACATCAAGACCCGAGTGGAAAGACCTCATGAAATATCAGCTCTCGGACTACATCCCCCGAGACCGAGGAGTTGGAGATCAGCATGGTAGGGAACATTTCAAGGAATGAAGCAGTCAGGGAGGAGCTGACGATTTTTAGAGTTCATAATGTAAACAAACATGCTAAATGCATCGGAAATAAGCAAAGTAGGCGATGACGGCTGTGATTGAATACCTCGAAGATCGATGGTCCCGATCCCACTGTGCAAACGAAGATATAGGCAATATAGCAAAATGAGCAGGTGGTAATCGGCAGGCAAGTGAGGAAATAAATCGACGGTGGAGATCGGCATATAGAAATATCTATGGTGCACAGTCCCCGCGCTGATCCAACAAGCACGAAGCATGTTATGTTTCAAATCGCCATGGTCGAGTTATGTATCGTGCAACTATCAACGATGCAGATCTACCGGAGGCGAATCAATAGTCTAAAATAACTGCGCTGATTTTATTCACGGGTAGGTTAACCTTGTCTCAAATTGCCGCAACAGGTAAAAGATTCACCATCCGACGACCAGGATTGGAGCGAAGGCGGGACCAACAGCTAGGAATGCTTTGAAGGGTCAAGCTGCCGATTGGAACAAATATGTCCATAAAATGGAAAACTATGGAGGCTACAACCTACGGTCCTGATCCAAGCTCGAGTTATCACAGGTGAAAGACATCTTTGCTGAAGACCAATGCTTACCATGTGGGGTGAGCCACCTCAGCACAGTCAGGTGTCCTTTCTGTATGGCCTGAAAAGTACTACCAAATATGTCCGATGTCATTTCAAACCTCAGTCATCATGCCAAATCATTTGGAAGGTCAAGTCAGAAAATCATAGCCTAATGATTCACATGGGAGCGTCGTCGTTGTTATAAAACCTGATCTCCTAGGCTAACAACTCATCCCTGAAAGGTGGCGAGTTCCTCTATCTTGGTATTGCTCGCAGTTTGTATCAGAGCATGGAGAGAGAGCAGGGAGCCGAAGTAGTAATTATACCAGAGCAAGTGTTGTCCGAGATGGAGGAAGATCACGTTTATTTACCTCCCATAGTTCGTGATCATGTGGAAGACGGTTCCGTCTGCAAATCAGAAGAGCCCCAGGAAGGACAGATAGATCGTAGTTTGCAGTAGCAGAGAAAGAGGGAAAAAACCTATGAAGAAGACGGGCAGGGAATTAGCCAGGAGGAGGAAATTATCAAGGATCTAATTCTCCCTACGGAAGGGGTACCCTCTATTCCTCTACCCAAAAGAACCCAAGCAAAAGATTCTTTCGACGTGGGTGATTTTCTTGATTGGTATGGTCATGTGAAAACCCAAAACTAAGGTGGCAGTCTGTATTTTGGCTATCACCCAGCAAGTCTGTCTATTGGCTAAGTGGGTATATTCCGTATCTCCAATTTTTGATGATTAAGATGGTCCATAACCTATTTTGAAGGGTGGTATGGCTTAGTGGTGTATGACATCGGCAGGGTCAGTCGAGTCTAATCTATTATATGTAATTTTCATTTCTACATCAAGCTAGTATAAGTTAGGAACCGTGCCTGGTAAGCAGCAGTTTTAGCATTAGAGGTTTCTGTTTGGCATGAAGAGTTCAAAGGATAATCAATGAAGTTATTTGACCATAATGAAACCAATCCGGCTGGAAGTAGCTACATTTTTTTTATTTTTGTACTTTTGTTTAAAATAGTTGGACTATGTAGAGAAGAGGCTATGTAATTATAAATGGTAGTTAAAATCTTTCCCATAGATATTTGTTTAAGGATAGCAACAGCAAACGATGTCCGTTTTGGCTATTAGATAGGTGTCAATTGGTTGTAACTAATTTATGGTGATAAGGAGCCAAGTCTAGAGCTCAAGGCCACCTATATATACAGTCGTAATCAGAGACACAAGGGTTGAAAAATATTATGAGAAAGTATTTGTATTTTGATGATCAGTTTATAATAAACTTTTTTGGAGTTGTTTAATAGAATTTGCAGAGCTCGTTGCCTGCAGTTTTTGACAAGGATTCATGTGTAATCGGTTTGGTAGTCCGTACCTCTCTTTTTCCCATGTGCAAATGTGTTTCTATCTTTTTTATTCCATTATGTTATATTTCCTTCATGCTTGGACAGGGTGACAGTTAAGTAGAATTCATAGAGAGTATGCTCTGCTTAGCTTATTCGAAGTGTTTCACCAAATATATTCTGCTAAAGTTGATGTAGGATTCATCCTTATTAGATTCCTTACATTGATGGGCTGTTTCTTCTCTCTTCTGTTCCACAAATTAAAGCTCTTTGACTACTAGCTACTTGCTACCTTGCCCTTGTGAATGCCAAGTCAGTCTTTAGACCACAATAGTCCCGATTCGTCTATCTTATATTCTTTCTGCTGTTGAAAAAGTCTGTCTTCCTGAATCTTTGCAAGGATTTCCGTATAATAACGGTCACTCTTACATGCCATTCTAATTCTGAGGTGTAAGTCTGAGTCAGTTTGGCTTACCGTGACCTCGTAAAGCATATGTGCTTGATGGCTTAAGGCATCCGCAATCTTGTTTTCCTTTCCTTTTATATCCTTTAGTGCGAAATGGTATTCAGTAAGGAAGGATAACCACCTGGCCTGCCTGGCATTTAGGTCAGGTTGGTTGAAAAGGTATTTCAAGCTCATGTTATCAGTCATCAATAGAAATTTCTTTCCCATGAGATAATGTCGCCACATCTTTAGAGCATGGATGATGGTGGATAGTTTGAGGTCATGAGTAGGGTAGTTCTGCTCATGTTCTTTTAGTTTCCTCGATTCGTAGCATATGGAAAAATTATCTTGCATAAGGACTCCCCTGAGTCCTTCCTTGCTTGCATCTGTGCAAATGATGAAGTCCCCATTGGGATCCGAAATCCAAAAAATTGGTGCACTAATCAGTAGTTGCTTCAGTTTTTGAAAGCTTTCTTCGCACTTATTTGTCCAGATAAACTTATTGGCCTTTTTCTGCAAGGTGGTCATGGGACATGCAATTCGTGAGAAGTTCCCAATGAACTTCCGGTAATAGCCGGCTAGTCCTAAGAATTATCTTATATTGAATACGCAAGTAGGTGTGGGCCATTCCTCGATCACTTTTTTTCTTTTCAGGTCGATGGCTATTCACTTCTTGGAAATAATATGTCCTAAGTATTGAATCTGAGGTTTGTAGAAATCGCACTTACTAAACTTGGCGTAAAGCTGGTGTTCCCTTAATATCCGTAAAACAATTCTGAGGTGATCCTCATGTTCTACTTCATTCTTGGAGTAGATCAGAATGTCGTCAATAAAGACTAGAATGAATTTATCGAGGTATTTACTAAAGATACTATTCATCATGCACATAAAGTTGGCCGGTGTGTTTGTCAACCCAAAGGGCATCACTACGAACTCATAGTGGTCGTAACGGGTTCGAAATGCGGTCTTGTTGATATCCTCATCATGGATCCTCACCTGATGGTAACCGGATCGTAAGTCGATCTTCGAGAAGATCTTTTCCCCTCCGACTTGGTCAAACAAGTCTTCAATCCTAAGGAGTGGGTAGCGTTTCTTAATGGTCATCTTGTTGAGTTGGCAATAATCGATGCACATTCGCATCGTCCCGTCTTTCTTCTTGACGAAAAGTATCGGTGTGCCTCAAGGGGACACACTTGGTCGAATGTATCCCTTATCTATTAACTCTTGTAACTTAATCGTAAGCTCCACCAATTCTGGTGTGCTCATGCGGTATAGGGCTTTAGAAGCTGGTACTAACCAGGGTTTTAGCTCGATGGAAAAGTCTAAGTCTCATTTGGGTGGTAATCTTGGTATTTATTCTGGGAATACATCCTTGAATTCCACGAGGACTGGGAAGTCTTAGATATTTTGTTCCCTATCAGTTTCTATGTTTTGTATATTGACGGCAAAGAGTTTGCAACCTTTCTTGATACATTTCTTTGCTTGTAAGGCGGAGATCTGTTGTACCGACACCTTTTTAGGGATACCCTGAATCATTTTTTGATTCCCTTGGTCGTCCCTGCAGAGTAAGGATTTGTTTAAGCAGTCTAGGAGGACATGGTGTTCTTCTAACCAATCCATGCCGATGAGTACATCGTATGATCCTAGGCATATAATGTTTAAATCTAGCCTAGTTTGGAATCCATTTAAGTCTATCTCACAAGTTTTAACCAACTCGGAGACCTTTCGTCTAGTATCGTTAGCTAGTTGTACCAGCCACCGTTTCTCGTGAGGTTCTCGGTTCAACTTACAAGTGCCCACTAACTTAGGGGAGATATAACTTCGGCAAGCGTTGGGATCTATTAAAATTGAAACGGTAGTGTTAGAGATCTTACCGTCTATTTCCACCATGGTGGCTTGGTGATCTTCCTGTCGACCATCGAAATCCTTGGTGTCTTTGCCATGTCTCCTATGGTAGGTTCTGCTTGGATGTTGTGTAAAACTCTGTCTGTTTTGCTGGGGTAGTCTCGGTTTTAGTGTGGCCCTTGGAATTTCCAACAAGAAATAGTTGGTGGGACATTTTTTGTCCCTTTGTTGAAAACTAGTCTGCTGGCAGGTGGTGGGGGTGCACTTGGTCGTGTTGGAGGTTGGTTGAAGCCTCTATTGGGAAGAAAACTATTATTATGTTTCAGATAAGGTGGAGGTATAAAACCCTATCTGCGGTTGTCCGTGAAGGTTTTGAAACTATCTCTATTTATGTTGATGTTGTCGTTCCTTGGTTGTCTGTGTTCATAACACATCCTCGCTTTATGTAAGGTTATATCAAGGGTTTTGGGCATGTCAAACTCTATCTTTTCTCTAAATTTTGGTGGCAGCCCTCCCAAGAACTGTTGAATATTTACCTTCTCATCTTTAATATAAGGCACATAGTGTAGTAAGTCTAAGAATCGGTTTATGAATGCTTCCATAGTCAGGGAGCCCATTTTTATCTCATGGAATTCTTTTCAATTTAGTGATTCCAATTGTACCCAATGTTTCAAATGTTAACTCTCACTACGAGAGTGTCAATCCCAAAATGATCCTTCCTCTTCTTCGTCAGATGTATCTTATTCCATTCTGTCTTCCTCGCCTGATCAAATAAATAGTGTTAGTAATCAAGAGGATAAGAAGAAGAAGAAATGCAAGATCAAGAAGAAGAAGGAAAAGAAAGAGACCAAGCATCAACCATCTGCCTCTGATGGCACTCATTCCATTCGAACACCTCGTAGACCCAAGTTCCCTTGCAAGCTTTGCAAGGGTAGTCACCTTCTCAAGGATTGTCCCGATCTTTCAAAAGTGTTAGAAGAGTGGTCTAGATCCTCCAAACCAACTATATCATCATCCTATGGACATCATACTAATGGTACCCTATCAACCAGTGAATCTATGGTTAAGGGTTGAAAAGGAAAAGTCAAGAATCCTTGTTTGTTATGCAAGGGCATGAACCTTACTTACCTTTGTCCATGCATGGATGAAGCTTCACAATTGTTGCAAGAGATTATTGTATCGCGTAATTTGTCCCTTGACCCCCTATTGATTGATGAAGTGGTCGATCCAGCCCCATCCTTGGTCGATCCCACTCTTTCTTCAAACAGTGAAGTTGAAGTGGTCGAGTTTGTATCACCTCCACTCGATCCCACTCTTTCATTGGATAATTCCCAGATTGAAGTAGTCACCATGATACAATCTTCCTCTCATTCTAGTCTTCGATTTGAGAGTGAATTGGAAAATGTTGATGTTTTCCTAGTCAATTCAAATTTTTCTAGGCCAGGGGAAACACTGTCCATTTCCACGGGATCTCCTCCAAGTACTGAGGTCATTTCCTTTGATTGGAATGGTCTAATAAAATGTCCTCTTCCTTCGAGTGTTCATTTCTAGATATCTGCAGGAATTTCCAATAAGGAAATCTTTCGCACTTTAGTGGATGAGGGAGCTTCTATTAGTATTTTATCCTCAACTGCTTCTCAAGATATAGGTTCCCCTCAACTTGTTCCAGTCACTAACCATATATTGGCTTTTAATAGAAGGCCTACTGGACCTTTAGGTATCCTTCCTCAGTTACCTATCACTTTAGGAGGGAAAACTGTCTGTACCGATGTTATGGTAGTCCAAGGTCCCTTAGATTTTAATCTACTCCTTGGATGTGATTATGTCTATGCTATGAGAGCTGTAGTGTCCTCACTCTTTCAAGTGATGTATTTTCCTCATCATGGGAATATCGTGACCATTGATTAGCTTTCCTTCGTGACACCCACTCATTGCATGACTCCTAGTCATCCGACTTCCCTAAATGTTCCACATGTTTTAGTGGTTTCTTCCCCCTAGAGATCAAGGACATGTCTTTAGCCTCTGGACATCATGTTGGAGTTTTTCCCTAGCTTCTTAAGCTATGGGGCACACTACCAACCGCTGGACATCATGCTGGGTAGGAGCATAGTTCCCTTTTTGTGTCAAGCTCATTAAAAAATGAAACAGCTACCATGAGCATAGTTTATTTCAGTTTTAAGCTCATTAAAAAATAAAATGGGTCCCTTCAAGCATAGTTATTGTCTATTTCAAGATTCAATGGGTAAAAATGAAATAGATCTTCCTCCCATTGATTCGATTCTCCCATTAGGTTTAGGAATTGAACCTTCATTTCATCTGCATGTGTCACATGATCCTCGTTCTTCCTACCCCCTAGTGAACATATTCATATTAGTATCTAGGATTTTTATTGGGTAGGGAAGAAGAGTAGACAGATGAAACGAAGCTTCAGGGGCATGTCAAGCTGCTAGAAATCATGCTGGGGGAATCTACCAACCTCTGGATATCATGTTCGGAAGGAACCTGTCAATGGGCCTTAACCATGGGCATAGTTCCCTTTCTGTTCCAAGCTCGTTAAAAAATGAAACAAGTTCCCATGAGCACAAATTAGTCTTTGATTAAAAGCTCGTTAAAAAATGGAATAGACCCTTACAAGTACAGTTTACCTTTGGTGTCAAGCTTGCATAAAAATGAAACCAAATTCATGAACATAGTTCCCTCTCTGTGTCAAGCACTTTAAAAAATGAAACAGGTCATGATCAGAGTTCTATTCCTGTCTCAAGCTCGTTAAAAAATGAAACAGATCCTTTTCCATTGAGTAGAGTCTTCCTATAGAAATAGTACCTGAACCTTCTTTTCATCCTCTTATGTCATTTTTATCTTCGTTCATATCTAGTGAACTCTTCATATTAGTAACTAGGAGTTTAATCGAGTGAACATGTAGATTAGGAGAATGAAATGAAGCTTGGGGGGCATGTTTTCAACCTATGGACATTATTTGAATTCAACTCAATCACCTCTCCACACCATGTTGGAGTTAAGTCACTTACTTCTAGCAATCATGTTGGGGTCATGTACCAACCTTTGGATACCATGATAGGAAAAATACACTAATGGGAATATTTTCGAGTATACTTTCTTTCGGGTTTTGAAGTCGCTAAACCATGAAAATAATCCGAGCATAATTCATTTTCTGTTGCAAACTCATTAAAAAATGAAGCAGATACCATGAGCATTCTTCCAACCTTTCTTCGAGCTCATTAAAAATAGTAAGAGGTGTTCAGCTTACTTTTCAATTTTTTTGTGCTCTGATTGAAACATGAAAAGTGGTTTAAGCTTAGTTTTTTTTTTTCGTGCTTTGGTTCAAACATGAAAAAGATTCTAAGTGCTTTTGATACCATTGTCGTGCTTGTTAAAAATTTGAGTAAAAAGGTGTGTCTAATGAGTATAGGTTTATCACTTTATCTGGCCTCGCTAGACTACTTATGGAAAAGGAACTATGCCGAGTTTACTTTTTCCTTTTTTCCACTCGGTCACCAACCATGACAAAGTTGTTCATGGAGTCCTCTTTAAGCTCTTTTCAGACTCCCTAAATAGGAAAAGATTGCCAAGCGAACTTGATTCTTTCACACTTGTGAAAGCATTTGAAAGGTCGTCTTTCTGGTGATAGTTTACCCCTTTTTTTCAGACCAGGAAGCACTACTTACGAAAAAGGAATACTCCAGCCAATCATGACTAGAAGAGTACTCTCTCGCATTGTTTTACCTTTTTCCGAGTGAAGAGGCTAACTTTAGGAAAAAGGACCTTTGGAGTCTTCTTTAGTTCTTTTCGGACTCTCTAAACATGAAATGAAACTAAGTTTACCTTCTATGGACTCGTTAAAATTCAACATTGAAGGGCCCATCATGGGACGAACCCCTCCTCTCCTAGGTTCATAAAAAAATTGGGATTGGACTCATCCATGGGATGAGCTATATCAAGCATTTGCTTACCCTCCTCAAGCTCGTTAAAAAACAAGTGAGGCTCTCATCAGTCATGATGGGGAAAAAGGAAAGATTTTGTGTTACATTTTATTTGTAGGAATACATAGTCGCTCTTGAACATGGAACTCATTTGCATTTGCATTCAGTACTTGGGTAATATGTTTGTCTTTGATTCGTACTGATTTCATGAGTCTATTCACTCCTTTGGGTCATCCAAAGAACGCTTCCACCATCAGTCACAATGGGGGTTAGTATCATTCTCGTCATGTTAATACTGCCAAGTCATGCCATGCCCATGTTCAAGAGATGTTCATCGCTCATCATCTACAATCAATACACCTTCTACCATGTCAGTCTACCTTGAGTCAATCTTACACGTTACTCTACCATCTAAACTGCTCCAAACATCTGTTGTCAAGTTTCGTGTCGTTGATGAGGGATTCATCATGGCCCTCCTTCGACGGGTTCATCCTTGTTGACTTCAACACATCATCCGAGGATTGAATCTAGAAAACAATCAAGTACCTTGGTCTTGCATGCCTCAATGGCAGGCTACCTCGCTTTCAACATGAGTTTACATCATTGACTCTTGATTGAAATATTTCATTGAGTGTTCGACTTCAACTCATTTATTCACGCTCGGTGATATGTACTGTGATACCTTGGGAATCATTGACATCAATGGCAATTTACCTCACTCTTGTTAACGGTATACATCATTGACTGGTAATCAAGTGGTTTCTACCATGTTTGACTCCAAAACATTGTAATCATATGGTTAGATTTGTATCATTGCGGGTTCAACTTGAAGAACTTGGGGAAGTCATATTCTACCCAGGTTGTGATGGAGATTGTTTGAGTCATATTACACGGATCCACTTGTATTGGTCATGACTTTTTTATCATCTCATCATGAATCTACGATTGTGTCTAGTATCCATGATTGTGTTCAGTCGGTCTTTACTACCATGGATCTGCATTGTATTGGTTGGCAGCCATGTTATGAGTCATGTGAGGCTAGTATCTCAAAGTCAATTGTACTACAGTAGCATCCTCCCGCCAATAAGTCCTTGCCATCCATCTTTCAAAGCACTTCACCTGTCTTGTTTTACCATCTTCATGCTTTGGGGGGCATTATGTTACACCGAAATCTCGTCATCATGACACCCTTGTTAACTCAATGCCTGATTCCTTGAAGTTCCATGAGATCAAGTAAGTCAGTTAGAGCAAGTTGATGCCTTTATCCACATTTCTAGTTGGGTCAGTGCATGATGTACTTGAGCAAGTAGCACCCAACTAGGGCCGGCGTAGAATGTATTATGCCAGCCTACGGCGGTGGTGCATAACTCCTTTGTTCAACCTGCATTTTCCTTCTCAGGAACTTGTTGCCTTCATGCAACCTGCGCTGGGGTTGGTTAAATTGGATAAAGGGAGATTTCGAGCGAGATCTAGAAGTTGGATGACATGGATCCCTATCCCTAACTCCTAGGTGAGCTTTCCTATGGTTCCCTAACCTCAAGGGAGGATCCCTTAGCCCTCTCCCCATGATCCTCAACGTACTCTATCCACTTGGTCCTATAAATACAATGCCCCTCTCCATTCCAAGGGGAAGAAGTCTATAGCACTTACATGCTCATGAATTTAGCTTAGGAGATCCCTACTCATCTTTTGGGAGTCATACTTCCTTTGGAGGCATTGGCTTGGCTTGTTGAAGGAGGATTGCGACATTAAGGATTGGGTTGTGATCATACCTCTATATTGTATTTTCCCTCTTTTATACAGTAATATAAACTCTTTCTGCAAATGTTATTGTGTTGATGTTATTTGTAGTTTACTTCCTTAACCGTTTACTTAGATCAGTGATTGTTTAGACATACTTTAATGCTTGCATTGTTTTCATATGACTTGGAAGGTCTTGCAGTTAAAGATCTAATGACAGTGATATTTGGAGCAACAAGAAGAAGAAGAAGATCTATGATCTGAAGGTAAGAAGTCTATCGCTTGATATCTAACTAGATCATGGAAAGCAATGCCATATTTTGTCTTATTTGTTCTAGATTCATGTTGAGCTAGGGAGATCTGGCTCGCGTCCGCTCGAGTAGATTGTCCAATAACATCTGCCATTTGTCCACGTAGGAAGAAGAACAACAGGAGAAATATCAACCAAATCAAAGTTAATCAGCAAATCTAAGAAGTAGTCCGCAAGATCATCCTTTCGAGACAAAAGACCCCAAACTTCTGAAATACTCAAGGTGAAATTCATATCACCTACGATAACAAGATTTTCCAAATTTAGGAGGCCAGAGCACTTCAGGGAATCCCAAAAGGAAATTCTACACTTAAAAGGGCCATAGCAATTTAACGCAGAGAATTTGAAATTTTGTAAAAGACTCCATCCATCCATCAGGATACCCCAATTAGTTTTGTAGGTAGAGAAATGGAAGAGATGAGGTTTCCAACCAACTATGAGACCTCCAGACATACCAGAGGCACTGACCACAGAAAATTCCCACCCTGGAAAGATATTGGCAAGCTACAAAATGGTTGAGGAATCCTCAGACATTGTCTCCTATAGAAGAATAATTTTCGGGCTAGTAGTATTAAAACATTTAGACAAGGCTCTAACCCGAGTAGCCTTACCCAAACCCATAATGTTTAATGACAGGATCAACATTAATCAACATTGATAGAGGGCTGCACCGCTCTAAGTGCCCTAGGGTTAGGTGAATCATCATTAAGAGGACATGAATCATCAAATCTGACTGACAGGGAATAAAGCCATTGACCACCGGAACATCGGAATTCCCATTAACTTTCTTCTTTGATTTTCTAATAGTAAAATCTTGAAACCAAAGACTATCAGAGGGTTTCACATTAAAATTCAAAGAAGGATGTTTAGAAAAAATAGTCAAAGGGGTAATACAAGAATCGTCATTACTAGGGTTGTAGCTTCATTCATTGAGCACAACTATATCCTCAATTGTAAGAACCCTAGCTTCATTCTCCTGAAAGGTAGGTGGTGACCTTGAGAGATAAGGAAAATTAGGGAAAACCACGGGATTTTCTATAGGTTTAGTATTAAGTTTCGGTTGAGACTAACCACCCACCACCAACAGAGGGGAATCAAGAGCACCAAGAATAAAGGTCACCTCCTCCCCAGAGATACACTAATCAAGAGATTTTTCAACTTCCACGTAAAAATTGAGTTCTTCTTTAGAAACATCTTTGTAAGGAGTTTCATCTAGAGAGGACTTACTCAAAATAATCCACTTTGGAGTAGTTGGACTGGATGTTGGACTAGTACAGGGTTGAGAGGTAGTATAAACCTTGCTGTGACTATGAGCTCTTTTTTAATTCAGAGAAGGAAAAGGACACTCTGATAGAGTATTCCCAGTATTCCGACAACCAAAACATCGAAAACGAATCTTAAAATAGTCCAAATGCTGGCAAATAGTCTGAGAACCCAAAATAATCTCAACTTCACTCGACAACCCCAGGCTCATGTCAAATTCAACCATGACTTTAGAAATTCTACGGTCAATACCAAAAAGAGTTTTCTTGTTCAAACGAATGAACTTACCGACAGAATTTTCCAACCCAATAAATATATTCTCGGTCGAGAGATCAATCAGGAAACCCAACATTAACATCCATACATGGTGGCACCTCTGGTTCTTATGTACTGGATCGAAGGCAACATGACATTTCTTCAAATAGAAAGAACCATCCATGAAAATCCATATGCTCTGGAGAATATCATCCAGATGTTCACTGCTAGGCAATACAAATAAAATCCAGCGAGTTACAAGAAGGTTTACCTGAGGAGCCAACCCCACCATTGGCATCCAAAATGTGTTCACCCACTTAAGAATTTCCTCTCTACTACCAGAGGTAAACTCCAATCACCCAAGCAGAACCCGATTAGCTAGTAATTCCACTTTGTCAAGGTTACAGTTAGGGTTTATGATAAACTGTTCCCTACCCTCCCTTGCTTTGATAGATTTTGTATGGTGGCGAGCCCTATCTTTAACCCTATATAGATTAGGGTTAACACTCCTGGATCTACCCACATCAGAGCTGTCTAGAACATAACTAAAACCTGCAGGAGTGTTGTAATGAATCTCAGACAGAGTGATAGCCCGATTAGCTAGTAATTCCACTGTGTCAAGGTTACACTTAGGGTTTATGATAAACTATTCCCTACCCTCCCTTGCTTTGATAGATTTTGTATGGTGGCGAGCCCTATCTTTAACCCTATATAGATTAGGGTTAACACTCCTGGATCTACCCACATCAGAGCTGTCTAGAACATAACTAAAACCTGCAGGAGTGTTGTAATGAATCTCAGATAGAGTGATAACCCCACTAGCAGAAAAGGAATATATATCCTTTGACGAAGTTTTTAGAGAGGGATCCATCTTACACATGGTATAGAACGCAAAAGGGAAATAGACAGAAAACCCTTGTAAGAGAAAGGGCCACCTGTCAAGGACAGTGACCGGAAGAAAGGGTATACCCATGTCCAAAAAACCAAAAAAAACCCTTAGAACTATAAATAATAAAAAACACCGATAAAAATCTAAAACCCAAAAGAATACACCACAAAAAATCGAAAAAGGAGTTGTAGATAAAAATCACATTCCCACTTTTTGTTAACCTTGGTTGTTACTACAGTCAGCCTAGAAGATCAACTAGAAACCAAGTTATTGAAGCTCACTAATGAACATCTATGGCGTACAATCCCGTAAAGAACCACACCAGAAACCCCGAAAACCTCCTTCCTCCCCTCCCAAATTAACCCTCTCCATCCTCCTAGACTCAAACACATTGTCAAATCTTTATAGAATTGTGTTATATCAACGTAATAAAGGTATAAATAAAAATGAGTATTAAAAATGTTTGAAAATAGATAAATAAAATATTAAGTAAATTAAAGAGTTTTAAAATTGAAAAAATATATTGAAAATAAATTTAAAATGATTTAAAATATTTAAATGAAATTAAAAATTTTTGTTTATATAAATAAATTTAGTAATTCAAATTATAATAAGTTGTGCCTTTTATATTATCTTTTAAAATGTTTAAAACAAATTAATGGCTTTTAAATTTATATCATATCTCAAAAACATTATTTAACAAATATCTTTTATCTAAGCATACATTCTATTTAATTTTTAAAATTTTAATTAATTGGAATATATATTTATATATAGAGAGATCTATATTTGGCTTGGAATGAATGGAACATTTAATATTATATAGCTAAATCATAGTGGTTTGAATAAGTGATTCCCCTTGAGGGTGCCTTTTTGGGGGGATGATGGATTTTTTCTGCATTTTTCCTCGAAAAAACCCTAGCTAGGGTTTTCAGTTAATTTTAGCAGGCTCGGAGTTCAACCTGTGCTTGCACCAGCCTAGTACCAACAAAGTTTTAAAAATGTGGGAACTTTCAATTTTTTTGTTAAGATTCACTTGCAGACTACTAATCCTAGGTGTTTTTTTTAGGATTCTCTTAATATTTTCTCTTTCCATTATACTTCATTTTACTCATTGACTCTAGGGTTTATTCTGAGGTTTCTTGTCGCCTTCTTTGTACTTCTTCTTCTTCTTCTTCCGATCCTGTGGCTGACATTTTCCTTTTTGGGCATTTCTACTTTCGGCTATTTTTCCAGAGGAATTATTATACTTTTCCCTACTTTTTTTAGGTGAAAGGTATAATCGCTCTCCATGTGTCCCAACAACCACGGTGTTCCTCTAGGTGGGTATGGGGATAGACATAGTGGACATGTGCATACCTTTTTGGAATCTAACACTAAATTTGTAGCAAGGCATTTGGTGGGATTTGATAGGAATGGTTCCACCGTAAAACCAGTTGGAAAAACACGATCTTCCCTAACTAGGGAATGTGCCCGATCTAGATGACAATCCAAATCCTACAATGTATTATCTAAGAGAAAACACTATGACCTTGGGAAGGACATAAACATGGACAGGGTTGAATTTTTTTCCACTAGGGAGGTGGTGGGGAGATTTGAGCATACTATGGTAACTAGATCTAAATTAATAGAGTGGGTAAATAAGAACTAGATTGCATTATTTGACTATGCACCCAAGAAGAATATGCTTGCAAACATATGGGTCTGCTTTGTTTTTCCTAAGCTGTAAGATGTTCCTAGGGTTCTCAACAAAATTTGGTTGATCAAGGACAGATCTATGGTCTTAAAGAAATGGCATTCACACTTTAACGTCGAAACTGAGCGCATGGTTCATCGACATCTCTGGTGCTTAATGTCGGGGTTTCCCGTTGAGATATGGACCGAGAATGTTTTCATTGGGCTTTCTAACAATCTTGGTAAGTTTATCAAAATGGATAAAAAAATGCTTCATGGTGTGGACAAGCATGTAGCGACTGTTATGATAGAGCTCAATGTATTAAAGGGGCTTCCATATGTAATAGATATCCAATGGGGAAAGCGAGTTATCAGTCAGAAGCTAGACTATTTTAAAATTCCCCTTCGATGCCATTTATGCAAGGAGACTGGTCACTTAAAGGAAAAATGACCCAGACTACTCTTTGGTGATGATTCAAAATGTTACATTGATTCTTAGTTAGGGACTCAAAGGCTAGGAACAATTCTCAGACATATGGAACGTAGTTTCTTCTCAACATGGATGCACACAAACCCGATATGGAACTTGGTGAATCATCAGCTCTACAAAGAAATAAAGTTCAAGGTATGGATAAATCTGATCCCACTGTGTATGAAGGTGTAAATAAGGAAGAATTATACTTTTCTTTAAGTGCTGAGAAATAATTAGATAAAAGAGGATCTACGGGGGTTAAAACCGATGCTATTAAGCAAAATTTATTTCCTGAAAGTGGTCCTTCTAAGCCTATTGACCTAGACTATTCTGCTATAGAGCTTTCCTTAGCCGTTGCGAAAGAAGATTTTGCAAAATCACCTCTTGATGCAAATACAAAGTATAGAGACCCTGCCATGAATCTATTGAATGAACATTTTGATACAAACTTTGGGGAGTTTCTAAATCCCTCTCATATTGTTCCCCCTTCTAAAAGTTTTGATAAAAAATCCCCCATCTAGGTATATTCGAAGAAGCCCTCATCAAATCTTGGGGTTCTCGCTGTCTCAATCCCGAGACATCAAAATGCTACAATTCGGAAAAAAATAGCCCCAAAAATTTCTTCAAACTCTTTGGAAATTGGTAATATCTTCATTATGCTTTCTGAAAGTGAGGCTAACCAAAATACTGCACAGGATTCTCAAACCACTAATTCTCGGGCCCATAGAGCGAGTCTGATCGGTCAGTTGGTGGACTAATTTCTATCCTCTATTTTAATATCTGTGGCCTTGGGGGTGCTGGGAAGGCTAGGGAACTAATGAGGCTTTTTAAAGCTACTAGCACTCATGTTATTTGCATACATGAAACTATGTTTGCATCTTCAAATGCTATTGATTTTTTTTCAAATCTGCTACTTACATGGGAGGTCTATTCTCTGGACTCTAATGGTCTCTCCAAGGGTATCTTATCTTGTTTGAATCCTCGGGTTGTATATTTGAAACCTTCAAAACCATGGTTGGTATCCTCTTAGAAGGATTTTTCCTTGAAGTGAAATTGGAGATATTGATCCTATACTGTTACGGGTCCTACAACCATAGAGAGGCATTTTGGTCCTCCCTCTTTGATTCTGGAATTCTGAAGATTCCAAACCTGATCATAATAGGGGATTTAAACTTCACATTATCTACATTAGAGATATGGGGGGACAAGGCTAGAGCAGACCCTCTTCAGAAATTTTTCAAAAATATCCTTTTAGATTCGGGATTGATTGATGTTCAGCCCCTAGTCATTGGGATAACCTAGAATAATGGCAGAAATGGTAATAAAGAAGTTAGTAAAAGAATGGATCGTTTTGTAATTAGCAAACAACTTCTTGACTCTATGCAAAAATATAGAACTTGGGATATCAAATCCTCCATTTTGGATCATTTCCCAATTATTCTACAGTTCGATGGTGTCAAATTTGGGCATTCTTACCCTTTCAAATTTAAGAGTCCCAGGCTTACAGACCCTGAATTTTGCAATTTGGTATAATTTTGTTGGAAAAATTACCTTGTTGATGAGGACACCTCTCCAATTGATTCCTTGGTCCTCAAGCTTAGACATCTTAAGACTAAGGTTTCTATATGGGAAAAAAACAAAAGGAAGGAACAAGAAAAAAATTTAAAAGAGGTGGAAACCCACTTAAGAAAAATCTTAGAGAACAACCTGAGTTGTATATTTTTGGATGAGGAGAGAAAGGAAATTGAGGATCTCAACAATCGCAGGAAATTTTATTACAAGAAGAGTAGATGTCTTGGCACCTCAAAAGAAGGGCTATTTGTCTAAACTTGGGGGACAATAATACTCGATTCTTCCACAATTATGCCTCTTTTACAAGAAACACCAATACCATATGGGATATAAAAAAAATTGGATGGAAGATCCCTTCATAACATTAGAGGAAATTTTGGGTAAACAATAGGCCTCCTAAGTAAAATAATAAAATAATAGTAGATAGAGTAAAAAAACTATTTTTTTGGATCGTATTTTCAACTTATCTCCTTGTAGGTTTACTCAAATTTCAAGCGGGAGGACTCGTTGGATACATAATTAAATTATGCATCCAACGAGTACCCATGTTACATACTTTTAACAACATCTACACCATGAAAAATTGAAAATACATTAAAAAAACGTGTTTATAGTGAGAGAAAACATTTTTTTAATGTATTTTTTATTTTTCATGGTGTGGATGTTGTTAAAAGTATGCAACATGGGTACTCGATTATGCATCCAATGAGTCCTCCTGCTTGAAATTTGAGTAAACCTACAAGGAGATAAGTTGAAAATACGATCCAAAATAGTAGTTTTTATTTTTTCCCTCCAATTTTTTTACATGCACCTTGTTTGAATTTTAAAGCATTTTGATTGGATAATACGTGATGAAAAGAAATTGTACTTTAGGGTTAAAAGGCCCATTTTTCATCCAAATTTCCTCTAATGATTTGAAGATATAAAATCCACAACTATACATCCCTTCTCTGAACTTTTCAAAGATCAGGAGGGTTCAAACATTGGTGAACTACTTCATGCCATAAAACACTTTCCTACATTCTTCAATAGTGAGGAAGGAAAGATAATTGGGGAGCTAGTAACACTTCAGGAGTAGAAGGATGTTCTTAAATCCTTTGCTCATGATAAGAGCCCAGGACCTGATGAGTGGACAATTGAATTGTTCTTGGATTTTCTTAATATCATGACGAATGGGCTTCTGCAGATGATTGAACAATCTAGAATTGAAGGTTTTGTTTCAAGATCTCTCAATGAAACATATATTTCCCTCATACCAAAAAAGAATAAACCTGAGAGCTTTAGTGACTTTAGACCAATTGCATTATGCAATCTAGTCTATAAGTCCATTCCTAAGATTATTGCAAATAGACTCATACAAAATCTAGCTGATATGATGACAAAGGAACAATTTGACTTTCTTGACAACAGACAGATCCTGGACGTTGTGGGGGTTACCCAGGCATGTATCCACTCTATAAAATTGAATAATATTGATGCTGCGATCCTAAAAAGGGATTTGGTAAAAGCTTATGACAGGGTTAACTGGGTGTACCAAAGATTGATCCCACTTCAGATTGGTCTTCCCCTTGAAGTGATGAACTGGATTATGGCCTGTATTACAATTGCAAATTTCTCTATTCTCATTAATGGATCCCCTACCAAATTTTTTCATGGTTCTAGGGGTATTAGACAAGGATGTCCCCTATCACCATTAATTTTCCTTCTTGTTATTGAGGGCCTAAGTAAACTTATTCATAATGCTAGAAGAGAAGGAAAACTTAAAGGGATTAAAATCATTGCTTATGTTTTTGTTACTCATATCTTGTTTGTGGATGATGTTATTCTGTTTGGTAGGGGCTCAAAGGATGATTGGAAACAATTTGAAAGTAATATAAAAATATTTTGTGTTTCCTCAGGAATGAAGTCAGCAACTCCAAATCCACCTCATTATGCCATAAAGTAGACCCAACAGCGATGATGGAGATGAAAAATGTCCTACCTTTTCAATATGCCAACTTGGAGGATGGTTTTTGATATCTGGGTTACTACTTAAAACCCAACTACTACAGGTCAAATGATTGGAGATGTCTGATTCAAAAATTAGTCTAGAAAAGGATGACAAATTGGACCTATAGATTGCTCACTTTGGGTGGAATATTGACACTTTTGAAGTTAGTCTTGACAGGTATACTATTTTACTAGTTTTCAATGGCATATATTCCTAAATCCATCATTAAGACTCTCCGCAAAATGATGTTTAACTTTCTTTGTGGTGGCACCTTGGAGAAGAATAAAATACATCTTGTTAGCTGGAAACATCTATCTTTGCTAAAACAAAAAGGAGGATGGGATATTAAAAAATTGGAGTGGTTTAGTATTGCTTTAACCATGAAATGATTCTGGAGAGGATTGCGGGGTAATGGTTTATGGAATCAAATCATCCATGGAAAATATATGAAAAAGGACATATATCAATGGATCACGACTAGCATAAAATCTACCAAGAAAGTTTCAAATTTTTGGAATGGATTTATAAAATAATTCCACTAGATTGGTGATAATCTACAATGGGCGATGGGATCTCGAGACAAAGTTCGAATTGGAATTGGTAGGATCATTGGATGCGAGGAGGACTTTAAAATTTATAATGTTATTCTGGACTATCTACAGGAAATAGGATATACTAATCTATCACACATAAAAAAACATAGAAGTTTAACTGATGGTGGTTCGTATTTACTTTGCATCGATGGGGTATATCAAAAGGAATTGGATCAATACATTGCAAGCCATTGAAGGTTGTGAGCATTAGATTAAAAAACTCAAAAGATAAATTATTATGTATTGGTAATAATAGGAATGGGCAGGTTAATGCAAAGGATGCTTATCTTCTCATTGCAAACTGTGATAATTACAATGTTCCAAACTGGTGGTATGAAAAATTGTGGCAATGGAAGATTCCGCAAAAAATAAAATGCTTTCTTTGGTTGATTATGGAGAACAATGTCCTCACTTGGGATAACCTCATAAAATGTGGGCAGCATGGGCCAAACAGATGTGCACTATGCTTATGTGATGCAAAGTGAGTCAAGCATATCTTTATTTTCTGCTCTTTTACAAAAAACTTATGGTTTGTTGTATGTTCTTTTTTGAATATCAATATGGATTGGGATAATGCTACTTTGGATAACAACTTTTATGCATGGAACATGCAAGTTAAGGAACATAGAATGCTCTTGGTGATAATTTGCTGGATTGTTTGGAACTTGAGAAATTTGGCGATTTTTGAAAACAGGTTGCCTACTATTCTGACTGGTCTAACTAAAATCCTAAAGTTATATAGGGAGATTTGTCCAAGTAATAGTTTGGAAACAAAAACAAGAAATATTGTTACTTTTCCTGATATAATGGGAGCCTGTGGGTTCTTCATGGTGCAGCTATAGATGGGAAATGTGTTGGATAGGTCTATCTTGTACTAAATCATAAAGACACTTTCAAATTGATGCTAAATATTGGAAATGGCACAAACACAAAGGCAAAAATTCTCACTGTATGGTGTTTGATTAGATTTGCAGTTCTTCTTGGCATAGATACTTTAAAGATCTATAGGGATTCTTTGACTATTGTTAATTGTGCTAACAACCTTGCAGATTTACAAACTATTGCACTTCTCCATTGGTGTGACAGAATTAAGGCTTCCTTTATGAAGTTTCATAGCTTGTCAATCCATCATATTTTCCTAGAGCTCAATCAGAATGTTGATTCTCTTTCAAAGGATGCATTACAACATGAGGAAGGCATTCTAATCTAGACATAATATATTGAAGACCTTTTAGATTTTTCTGGACAACTCCTTTTTTTTTTTGCTATTTTGTACTTTTTAGCTTATATGTTTGAGTTTATGGTGGTTTTGTATTGCCCGGATGGCTATTATTCCTACTCTTTTGGACAAATTTTGGATTCTCTCGTTCTTTTTTATTTGAAAGAATAACAAAAGTATGTCCCGGAGCACTCCGAGGAGGCTTTTAATTGTTTTTTTAACCATTGGAACAACAACCTCACAAGGGTATATCCAGCAGCCCACAAGTCAGATATACCAGTAACTTGTGACTCAGCAAAAGCCGAGATGTCCAGAAGCCCGCCAAGTGAGCCTCTATCCCAGGGGTCGCCTACCCTTAGGGCCTTTTAATTGTTACGGATGCTCCATGCTTCCTTACAAGGTAATGGTAATGGAGATTTAGACCAATTTGACTCAATCACAACATCTATATGTCAGAAAAGAACTTCATGCTACCCATATGCAACATGGAAAGACGACATTCCAGATCTCGTATCTGATGTATTTCTGGTACTTCCGAAGGCAATGTTGTGGCGGCCCATCCGGCATCCGTTAATGGTATAGAGGTAAACGGCAAATTGACGTGCGTTGAAATGGGAAACCCCGACATGTTCCTAGCATCGCATACTTTCAATAGGCAGATTTGTGAAGATAGATTTAACAACATGTCGATATCATTGTGCGAGATTTAGAAATCCCCCCAAAAGTCCTTCCCATAGGGCAGAAATTTACCCCAATCCCGTTAAAGAACGCAAAGAGTTGAACGAAATGTCTTTAAAAAGAGGGAGTGCAGTGGCACGATGTCTCTCAACAAACGAAACCGCTGCATAACCATGGGAACAAGCTGTAGTGAATGGATCGGAGCAGAACAACATGAGTGACAGGTTGCTACGGTTGGCATGTAAGTCGAGGCAGGGCTCTGTCCCAAGTTGAGAAAATATTGTGTAAGTTTGTGCCCTAAATGTAAAGAAACAACATCGGGATAGTGGGCGTGTGAAAAATAGACGGAGTAGCCTCGGAGGGAGTGATCAGTGCGTTTGGATCGTGATAGGTAGAACATGCAGGATGATATTAAAGCAAGGAACACTACCTGATTTGATAAAAAATGTTGGTCATGCAAGGAAATGAGGTGGTCCCGTTGGTGCTGGGTTAGTGTTCTTCCGATGTATATATCCATGGGAGAGTTGTGCATGCTTTTTTAGATCGCTTCAGAAAATAAGAGATAGGTGTGAGGACGAACCTCAAAGGAAACCGCTCCAGTGATAGAGAGGGCCTAGGGTTGGAGGGCGGACTTCCAAGGAACACACATTGCTGTAGAAAACAGGAGTTGGGTGGAAGGGCGGACCTCCTTAGCCTCAGAGGGCCTAGGGTGGGAGGGCGGACTTCCAAGAAACACACATTGCTGTAGAAAACAGGAGTTGGGTGGAAGGGGGGATCTCTAGGAACCAGATCAATGCAGAAAATAGAAAGAAAGCTAACAAAGATAGAACAGATCTAATACCTAAAAGCTTAAATAATTCAAGCACATTATCACGTTTTCAAATGATGTCAATTTAATACGTAAGTCCATACGTCTTTCAGTAACAAATATATATAAAAATTGTGAACAGAATCTGAACTGGAAAATAAAGAAATCCAAAGCCTTCACTTGAGGGATTGAGAAGCTGCCACCGAAGACCAACCAGAGTGTTGAATTTGGAAAATATGACGGTCTTGACAGTCTAATGGGACGTTTTGATGAATTACCTGTGTTTTCCGATATGCTGTGGCAAATGTTCATTGTATTTGCCTGGCAAACTGCTTCATGACAAGCGTTTTGCTTGTGAAATTCCACCACTGAGCCAACATCAAGGCTTGTTCTGCTACTGGAGCCCTGGACAACAATAACTTCAGCATAAATGAAGGCTGCGTTTCTGAAGGTTCCCCAACCTTATCACCTGCATGATATCTACGAGCGGAACCTCGTGATGCAGGGGCATCCCGCTATCTGCTCTCAACCAGAGGGATGATTGATCCAGTAATATTGACACCGACAAGGAGACATAGACGGATAGTATTGAAGGCGTGATCCAGAGGGACACGCCTTCAATACAGTTTCAGTTCTGGCATGATCTCGTTGAATTCCAATCTAAGCGAAATGAGTCTCCTTTTTGGTGTACATATATCGAGAACTTTAGTATATGACATGGTAAATTGATTGATTGTAGTGCTAAAAGCGATTTTAAATTGATTGTAGAGCTAAAAGCGATTGTAGGGCATGGTAAATTGATTGATTGTAGTGCTAAAAGCGATTTTAAACCAGAGTCACAATGTAAAATGACTTCATTGCTTAGCTAAATGTAGCCACCAACCTAACCCGGAAATCGCTGCAATGAAAAAACTTCCGATGCGGCCAAATTGAGGAGTACGTACTAAGGTTTCCGATCAATTTGGCGTAGGGTTTTCGGGGCCAGGTAAAGCGCCTTGGAATCGGTATTCACGATGAGTGAGATGGGGAGTGCTTTTGAGAATACCTGAGTCACAACTGTTTGAACCAGTAACAAATGGGTAATCTACGGAGAGATAAGCCAGATTCCACAGTAACAGCCCTACCGACTCCAAGATTCCAGCATCCTTATTTCTCGACAGAGTTGCCGCGCTCCCCGAGGCTAGTGAGGAAAGGGCCGTTGGATCTTGTTAACTCGCCTCGGGGAGCGCAGCGAATCTGGGGCCCGGGGGCGGGGCATAAGGCTCGCGCCAAGATTCCAACCATGACAGAGCACATGCTATCGTACACGACTGCTATGAATATGTCTGTACGTCGATTGTGACAGCTGACTCAACATCTAATTTTAGTATTTTCTAATTTAGTGCAAGTTGTGCGACCCAATAGAGGAAAACTGTCCCATCACTACCCGTAACCGACAGCCAAGTAAAACTGTTGAGTTTTATTTGAACGGTCCACCATTGAGTTCAAAACTCGATTTCCAAAATATTTGCGTATCCAGGATTGAAAACTACATTATCGCTCTTCCGAACGCCGATCGAGGACTATCTTAATGCGTAGGATAAAAGACAACCAAAACGCCTCGTTTTTTTTTTTTTTTTTGGGCGATTTTGGGTCCAAAACTGGTTAAAATTTTTGCTTGAAATTGTTATTTTTGTATTTTTGTAATTTTAGTAATTGGGATTCCCTGTTTTAGAAGTGTCCAATTTTAAAACTACTCGGATCGCCAAAATTCCGATATGAGCGCTTCAAATTGCGATTTTGACAAAAATTGTTCTACTTTATTCCATTCCAGCGAGTAAGGAGAGTTTTGGTTAACCCTTATAGAGCTACCTATCTTAGTATCTATAGAAAGAAAGAAAGAAAGAAATTATTTTAACGAGGCTAACAATAGCGTATGGGACAGACGACTGCACCTCCTAGTTTCTCCAAGCCCTTTTCTTGTTCAACTTGATGAATGGTTATCCCAAGAGCTAGCTGCCACGATATTTGCATAGTTGGCCCTGCTGTTTTTGAAGGCTTCACACTCTAAAATAAAATGTTTTTCTATTTCACAATCTAATATATTTCTTAGTATCTTATTCAGCTCCATATCTTATATTTTTTAAACGATTAATTTTTTTTATAAGTTCTAATTCTATATTAAATAATAAGAAACATCACCAAACCCTTAACCCATGAATCTAAGAAATAAAAAAACATTATATAAAAAAAACAGTCAAAAGGATGCCAAAAAGCCGAATAGAGAAAGAGCTCCAAGGAACATAATAGCTATAAACTATCAATTTGTCATGGAAATCAAAATCCCCCACATGCCCACGGTTAGGACCACCAAACTAAAAAAACTTAAAACCAGATAATTTCCTATTTAATAAAATAACAACAAAGATCAAACTAACTACAACTATTAAATTAATTAATTTGATTATTTTTAATTATTAAATAATTTTTTTAATTTACATCCTAAAACATGTAGTCTAAATAATTTTCAATCCTCTTGTTTTGTTAGGAGTTTCATTAGAAATTTGTAAAAAATCTTAGAATAATATATATTCACTATGGAAATTGCATAATTTGAGTGTCATGAGAGTATTTGAGGGTGCTAAATCTATTATGCATTCAAAAACATAATTTGAACACTTTCAAATGTAAATTTTACCAAAAACATATTTATAATGCCTAAATGAAATGAGAAATAATAAATGGAAGGTCAAAATTTCAAATTCCCCTAAATACTAGCTTAAAAAAAATCCCCCTAAATATTAACTTAAAAAAAAAAAATACTCCAAAAAAAAGTTATTACCATCATTTGGTCACTTATTTAAAAATATTCAGCTCTCTTTTCTAAATATATATTTCCATGTGTAACAATGAATCCTAAAATCAATCTATTTACTTATTATGATTTTTAAGAGATGCATTTCAAAATTTTCAAAATGATATTAGTGGTAAGTTATTATCAATAATTGTTATCTTTCAAATTAATAATAAATTAATTTTGATTTTATAATATTAATAGTGTTGAGCCTTCATTTGGCCATGCTAGCTTTTCTAGTGCCACACTAGCTATGAATTCATCATTGACACTTGCATTGTGGACATACATGTGATGGCTTGAGAGGATCTTATTGAAGACAATTTGATGAATAAAGTTAATATGACATAATTTTTATATTTTCATTGTTTATATATATATATTGTTACATTTGAAAAATATTTGGTAGACATAACTTAAAAATGCTTGTTTTTGACATCTTAAACTCTTGTTATATAAAACCCCTACATCTAGGTGGTTGTGCAGGTCATTTTCTAGACTTTGTACAACATTCATATTGTAACTTATTCACTTGGGATCTTCACATCCATTTATTTAGATCACTTTATGTTTATTCACCTATGCATGTGTATATGATTTCCTCGATTTGATTTCCATATTAAATGAAATTAACACGTTAAATCTTGCTCTTTTATGATTGGTATTAAATCTCTTTTTGAGCTACATAGGGAACATCCTCTTTGTACATTGAAAAAGGTAGTCCATTACCTCATGACCAGAACTGAAGGTATGACTAAAATGAAGATGGCTTGAAATAGTAGCTAGCATTTTATTTTAAATGGTTTCCATTTGAAATCAATTATTTCTTATGAGGCATGTAATTCTCCTCCTTTCTCCCAAAGTGGACCAATGTCTATTCTTGTCCCTTTCCACGGCTTCGCTTACATATTCCATTGAAATTTTTACCCTAAACCAACTAAAGTACCTTAACTAGTGGTCTTTAATGGAAATCAACTTATTGGTTCTACCCTATGCCATTATTAATAAAACATCATTAACTATAGGTGACACAACTTGTATTTTGGTTGTCGTTAGTAATAATTTATAAATATTCTCTTAAGATGCAACTTTTGGGAACAAGTGAACAAGAGCAATATAACAATTGTTGCAATCTCAATTACGATAGGAAAACAAGCTCCTTGTTTTCAATATAATTCCTCATTCAATTGATGACCAATGTATGCTTGTATATGTATTTTGAGATAGAATATACTTAATCCAAAATATATTTAACCATTAGAATTTTTCTAATGTCATTTATAAAAAATTCCAACAAGGGGATCTACAAAATGGTGGGGATTTGTCCATCAACACCCTATTTTTCTGGAATAGTTAAAATAAAACTATTAACAACATTCTCCACTTCTCGGTTCGAAACAATTGAATCAACTAGGCCACACAACGATAAAACTCTTAACATGGTAAAACAACATCTATAGATTTAAGAAATATCGTGCCTCCATGACAAGAAAAAAATAAATTATAATTTTATTTCATTCATGACTCCAAGCATTAAACATGATTTTCTGACCTATATGTTGCCATGAAGTATGATTCTAACAAGAACTTCTCTATATCATTAACAACCAGACTCAAAGGTTCACCACTCATATTCTCAAAAGTTCACCACTAATATTCTCAAAAGTAGGAGCTTTTAAAACCAAAGCCAGACATAGAAACAATATCTATAACAACTTTCTAGTATAGGGATGTAGAAATCCTATCTATCATAACTTTCCAATATAGGTATTCAACAGCAATCAAGGGAGAGTTTTTTTTTAAGTTAGTAACCACATAGTTTCAAGACCTAACATAAGGAGTGCTTTAATAGTACACCCACTCACCGTCTATTCCACCCCCTGTGGGAAACAATCAAGGGAAAATTTAATTACAACCTAAAGTTAATAATAATTTTATATGCTTACTTATTAAGTACTCACTCCCATCATGTATTTGGGATGATTCACAACTTATATATGCAATGTTAGCCAATTGCATTTGACATTTCCTATATTAAGGTCCTTACCATCTTAGAACCTATGTAAATTTTAAATTTGGATTTTAGTTATTGAAAAGAAATTTGAAAGAAAAACAATCTATTATTTACAACTTAGAAAAATGTTTGGTAAAAAAATACATAAAAATTCTTAAAAACCTTTAAATGTGTGCTATTTTTTTTAATATTTGAATCTATTTCCTGATGTATATAAAACAATATTATATTTTGAAAAATTGTATTCTCCCGTACTATTGATTTTGTTAACTCAAATTCTTATAAATTTTTTTTGATTAACACTTTCTTTTTAAGTCTGGAAATGCAATCTATCGCTTTCATGGTAGAAAACCTTCTCTCATAGCAAAATCCCAAATTCGTGCTAAGTAATTGGTGATTTGGTGTCTTTGATTCAAGCTTTTCCATAGAGAAAACATATTAAGTTCAACCAAAGCTTGGAAAGCTTGAAAAAACATATCAACTCAACTTGACAATATGGCATTGAGTTGACTCGACAAAACAGGTTGAGTCTTCGTGAGTCCTTTTACATATGCTTTTGTAATTCTTTTTACTTTGATGGACCTACTAGCTTATGAATCATAATTAGCATTGATAAGTTTATAGTGGCTATGATCTATACAAAATGTAAAGACATCTTTAATGGTTTTCCTAATGGTGATTTTTTTTCTTTAAAAAATTATTAATATGCAAGATAAAAGAAAAAATACTAATATGCAAAACATGATGATGGAAGAGAAAAAACATTGGTATGCAATGATGATGTTCAACTACAAAAATATATTGACACATAGAAGTTCAACTATGACCATCATTTCAAGAAATCATGGAATACATGTTTAAAGAAGGAGAACAATGCATACACAAATATTGATTGTTGGATTATATATATAAATAATTAATACTCAAGGAAAACCATATTCTTGAATTATATATATATATATAGTAGTGAAGGCAAATCATATTGTAGTTATATAGTTATAGGACTCATATTAGCGTGCTTCTTATTCACATCATGTATGTGATTTATTTTGAAGCATTATGGGAGGATTGTACATGGTCAAGGATAAAATGTGCATTTATCTAGTAAATATATGAGGTGAGATTACTAAAATATTGTCAATATAGAGGAAATAAACAATTAGAAAAATTCATACTTTACACCAATCTAGTTATTAGAAAAATTTTAAAGAACCATACACAGTTTTTTGGTGAAATTGCTTCTTACATTTACTGCATTAAATATTTACAAAAGATAAAATTTAGTACAATAGGAGGTTTATGTACAAATGAAACCACATCCTCATCCTCAAAGAAAAATAAACTGATGCAACTAATTATAAAATGTATTTTTAATGCTTGTAATATCCCTCGTTTATACCTCTATTATTTTGTAAATGTAATGAATGTTGTACATGTTTTCTGGTGAGGAGCTCAAGGCCAAGGCCCCACCAGTAAACCTTGTAAATTATACAGTTTAGTTCCTGTTGTAAATGGTAAACTTAGGAGACTAAAGACAATGACACAACTTAACGAGGGGGCATGAATCCACTAGGGGAAGACGTGAAGGGCAAGAAAGCCATGAGAGTCCAATGGATGGTGATAGGTCATCAATCATAGTGTCACAAGCATAGATGGAAGGTGGAAAGTTTGGTATTCACCTACATGCTTAAAGTCTAAATATTATTTTATAAGCATTAAGAAAATCCCTAAAAACAAAAATGAAATCTTATGGCTAGTAGTAAACATATACTATTGCACCTAATTACATATAAAGTATTTTGGAGATAAACGCATAACTAAGAATATGTGTTTTATATAATTAATAATGTGCATTGGGCAATTTAATCCTTCCTAAATAAGCTATTATTTTAACAAAGTGTTAAATGATAAAACATTCTAGACATACCCGGGGTATGTTAGAATATGTGTTTTTTATACTTAATAATGTGCATTGGGCACATATGTAAATCATTCCTAAATAAGCTATTATTTTAACAAAGTGTTAAATGAAAAAAACATTCTAGACATACCTTGGGTATGTTAGAATATGTGTTTTATATACTTAATAATGTGCATTGGGCACATATGCAAGTCCTTCCTAAATAAGCTATTATATTAACAAAGTGTTAAATGATAAAACATTCTAGACATACCTTGCGTATGTTAGAATATGTGTTTTATATACTTAATAATGTGCATTGGGCACAAATGTCAGTCCTTCCAAAATAAGCTATTATTTTAACAAAGTGTTAAATGTTATAGTAAAACATTCTAAAATTCTTATAGACATACATTGGGTATGTTTTTAAGATAATAAAGAGAGACTAATAGGCTTTGAAGGAAATGTGCCATAATAGTGCATGAACTCCTTATTTGGTTGTCAGCCTTTAATCACATGATCTCTGCTAGTCTGGAGTTGTTCCCTGGAGGGAGTGGAACGCCAAATCGAATGATCGTTGTCTTCTTAGTGGATGTAATATCCCAACTTTTTGACTAACTATGTTATGATGTTATATCGGGTCATGGCCCCAGTATGTGTGATTTATTATGTTTGACATAGCATTAGCTTGTTTTGATTTATTCCTTCGTGAGTTAATATATTTGGCATGGACCCTGATTTGTTTTCATTATTGATATATGCAGGGCAGGATAGCCCGAATGAATAAACTATGTTGCATTATGAGAATTGGTTACAAGTTATGATATACCGAGATTATTCCTTTTGTTACATTATATTGTGCAGAGCATGATTTACATGGTTGATTATTTAGTGTGTTGAGCGTGGACTAAAAAACACACGAATGGCCTATATACTGGGCTTAAGCCCCGATGTATTTAGAGGATTCTATTTCATACTGGGCCTAAGCCCCGATGTATGTTGAGTGTTGGGCATGAACCTTGGAGCACTCCAATCTTGAAAGAAATGATTACCAGATCCGAGGCCACTTAAATATCCTAGATGTGCCTCACAACCACATTCTAGCTCTAGTGTTGAGAAAAGGCTCTGGAATTGCACTAGCGTAATGCCCATGTGAGAGTGTTGAGTTAAAAGGCTCTGAAGAGCACTCGGGGTTACTAATATCAAGTGTTGAGTCGAGAGGACTCTGAATAGCAGTTACGTGTCTTCTCACAACTATTTTGAATTGATTAAATAAATCTTATTATCATCATCTACTGCAGGAACTACCATGTTAAAACGAGGGAATCTGACATGCAAAGGGAGAGACTAGAGGTGCCTTTACCAGCTTACCGAAACCGTCCTAGGAAGTCGACCCTTTCCTTAAAAAGAATTAAAAGAAGCATCATGTGAAACAAAATGCTAAGGACCACAAAGCTAAGTATTATATATAGGAGTTTCAAATATATTATTGTTATCTATTACATGTATACTGACACATAAGTGGGTTGCCACTTATTAATTATTAGTTATTAATATTTAGACAGGATTGTAATTCTTTTATATTATTATTATTATACAAATATTTAAATAGCAAAAACACTTCAATCAAACAAAGTGAGAAGTCCTAATTCCAAATTAACTAGCAGTTAAGTAAACAAATATTATTTTATAATTGAAATAATTTTAAAGAAACCAGTAAAATTCCAACAGTCATAATTCAAGATTTGTCCTACTTAAGGAGGACAAACCCCAAAGTTTGGGGGATATTTTTCTTTTGATATTATTATGCCAAGAAGAACTCTCTGCTCAAGGAGGTGAACTCTTCCCTTAGATTTTTGAGATCTAAACCAGCTACACACCTAGGGCCTCTACTTCTCAGTTTACATGTCAGAACCTGCTCGGGGGGATTCATACTGAACCAGGAATAGTGGTAGAATCATGGTAGTCCCAAAGTCATCCAAGATCTATTTAGGTTAGCTAAGAGTTAGTAGTTTCCCTAACTAGTTGGCTGAGTGTGCAGGTTAGTATCAACAAGAACAAGTTACCAGGATCAGTAGGTCATCATCAGCAAGACAAGCTACAGAGATCAATAGGTATGATTATTTAAAAAACCCTCCTATGTTTTATATCCCTGTTATAAATGCAATGTTAAAATAATGATGTTCTTATTATCAGTTTTTAAATCAAGTCTTCCAGAATCGAATGTCATTCCCAGCAGGACTAGGAAGCTAGTCTTTGCTAGTCATTTGTATTGTTGATATTTTTAGAACAGGCGAATTGTTGATTTGAACTTAGAAAAATATTTACAGTATTTTATTTTCACTTATGATTGTATTTTATTTCACTTATCTAAACCCTTGTTTTAAATCATCAACAAAATCGCCTAGCTACAGAAATCAAATCCATAACAGAAATCGTTGAACAACATGTAAACCATTCAAAATCCCGACTATACAAACCACAGCAAAAGAAAACGCAAACATCATTGTTTATTATAAATATTCTCCATATATTCCAATTTTGTATCCAAGACTAATTTTATTGCACATTTTTCTGCCCAATCTATTCTTTTGTTTTTCTTCTCAAACCATACATACCATATTTTAAAACAAAGATACCAAATATGATAGAGACTGTATATAGAGTGTTGTCGTATTTACATTTTCATGCCTAATGCATCAATATCCCTACGCTAATCAAATAGACAGACCCAAGACCCTTTCCATTTCTTTTCAACATACAAACCTATGATAGCCATCTACAGGAAACCTTCAAGTTTCTTTTCAAATCAACAAGAAGACGTAGGAATAAGTTATTCTCTAGGGTCAGAGTCTCATAAACATCAAACGTAGAGATCAGTCATAAATAGAAGCAAGAGAAACGCATTTTGTATGACCACCATGAAGATGCCCATTGAAAGCTAGGACCAGGGTCAACTCCCGTGGCCTTCATAAAAAGCCAAAATTCATAAGTTATTCCTACAGGATACAAGTCTCTACATAAAACCAAAATGGTGAGTACAACCTTGAAATCCTTTCCAGGTAAGCATCCATTCTACCCACACAACCAGCAAGTAAACAAGATCTTCTTATTTACCATCTACCCACATTACAGAAACATAGGCATAGAAAACTTCGTTGATGTCTTATATCTTACCACAGGCAATACATTGTTCACCCATAAACACTGTAGCAATATCTTACAAAAATAGCAAGTGCAAATGAAATCAACACATGAACCACAACCATATTTGCAAGCATAGAAGGTGCCAACGGCCCTTTATAATGTCTACATTGTCTATACAATAGTTTACAAAAATACCCAGGAAACCCATAACATTAGAACTCTTAAAGTTTCATCTTGAATGCTTAAATAAACACAGGAAAAATAGAAATGTACCATTCGAAATCATTGTAACTATACAGGAGTCATATCCAATGAAAGAACATTTCTTTTGTTTACAAGATTTCGTAGAACCGAATAACCGGTGAAACCCAGCTGCTACCTAGTCCTTCTATATCACAGTCCCAGTACTCATTCAGCTATTTAAGTTACATCGAAACCCCATTCTGTCTACTCTAGCCAAGTAGGCGACTATTTTGGACCTCCCCAAAGCGAATCAGTAAGCCAATGGCTTACGGGAGTATCACTCTAAAAACACCAGGCCAAACACATACATACAACACTAGAGCTGCAGGAGATAGGGCACGAATGGGAAAAGCCAGACTCGCCATTTATCCTAGCCACACCTACATCACCTCGAATCTTAGCAGCTTCCATACCAAAGCTTTTCCATCTGTCATAAACGATATATAAGATTGGTTAGTTCAACCATGTTTTTCAGACAGCAAAAGAAAGATGAAAATATCAAATGCAAGTAGAGAGTTTTTCCATTACCTATATGGAACAAGATCATATTACACCATAAAACGAGCTCAACACTTAACAAACAGGCTGACAATGAGCAGAGCTCGGGTCAGTACCCAACATAGTAACCATATCAACAAAGTGCAGAGCCAAAACAAGGAACAAGTCGAATGCAAGAGTGCCTGGCAAAAGCTCCAAATCATTTTCTCCAAACCCTCATGACAAGCTATCTTCCATGCTCAATTAAAGTGCATTAAATGGTACACCAAACTCACCCTAGTGGAGGTGCAATTTATTGGTAACAAGCCTATAGTGAAGTCGTGGAGTCAACTCTGTTTAAAATTACAAAGGGCTCGATTTTGCACTTAGTCTATAGGCAAAATTTATGAAACCACCCACCTTCGTTTATATTACAATAAGCTTCTAGTCGTGAACCTTACAATGGGTAACCTTTCATGTTGTGAACTCCCATTGTAGTGGGATAACCACCTTTCTCTAATACCTTAGCAATTGCATGGTGATTTAGTACCAATAGTAAACTGGGTGCCAAACCTTAGAGATAATACTCACAGATTTGTTACACCTGTAAACGCAAAGGCAAAGTAGAACATTAGCAAAACGCTAAGTGAGTCCGGCAACCATCACTATTACCCATACCTCCCAGCAACTCTGTCAAGGTATGTAATTACTTGTCCAGGAGTATTATAGAATCCCCATCTGAAAAACATACCGTCATCAAAGGAGCTCATCACCCGAAGGTGTCATTAGACATTTATAATTAAAATGCACATGATTCTTCAAACAGTAAGCAGTGTTATAATCTACCTATTGAACTAGCAATTACAACTGCAATAAAAACATGATCTTATTTATTTTCACACCACTTCCGCAATTCTAAACTTACACACAGATTAGATAATGTAAAACATAAGTATTAAGATTATATTTGTTTCATGCCAGAATGGATGTTTTAATGACTTTAGATTTAATGTATGAGTCTTTTACTGTAAATTGACAAATATTGCAGGCAGGAAAAGTTTTAAATTTTTGCTATTTTTTGGGGGGGGGATATTACAAGTGCTATCACAGCAAGTTACAAACACTAAGTGACCTATTGGGCTCACTACCAAACATAGCTGTAGATACATGAAAGTGTGTAAAAATATTGGATTATGTTTTTACGAAAAGAATTAACTAACATGATGTTTTCCATCAACAGATACTTACATAAATTTCAGGTACAAGTGGTAGCAGAAAAATGAGTCCAGAACAAGGAAGTGGTATACGAGGCAACCTAAATTCCCCACCACGAGAGCAAGAAATTGTGGTGGAGGTCAACTCAGATTTAGATAAACCTATGCAGTAACTACAGGTAGAATTCCAGAGTTTCAAGGATGAAAATTTGCAAGAAAGAAGGGAACAACGAGCTATAAATGAGGCCTTACTCCAAATCCTAATGGGGGAAAAACCCCATGGACAGCCTACTCTTTCTGTCAACACTCTTAACATGGGGAAAGCAACCAACTACAAGATAGGAGAACAAGAAGAACATAAATCAAAACCATTGGAAGAGGACTGTAAGAGCTCTTCCAATGACAATGGCTCTGCACCTCCTTGCAAGAGAAGGAGGAAGAGTGACGACAGCTTACAAGGAGAGTTCAGAAAGATAAGAGCCCCAATATATGACGGAGAAGTTAACTCAGGGGAAAAGGCTGAAGAATGGTTGTTAGGGATGAATACATACTTTAAAGTTCATAATTACTCTAGTGAGATGTAATCCCGACTAGCCATATACAACCTAAATGGAAAAGCTGCCAGATGGTGGTGGGACCTAAAGCACATTAAGGGAAAAGAGCTACGAGACATAAGCTGGGACACTTTTAGCAGAATCTTTCAGGACAAGTACATGTTTGAAAGATTCTTCGACAAGAAGATAAAAGAATTTCATGAGCTGAAAATGGGGTCCCTGACTATGGAAGCTTTCATAAATCGGTTCTTAGACTTGTTCCACTATGTGCCTTCTATTAAGGACGAGAAGGTGAAAATCCAGTAGTTCTTGGGTGGGCTGCCACCGAACTTTAGAGAGAAGATAGAATTCGGCATGCCCAAAACCCTTGACATAACCCTACATAAAGCCAGGCTGTGCTATGAGCATGGGAAGCCAAGGAACGACAACATCAACAGAAATAGGGACAAATTCAGGACTTTCTCAGACAATCGCAGGCCAAGTTTTAGACCCCCACCTTTTCGGAAACATAACAATAGTTTCCCACCCAGTAGAGGTTTCAGCCGACCTCAAGCTCGACCAAATGTGCCCCCACCACCAGCCAACAGGCCAACGTTCAACAAAGGGGCAAAGGCAGTCCCACCAACTGTTTCTTGTTGGAAATGCCAGGGAACACATTACTACAGATACTATCCCAACAAAACAGATGGGACTTTACACAACATCTAAACGGAACCTACCGTGGGTGACATGGCAAAAACATTGAGGATTTATGCTTCCCTTGATGGATGACAGGCAGATCATCAAGCTACCATGGTAGAAATTGAGGGTAAGATATATAACACCACCATTTCAGTTCTAATAGACCCCGGTGCTTGCCGATGCTACATCTCTCCTACGATAGTAGAAACTTGCAAACTAAACCAAGAAAATCACAAGGTACCATGGCTGGTACAACTAGCTACAGGTACCAAGCGGAAGGTTTCCGAACTAATTAAAGGCTGTGAGATTGATTTAAATGGATTCCCAACTAGAGTAGATTTAAACCTTCTACCATTAGGGTCTTATGACGTAATAATAGCCATGGATTGGTTAGAGGGACATCATGCCTTGCTAGATTGTTTAAACAAATCCATCTTATGCACAGATGGTCAAGGAAACTAAAGAACGATCCAAGGTATACTGAAAGAACTGTCGGTACAATAGATATCAGCATTACAAGCAAAGAAATGCTTAAGAAAGGGTTGTAAACTATTTGCAATCCACCTTCAATCAGTAGAAGCCGATAGGGAACAAAATATCAAGGATTTCCCGATACTAGTAGAATTCAGAGATGTGTTTCCCGAGGAGATACCCGAGTTACCACCCAAGCAGGACTTAGAATTTTCCATAGAACTAACTCCTGGATCCGTACCTGTCTCTAGGACACCGTACCGTATGAGTACACCCGAACTGGTAGAGCACAAGATACAGTTACAAGAACTAATAGACGAGGGTTACATTCGACCAAGTGTGTCTACCTGGGGAGCACCAATCCTCTTTGTTAAAAAGAAGGATGACACGATGCCTATGTTCATCGATTACCGCCAATTCAACAAGTTAACCATCAAGAACCGTTACCCACTCCCTAGGATCGATGACTTGTTCGACCAAGTCAGAGAAGCAAAGATCTTCTCGAAGATTGACCTACGATCCGGATATCACCAGGTGAGAATCCGTGATGAGGACATCAGTAAGACTGCGTTTCGCACTTGATACGGACACTATGAATTTGTAGTAATGCCTTTCGATCTAACGAATGCACCTGCAAACTTCATGTGCATGATGAACAATGTTTTCAGCAAGTACCTCGACCAGTTTGCTTTAGTCTTCATAGACGATATCCTAATCTATTCCAAGAATGAGGAATAACATGAGGAACACCTTCGAATAGACCTACGGATATTGTGAGAGCATCAACTATACGCAAAATTTAGCAAGTGTGATTTCTATAGTCCTCAGATACAGTACTTAGGGGATATCATTTCCGATAAGGGGATAGCGGTTGATCCCGAAAAGATCAAGGCTATCGAAGAGTGTCAGGAATGTCAGTTGGTCAAAGAGGAACACCAACACCCCTCTGGTCTACTTCAACCATTACCCATTCTAGAATGGAAGTGGGAAGTAATAAGTATGGATTTCATTACAGGCCTACACAAAAGTAAGAAACAAAATGACTCTATATTCATATTAGTAGACAAGCTGTGGAAAGCCACACTTTTTATACCAGTAAAATCTACCTACAAGGCAGTTCACATTGCAGAAATCTTCCTAAAGGAAATTTTACGATTACACGGGATACCCAAAGCAATTATATCGGATCGAGACACAAAGTTCACTAGTAACTTTTGGAGAGCACTATTCTCCGGATTAGAAACAAAACTACAGTTTAGTATCGCATACCACCCCCAAACCAACGGATAGATGAAACAAGTAAACCAAATCTTGGATGATATGCTGAGAATGTATGTCATGAACAATCCCACTAAGTGGTAAGACTACTTACACCTCGTGGAGTTTGCATACAGCAACAGGCATCAAACCTTGGCCAAAATGAGTCCTTTCGAGGTACTCTATGGTCGAAAGTGTCGAACCCCCGTCACCTGGGATAGCCCGTTGGACAGGCTTACGCTAGGGCCAGACTTACTAAAAGTATTGGAACAACTAGTCTCCATGGTGCAACTGAATTTAGAAGAAGCACAAGACCGCCAAAAGAGTTATGCAGAAAATAAAATAAATGACAAAGAATACCAAATTGGTGAACTTGTTTTCCTATGAATAAAAGCAAGACAAAGCTCATTAAGCATGGGATGTTGCGGTAAACTAGCTCCAAGGATTTGTGGACCATTTGGAATACTGGGCAAGAAGGGTCCAGTGGCATATGAGTTAGCCCTACCAGCACATATAAAAGTTCATAATGTTTTTCATGCTTCTTTATTAAAGAAATATGTATACAATACTACACATGTTATTGATTGGTCCTTATTACAGGTGGAGCCTGAAGGGGAGTTCACACCAGAACCCCTCCACATTCTGGACAAGACAGAGGTCCAGCTTAGGAGGAGGACCATTACTCAGCTGAAAGTGCAATGGAGGCACTTTGGACCAGATGAGGACACTTGGGAGAATGAGGCTACCATGAGAGAGGCATACCCCGCCTTGTTTCATGATCTCATTCCTAGTCCCTAAGAAACACCGGGATAGTTTTGTTCTAAGCGGGGAAGGATGTAATATGCCAACTTTTTGGACTAACTATGTTATGATGTTATGTCAGGTCACGGCCCCAGTATATGTGATTTATTATGTTTGACATAACATTAGTATATTTTGATTTATTTCCCTTATGAGTGTATGTATTGGGCATGGACCCAGATTTGTTTCATTATTGAATATATGCGAGGCAGGAAATCCCGAATGAATAAACTATGTTGTATTACAAGAATTGGTTACAAAATTATGATATACTGAGATTTTCTCTTTTGTTACATTATACTATGTAGAGCATGATTTACATGGTTGATTAGTTTGTGTGTTGAGTGTGGACTCAGGAACACACAAAATACCTATATAATGGGCCTAAGCCCCGATGTATTTAGAGAATTCTATTTCATACTGGGCCTAAGACCTGATGTACATTGAGTGTTGGGAAAGAGCCCTGGAGCACTCCAAGCTTGAAAGAAATGATTACCAGATCCAAGGACATTTGAAATATCCTAGATGTGCCTCACAACCACATTCTAGCTCTAGTGTTGAGTAGAGGCTCTGGAATTGCAGTAGCGTAACGCCCATGTGAGAGTGTTGAGTTGAAAGGCTTTGAAGAGCACTTGGGGATACTACATTGCAAGTGTTGAGCCAAGAGGACTCTGAATAGAACTTGCTTGTCTTATCACAACTATTTCGACTTGATTAAATATATCTTATTATCATTATCTATTGTGGGAACTACCATGTTAAAACGAGGGAATCTGACATGCAAAGGGAGAGACTAGAGGTGCCTTTACCAGCTTACCGAAACCGTCCAAAGAAGTGGACCCTTCCCTTAAAAAGAACTAAAAGAAGCATCTTGTGAAACAAAATGCTAAGGACCCCAAAGTAGTATTATTATTTAGGAGCTTCAATAATAAATATATATTGGTTAATTATTATATATATATTCTTTTATAAATGTTCACACTTTATAGATATATATTTATGCATAAGTGGGCTGCGAGTTACTAAATATTATTTAGTAATATTTACATGGTATTGTAAATTGTATATTATTATTATTATGAAAATATCTAAAAGATTAAAAACACTTTAATCAAATAGGTTGAGACCTCCTAGTTTTAAAAATAACTAGTAGTTAAGTAAACAAATATTGTTTTTATAAATTAAATTATTTTGAAGAAACCAGTAATTTCCAACAGTCATAATTCAAGATTTGTCCTACTTAAGGAGGACAGACCCCAAAGTTTGGGGGATCTTTTTCTTTTGGTATTATTATGCCAAGAGAAACTCTCTGCTGAAAGAAGTGAATCCTGTCCATATATTTTGAGATCTGAACGAACTACACACCTAGGGCCTCTACTTCTCAGTTTGCATGTCAGAACTAGCTCGGGGCGATTCATACTGAACGAGGAACGGTTGTAGAATCATGGTTGGGAGGAACGTGGTAGTCCCAAAGTCATCCAATCCAAGATCAATTCAGGTCATCTAAGAGTCAGTAATTTCCCTAACTATTTGGTTGAGTATGCAGGTTAGTATCAGCAAGAACAAGTTACCAGGATCAGCAAGTCATCATCAGCAGGACAAACTATAGAGAATCGACAGGTATGATTATTTATAAAACCCTCCTATCTTTTATATTCCTGTTATAAATGCAATGTTAGAATAACAGAGTTCTTATTATCACTTTTTAAATTCAGTCTTCCAGAATCAAATGGCATTCCCAGCTGGACTAGCCAACTAGTCTTTGGTAGTCATTTATATTGCTTAGATTGTTAGAATAGGCAAATCGTGGTTTGAACTCAAAGGAATATTCATAACATTTTATTTCACTTATGATAGTATTTATTTCACTTATCTAAAACCCTTGTTTTAATTCCTCAACAAAATCGCCTAGCTATAGAAATCAAACCATAACAGAAATTGTTGAACAACATGTCAACCATTTGAAATCTCAATGATACAAACCAAAGCAAGAGAAAAGGCAGACATCATTGTTAAAAATCAATTTCTCTATATATTCCATTTCTCTGCCCAATCTAGTTTTGTTTTCTTCCTAAACCATACATACCATATTTTAAACAAAGTTACCAAATATGACAAAGAGTGTATATAGAATGAAATTTCTAATTATATTTTCATACCCATTTCATCAATAACCCTACGCTAATCAAATAGACAGTCCTGAGGCCTTTTTCCATTTTCCTTTCAACATACAACGTACTATAGTCATCTACAGGAAAACTTCAAGTTTCAATTCACATCAACGCAGAGATCAATCATAAATAGAGGCAAGAGAAAAGCATTTCGTATGACTACCACGAAGATGCTTATCGAAAGCTAGGACCAGGGTCAATCCCTGTGACCTTGATAAAAAGACCTTGCTAGGCAAGCATCCATTATGCCCACATTACAGAAATAGAGGCGTAGACAATTTCGTTGATGACATATATCTTACCACAGGTAATACAATGTTCACACATAAACTTTGTAGCAATATTGGACACAAATAGTGAATGCAAATGAAATCAACATACGAACCATAGCCCTGCTTACAAGCAGAAGGCGCCAACAACCCTTTATAAATGTCTGCATTGTCGGAACAGTAGTTTACAGAAAAGAATGCCCAGGAAACCCATAACCTTAGAACTCTTAAAGTTTCAACTTAAATGTTTAAATACACACAAGAGAAAGAGAAATGTACCATTCAAAATCATTATAACTATACAGGAGTAATATTCCATGAAAGAGTATTTCTTCTGTTTACAAGATTTTCACGGAACCGAATAACCGGTGAAACCCAACTGATACATAGTCCTTGTTTATAACAGTCCCTGTACTAATTCAGCTATTTAAGTTACATTAAAACCCCATTTTGTCAAGTCTAGCCAAGTAGACAACTATTTTAGACCTCCCCAAAGCGAATCAGTAAGCCAATGACTTATGGGGGTCTCATTCTAAAAGACCAGGCCAAATGCATACAAACAACACCAGAGTTGCAGGAGATAGGGCACACATGGGAATCCAGACTTACCAGTACCATAGCCACGCCCACAATATCATAAACCTTCGCAGCTCCCACACCAAAGCATGTATCACCTGTCACGAATGACATACAGTATCAATCAATTCAAACATGCATTTTCAGCTCAAAGGAAATAGAAATTGTCAATAACTGATAGGGTGTAATTCTTTACCTTTAAGAAGTATGGCCACCTTACGCCATGAACGATAGCAACAATCACTAAGCGTTTTGACCACGAGAAGAGCTCGGGTCAGTATACCACACCATCACCCAACAATGAAAGCACAGAGCCAGAAACAAACAACAAGTCGAATATAGAGACTATAGATCAAAAATCCCAAATCGACATCCAAACCCTCATGCCAGGCTGTTCTCCACAAACTACTAAATGCATTAAAGTTTTCACCAACCTCTATCTAAGTGGAGGTCCAATAATTCGCACTTCCTATAGTGAAGTCGTAGATTTCAACCACCCTGAATTAAATTACAAAAGGGCTCGATTTATATACATAGACTTTGCAAAGTGTGACCAATTCACATTTGGTTGCATTACCAAGAGCTAATAGTGGTAAACCCCACTTTGGGAAACATTCGAATTGAGAACTCCCATGACAATGGAGTGTTAATTTTAAAATGACTCATCATAGACCAGTGGAATAGGACCAATAGTGGGATAGGAACCATCCATTTAGAGATCCTACTTGCAAAGTCGAGATACTTGCAAATACAAGAGTACATGATGGCATTAGCATTATGCTAAGTAAGTCTGGAAACCCCTACAACTGCCCATACCTCTCGGCAACCCTGCCGAGGTATGTAATTACCTGTCCACGAGTATTATGGAATCCCCAATGTGAAAAACATATTGTCATCAAAGAAGATCATCACCTGAAGGGTCGCTAGACGTACATTATTAAAATCACATGATATCTCAAACAGTAACTAGTGTTATTTTCTACCTATTGAATCCACTTTTGCGAACCACAATGAAAACACGATCTCATTTTATTTCAACACCGCTTCCATAAATTCTAAACTTACACTTAGAAGAGGCTATGCAAAACATATAGGATTAGACTTACATTGTAGCATACAAGTATGATTGTTTCTAACATTATTACGTTTAATGTGCACCTTTTCTATTATGAACTAATGACTTTCACAAATAGGAAAAATTTTAAATTTTTGTTATTTTTTTGGGACATTACACCAAACGGGACTTAGACTTTTCCATAGAAATAACCCCCGGATCTGTACCCATCTCTAGGACTCCGTACCGTATGAGTACACCAAAACTAGTAGAGCTCAATATATAGTTACAAGAACTAATAGACAAGGGATACATTCGACCGAGTGTGTCTCCCTGGGGAGCACCAATTCTCTTTGTTAAAAAGAAGGATGGCACGATGTGTATGTGCATCGATTATTGCCAACTCAACAAGTTAACCATCAAGAACCATTATCCACTCCCTAGGATCGATGACTTGGTTGACCAAGTTGGAGGATAAAAGATCTTCTCGAAGATTGACCTGCGATACGGATATCACCAGGTGAGAATCCATGACGAGGACATCAGTAAGACCGCGTTTCGCACCCTATATGGCCACTACAAGTTTGTAGTAATGCCTTTCGGTCTGATGAATGCACCCACCAACTTCATGTGCATGATGAACAATGTTTTCAGTAAGTACCTAGACAAGTTTGTACTAGTTTTCATAGACGATATCCTTATCTATTCTAGGAATGAAGAAGAACATGAGGAACACCTCTGAATAGTCCTACAGATATTACGAGAACATCAGCTGTATGCAAAATTTAGCAAGTGTGATTTCTATAGACCTCAGATACAGTACTTAGGACATATCATTTTCTAGAAGGGAATAGCAGTGGATCCCGAAAAGATCAAGGCTATCGAAGAATGGCCTACACCTACTTGTGTTTTCGATATACTTTCATTCCTAGGCTTAGCTAGATATTATCGAAAGTTCATTGAGAACTTCTCGTCGATCGGTTGTCCCATGACCGCATTACAGAAGAAGACCAGTAAGTTCATTTGGACAGACAAGTGCAAAGAAATTTTTCAGAAGTTAAAACAACTTCTGATTAGCGCATCAATTTTATGAATTGACGACCCCAATGGGGACTTTGTAGTTTGCGCCAATGCCAGCAAAGAAGGACTCAGTGGATTCCTTAGGCAAGATGACTTTTCCATCTGCTACAAGTCAAGGAAGTTAAAGGAACATGAGAAAAACTATCCTACTCATGACCTCGAATTAGACACCATTATCCACGCTCTAAAGATGTGGAGACATTAGCTCATGGGTAAGAAATTTTTATTAAAGATGGACAACATGAGTCTAAAATACTTGTTCGATCAACCCGACCTAAACGCTAGACAGGCTAGGCGGTTAGCCTTCCTTAGTGAGTATCACTTTGAACTAAAACACATCAAGGGGAAAGAAAACAAGATCGCCGATGCCTTAAGTCGACGAGCTCACATGTTATATGAAGTAACTAAGAGTCGAATTGACTCCGACTTACACGACAAAATTAGAACGACATGCCAAAATGACCGGTTCTATGTCAAAATCCTTAAAAAGATCCAGGAAGACATGCTTTTCTAACAAAAGAAAGAATACAAGATAGATGAATCAGGATTGTTGTGGTCAAAGGAAAGACTTTACGTTCCCGAGGGAGGAGACAATAGACCTAACATACTGACCAAATTCCATCGAAGCCCCTATTCAGGACACCCTGGATATCAAAAGATGATTTCAGCCACAAAGCAACACTCCACATTATGGAAAAGAGAGAGGTCCAGCTTAGGAGGAGGACCATTACTCAGCTGAAAGTTCATTGGAGGCACTTTGGACCAGATGAGGCCACTTGGGAGAATGAGGCTACCATGAGAGAGGCATACCCCGCCTTGTTTCATGATATCATTCCTAGTCCGTAGAAACACCGGGACCGTGTTGTTCTAAGTGGGGAGGGATGTAATATCCCAACTATTTGACTAACTATGTTATGATGTTATATTGGGTCATGGCCCTAGTATGTGTGATTTATTATGTTTGACATAGCATTAGTTTGTTTTGATTTATTCCTTCGTGAGTTGATATATTGGGCATGGACCCTGATTTGTTTTCATTATTGATATATACAGGGCAGGATAGCCCGAATGAATAAACTATGTTGCATTCTGAGAATTGGTTACAAATTATGATATACTGAGATTATACCTTTTGTAACATTATACTGTGCAGATCATGATTTACATGGTTGATTATTTAGTGTGTTGAGCGTGGACTCAGAAACACATGAATGGCCTATATACTGGGCTTAAGCCCCGATGTATTTAGAGGATTCTATTTCATACTGGGCCTAAGCCCTGATGTACGTTGAGTGTTGGGCATGAACCCTGGAGCACTCCAAGCTTGAAATAAATGATTACCAGATCCAAGGCCACTTAAATATCCTAGATGTGCCTCACAACCACATTCTAGCTCTAGTGTTGAGCAGAGGCTCTGGAATTGCACTAGCGTAACGCCCATGTGAGAGTGTTGAGTTAAAAGGCTCCGAAGAGCACTGGAGGTTACTAATCTCAAGTGTTGAGTCGAGAAGACTCTGAATAGCACTTACGTGTCTTATCACAACTATTTCGACTTGATTAAATAAATCTTATTATCATCATCTACTGCGGGAACTACCATGTTAAAACGAGGGAATCTGACCTGCAAAGGGAGAGACTAGAGGTGCCTTTACCAGCTTACCGAAACCGTCCTAGGAAGTGGACACTTTCCTTAAAAAGAATTAAAAGAAGCATCACGTGAAAGAAAATGCTAAGGACGACAAAGCTAAGTATTATATTTAGGAGTTTCAAATATATTATTGTTATCTATTACATGTATACTTATACATAAGTGGGCTGCCACTTATTAATTATTAGTTATTAATATTTAGACAGGATTGTAATTCTTTTATATTATTATTATTATACAAAGATTTAAATAGCAAAAACACTTTAATCAAACAAAGTGAGAAGTCCTAATTCCAAATTAACTAGCAGTTAAGTAAACAAATATTATTTTATAATTGAAATAATTTTAAAGAAACCAGTAAAATTCCAACAGTCATAATTCAAGATTTGTCCTACTTAAGGAGGACAGACCCCAAAGTTTGGGGGATATTTTTCTTTTGATATTATTATCCCAAGAAGAACTCTGTGCTCAAGGAGGTGAACTCTTCCCATAGATTTTTGAGATCTGAACCAGCTACACATCTAGGGCCTCTACTTCTCAGTTTGCATGTCAGAACCAGCTCGAGGGGATTCATACTGAACAAGGAAGGGTTGTAGAATCATGGTTGGGAGGAACGTGGTAGTCCCAAAGTCATCCAATCCAAGATCAATTCATGTCAGCTAATAGTCGGTAGTTTCCCTAACTAGTTGGATGAGTGTGCAGGTCAGTATCAGCAAGAACAAGTTACAAGGATCAGCAGGACAAGATACAGAGATCAACAGGTATGATTATTTATAAAACCCTCCTATGTTTTATATCCTTATTATAAATGCAATGTTAAAATAACGATGTTCTTATTATCAGTTTTTAAATCAAGTCTTCCAGAATCGAATGGCATTCCCAGCAGGACTAGCCAGCTTGTCTTTGCTAGTCATTTGTATTGCTGAGATTTTTAGAACAGGCGAATCGTTGATTTGAACTTAGAAAATATTTATAGTATTTTATTTTCACTTATGATAGTATTTATTTCACTTATCTAAACTCTTGTTTTAAATCATCAACAAAATCGCCTAGCTACAGAAATCAAATCCATAACAGAAATCGTTGAACAACATGTAAACCATTCGAAATCTCGACAATACAAACCACAACAAAAGAAAACATAGACATCATTGTTTATTATAAATATTCTCCATATATTCCAATTTTGTATCCAAGACTGATTTTATTACACATTTCTCTGCTCGATCTATTCTTTTGTTTTTCTTCTCAAACCATACATACCATATTTTAAAACAAAGATACCAAATATGATAGAGATCGTATATAAAGTGTTGTCCTATTTACATTTTCATACCTACTGCATCAATAACCCTACGCTAATCAAATAGACAGACCCGAGACCCTTTCCATTTCTTTTCAACATACAAACCTATGATAGCCATCTACAGGAAACCTTCAAGTTTCTTTTCAAATCAACAAGAAGATGCAGGAATAAGTTATTCTCTAGGGTCAAAGTCTCATAAACATCAAACGCAGAGATCAGTCATAAATAGAAGCAAGAGAAACTCATTTCGTATGACCACCACAAAGATGCCTATTGAAATCTAGGACCAGGGTGAACTCCTGTGGCCTTCATAAAAATCCAAAATTCATAAGTTATTCCTACACGATACATGTCTCTACATAAAACGAAAACACTGACTACAACCTTGAAACCCTTGCCAGGCAAGCATCCATTCTACCCATGCAACCAATAAGTAAACAAGATCTAGTTATTTACCATCTACCCACATTATAGAAACGAAGGCGTAGAAAACTTCGTTGATGTCTTATATCTTACCACAGGCAATACATTGTTCACCCATAAACACTGTAGCAATATCCAACACAAATAGCAAGTGCAAATGAAATCAACACACGAACCACAACCATATTTACAATAAAAAAAGGCGCCAATGGCCCTTTATAATGTCTACATTGTATGTACAGTAATTTACAAAAATACCCAGGAAACCCATAACATTAGAACTCTTAAAGTTTCAGCTTGAATGCTTAAATACACACAGGAAAAATAGAAATGTACCATTCGAAATCATTCTAACTATATAGGAGTCATATCCAACGAAATAGCATTTCTTTTGTTTACAAGATTTCACAGAACCGAATAACTGGTGAAATCCAACTGCTACCTAGTCCTTCTATATCATAGTCCCAGTACTCATTCAGCTATTTAAGTTACATTGAAACCCCATTCTGTCTACTCTAGCCAAGTAGGCAACTATTTTGGACCTCCCCAAAGTGAATCAGTAAGCCAATGGCTTACGGGAGTATCACTCTAAAAACACCAGGCCAAATGCATACATACAACACAAGAGCTGCAGAAGATAGGGCACGAATGGGAAAAGCCAGAGTCACCATTTATCCTAGCCACACCTGCATCACCTCGAATCTTAGTGCAGAGCCAAAACAAGGAACAAGTCGAATGCAGGAGTGCCTGGCAAAAGCCCCAAATCGTTTTCTCCAAACACTCGTGACAAGCTGTCTTCCATACTCAATTAAAGTGCATTAAATGGTACACCAAACTCACCCTAGTGGAGGTGCAATTTATTGGTAACAATCCTATAGTGAAGTCGTGGAGTCAATTCTATTTAAAATTACAAAGGGTTCGATTTTGCACTTAGTCTATAGGAAAAATTTATGAAACCACCCACCTTCGTTTATATTACAATAAGCTTCTAGTCGTGAACCTTACAATGGGTAACCTTTCATGTTGTGAACTCCCATGGTAGTGGGATAACCACCTTTCTCTAATACCTTAGCAATTGCATGGTGATTTAGTACCAATAGTAACCTGGGCGCCAAACGTTAGAGATAATACTCCCAGATTGGTTACACCTGTAAACACAAAGGCAAAGTAGGATGTTATCAAAACGCTAAGTGAGTCCGGCAACCATCACTATTACCCATACCTCCCGGCAACTCTGCCGAGGTATGTAATTACCTGTCCGAGAGTATTATAGAATCCCCATGTGAAAAACATATCATCATCAAAGGAGCTCATCACCTGAAGGTGTCATTAGACATTTATAATTAAAATGCACATGATTCTTCAAACAGTAAGTAGTGTTATATTCTACCTATTGAACCAGCAATTACAACCACAATAAAAACATGATCTCATTTATTTTCACACCGCTTCCGCAATTCTAAACTTACACACAAATTATATCATGTAAAATAGAAGTATTAGGATTATATTTATTTCATGCCAGAATGGATGTTTTAATGACTTTAGATTTAATGTATGAGTCTTTTACTGTAAATTGACAAATATTGCAGGCAGGAAAAGTTTTAAATTTTTGTTATTTTTTTGGGGGGGGATATTACATTGGAGGGTAGCTTTAACTCCAAATCTCTTTGGAGTGCCATCTATCACCAGCCCTGCAGGTCGAATTTCCTTATGAGCAAGGGATCCTGAGTTTATATGCATAGTCGCAGGAGGTTGGGGGAGGCATAGCTCGAGGATACGATGTGTGATAGTTGGATGATGTGTGGGCATTAGAGATGCAACTCTTTGTTTTAATATAGGCTTTGTATCTTCTTCTGATTGTCTCCTTTTCGAATTGCAAACTATTAGTTTCTTTCTTTGTGTGGTTGTGTGATCCAGAGGCGTGAACCTTGTCTCAGCTTTCTTTCTTTGTGTGGCTGCATGATCTAGATGCGTGAGCCTTCTCTCAATTTTCTTTCCTTGTGTCGTTGCCTGCTAAAGGAAAAGATGTCTTATATTGTGATATTTCCTGTTATGTATTTTTATATGTATTGATATCTCTACCATTCGCTGGTTTAGTTTCATGTTACATATATTTTATATGTTGATTCTAGCATCGTGGGGAAGGGATAGCTTAAAGCTTGATCCCAGGATTTAAACTCTGTTATATATATATTGCATACTGTCTTAGCTCTTATATATATATATTGGATGCTATGTTAGCTCTGCAAATATGAATCTGTGGGATGGGAAAGCTTAAAGATGGACCCCAAGATTTAAAATCTCTTATCTATATATAGATATAGATATATATATATATATATATATATATATATATATATATATATATATATATATATATATATTGCATATTGTGTTAGCTCTGCGACTATGCATCTGTGAGATGGGAAAGCTTAAAGCTTGATCGTAGGATTTAAACTCTGTTATATATATATATATATATATATATATATATTGCATAATGTGTTAGCCCTGCGACTATGAATCCTTGGGGATGGGAAGCTTAAAGCTTGGTCCTAGGTATATCTGATACAAGAGATTGGAAAAACTTAAAGCTTGATCCTAGGTTTTAACTCTATTATCTATCTATCTATCTATCTATCTATCTATCTATCTATATATATATATAGAGAGAGAGAGAGAGAGATTGCATACTGTGTTAGCTCTGCAACTATGAATCCATGGGGATGGGAAGATTAAATCTTTGATCCCATGTATATCTGATCCAAGAGATTGGGAAAGCTTAAAGCTTGATCATGGGTTTTAACTCTATTATATATATATATATATATATATATATATATATATATATATATATATATATATATATATTGCATAATGTGTTAGCTCTGCGATTATGAATCTGTGGGGATGTGAATCTTAAATCTTGATCCCAGGTATTATATATATATATATATGATCCAAGAGATCTATGTAAATACACTGTTAAGAGTGCGGTTAATTATATATATATAGATCTCTGTGAGAATGTGTAGTATTAGAGTCAAATTATTCTAAATACATATGTGTAATTTAAGAGTTGAACTTAGATTTATTTTGGTCTAAAACCTTGTGGCATATTCTATCATTACCTTGCCATAGTTTATTAAACCTTGAATCAAATTTCCACTCTTGAGAGTAGGTGATAGCACCAGTCGGGTTTTTGATAAGATGAATAAAAAATTAAAAGTGTTGCATGTTAAAATTATTAAGTACTTATTGGCATGGTTAAATGCAAGGAAAAATCTCTTATTGAGTTGATTGGTATAAAGACATTAGAGGACTCTCCTTAGAAAGATTTCTATAAAGGGTTGAGATGTCTTGGTTCTTAGTTATCCTTCCCTAGTGGATTCATTTCCAACTCAGGGGTGGCCTCTCGGTGGCAGTAATATACACCAGACAGAGTGTCATACGGTTGGGAGGAAAGTTGTAGTCATGTCTTTAGTCGGTTAGTCGACATTATAGCATTGTTTTTATGTCAATGTATAAGTGTATATTTTGTCAAGAGATGCCTTGGTAAATGATAATCCATTGTTAGTCATGTTGTTTCATTCGATAATGTCGATGGCAATTTTAGATAGATATATTGTTTTTTTTTATGCACATTTAAGGTTACTACTAATGATCAAGTAATTTCACGAAGATGTTCAAGGTAAAGTTAGTAATATTCGATTTTGAGCTAATTAAATATGATGGATAAATTGATTGGCTTATCCGGTTATCAGTTGCTCGAAACAATTTACTATTATTAAACATGGTGTATAGTTGTAATGTTTTCCAATTACATATAATTGTCCCAAGTGAGATTGAAGATGTTGTTTAAATGTTATTTAATATGGTAGGTGAAATGATGTGGTATAAGTGTTGGAATTATTGTCTAAGGACCTTTGCATAAGTAAGCAAGGTTTATAAGAGTATTGATTATAGAAATGAATGATTATGTATACTTAGATATTTATTTTATGGATAACTAATTGTTATTTTTTTGTTGTAACGATGACGGACTTATGGTCCTTCACACAAATGAATTTCATTTGTGGAGAACTTTAATGTCATGAAAGTTTTTGAAAATTCACTAAAACACTAACTTGGATTTTTGGGTATGTTACATATGGTATCAGAGCAAAAGTTACAACACTCGGGCCTATTTGGGATCAGCATGAGGTAAGAGAATATAAAAGGGTTGAACTGATGAAGGGACTCTATCCGTAAGGAGAAACAGACGAAGGAGAAAATTCACCTTCGAAGTTCTACAAGAGGTAACCAATAACTCATATGTGAGTTACAAGTAAGTAGTTCCATTATGTTTTATTTTCTGAAGCATTATATTTTAAAACTAACAAATGACATTTGGGTGAAAATTATATTCTACAAGATGTATTGCTTAAAACTATGGTAGACTAGAGTTTCTAGACGATAAGATCATAACATTTCTTTTTAATGTTATGAGCCTATGAGACAAGGTGCTTGAATGGTTGAATAGAATAGCCATGATAGAGTAACATTATATGAAAGATTGCATACTTACCATGAGATAAGAATAGTTCATGAGAAAAGTATAATGACACTGTGTATCGACAATCTTATGAAAAGATGAGTAATTACTTCCGGTTGCATAAAAGATGAGTAGTATATTTGGTTTAATGAACTGTTATAGAAATTGGATTCCATTGAAGATATATAAAGTTGTTTATCAAAGTTAAGTAATAACATCAATCAGCTTTGGCATTAGTATGATAATTGAAGAAATTTAATGGTAGTATATAAACGGTATTCCATTCCCGGAGGGAATATTACAAAGAAGATCAATAAAAACAAATATTAATGATAGGTGGTCTAAATGACTCAATACTTTTGGGAAAAAAATTAAATATCATGTCAAAATAAATTTTCCCATGTCTATACTTGGTAGTTTGTACTTTAATATAGTATGCAAAGAGTAGGATTCACCCAGTAAGATTGTGCATTCTAATGAATAGAGGATATTAATATAGAGTTATTTAAGGAAACAGGTTCTATCCTAAAGCCAATAAACATCTCATATAGAAATAAATTGTTTATGACAAGATAGTAGACAATGACTTATGATGACAGTTGAATTCCTTTTTTATATTTAGGGAAACATTTGCTAGGAATGTGCTTATCTATGAATATATTGGTTCAATAACCATGATGACTAATGTATTAACTATTGTATCAAGACCAAGGGAAAATTATATACTCCATCTTCCTCGTATAATAGATAAAGATATGGAAATTTATGGTGAGGTATGTTATTACCTTGACTAACAAAATTTGTGGATTAAAAACTATAAGCATAAGAGTAATGCTTTCGTTTTGTTTTGTATCATGTATTTTGTTGACATAGTGAAAATAGAAGTTGGATTATAATTTTACTTTTTATACATTCAGGAAGAAATGTAAATGTTTTCTAGAAATTTTCTTTATATATATATATATATATATATATATTGTTTTTCAATCGTCTTGTAAATTTATGTAGACGTAAGTTGAAAACTATTGAACGGTGAATAAGATGACGATCGGAATTCTTGAAGAGGTTGTAAACTTATCAAGTGAATGAGCTATTATACCTAATGAGAAAACAAAATTTATTGAGAAGAGAACAATAAATAATATGTGCTAATATTGCAGTTTTATGGTCGTAAGGTATGATTGATGAAAATGATAAATCAAAATAAAAATGTTGATTTTAGTTCATCATGTACGAATATTTGAAATGAATCTAATCAAGTGTGAAGGATAATGTTTTTATGTTTAGGAAAATAGTTCTTACAAATTTCGACTTTGTTATAGTGGTACTAACAAGTGATTTTGACAGATTGTCAATATCTGCGGGACTTGTTGGAAGATAATAGCATGATACATTATGCATGGTAAGCATATTGTAAGATTATGAATAAATATCAAAGACTAATGTAAAGATTATTTAAAACATCAGTAAGAATTGATAAGTAAATATGTGAACCTATTTGATGATATTATGTTGCACGTTGTGTGTAATGTCCCTAAAACCTGTAAAAATAAAAATAAAAATCTTTATGGGCTATTGTCGTCATTCAGGTCAAATATTTATTAAATTAATTTCAGCACTGTAAATAATATTTGGAAGACCTATCATTTATAATTTTCATGGAAAGTTATAATCTTGTTTAAAATTAAAGACTTTTTATTACAGTAGTTTGAGGATTCTGAGATCTAGCACAAGCTAGCGTTGCTAGCTCTGCTAGATCCTAAGCCTAAAATAAAGAGATAAAGGTTGGATGTGTAAATAAAATTTCAGGGTTTAGAAATAAATGTTTTACCCTAGGGAGCCAATTCCTTAGCCCTTGCTCCCAAATACCAATGATAACTAGAACTCTAATGAAAAGAAATTTGCAGTCTTACAAGCAATAAATCCTAACTTTTAGCTTGTGATATTCTAGGAATTTTGAAATATGATTATAAGTTCTTACTTGAACCCTTGTAGCTTGGGTCTACTTTTTACAACCTCCACACCTAAGACACTAGTTAATGGAAACAATTAATCTTGGCTGACCTGTAGGATGATAACCAAATAACTTTGGAACTGCCACATTTCTCCCAACCATGACGCGAAACTGTTCCTGGTTCTAAATCGGATCCCCCCGAGTTGGATCCAACATGCAAGAGAACCTAGAGAACCTAAGGCAGACAGTTGATTGCAATTCAATCCTAGAATATTACTCTTCCATATTTATGGGACAATTTCTCTCTTCATACCATAAATAATGATAATAAGATAGATCCCTCTCTCTTGGAACTGTTCTTGTATTTATAGGAAATCTTTGGAATGGGCAGTTGAGTTAATATTATTATTTTTAATAATATATTCAATTTAACTCATAGTTTGAATTATATAATATAATTTAAAATTTTTTACATTAATTATAAACTTTAGTTTATCTAGGACTTTTATTTTTTTTTTTAAATTTATTAATGGAACTTTTATATTTTATTTATTTAATTTATATGAATGAGAATAGTTATATGTATAATCCATTTAAGTGGATATATTTATTTTACCTTATATAACTATGTTCCCTTTATTATTCTCATATATATATATATATATATATATATATATATATATATAATATCTTTTATATACATACATATATTTATTCATACCACTTTGTACATGAGTGAGGCTCTTTATAAATAATCACTTTGATCTATTCAAGTAGTTATATAGCATTATATCTTTGATGCTTTATTAAATAAGGTCAACTCTTTTGACAAGGCCTTTGGTAGGTTTGGATGGTTGACTAGGTTAGGTAGTCTTAGATCCCTTTTGCATGTTGGATTACCTCGTATTTTGTGGTAGTTTCCTCAGTCCTTCATGAGAGGTGAGTAGTGATTCAATTAGTCAAATTAAACAAGTATGATGACTGGTTGTGCTATTTAGAATCTTCCTCAACTCAACACCTTTTAAGTAAAGTAACCCTGAGTTCTATTCAGAGCTTATACTCAACACTCTTTAACGGGCATTACACTAGTGCAATTCTAGAGCTCCTCGCTCAACACTAGTACTATGATGTATTTGTAAGATACACCTAGAGATACAATGGCCAAAGATACGATTCTCTAGATCTTATGCTCAACATAAAGTTGGAGTGATCCACGGCTTATGCCCAACACTCTATGTACATCGGGGCTTATGCCTAACACATAATAAAAGTCATCTATGTACATCGGGGATTGCACCCAGTACATAGGTCATCCATGTGCTCCAGAGCCTATGCTCAACATATCCTAAAATTTAGTCATGCATACCAAAACTCTGCACAGTATATAACAAATATCATCTCAGTATATTAGGGTTTGTACCCAATCACATAATAAACATTAGTCAAGTAAGTCGGGGCTTTATGCCCAGTACATAACAATAATCTGTATCTGTCAGGGTCCATCCCCAAATATGTAAGTCATGTGCATCGGGACTTACGCCCCACATATATAAAAAAGTAAAACATGTGCATTGGGGCTTACGCCCAGTATATATATAGATAGATAGATATCATCAAAATAAATCATATGCATCGGGGCTTACGCCCAATATATAACATAAACATAATCAACAAAATTTGGGATATTACATCCCTCCCCGCTTAGAAAAACATCATCCCAGTGTACTAGGGACTAGAAATGAAATCGTGAAATAAGGCGGGGTAAGCCTCCTTCATGGTGGTTTCATTTTCCCAGGTAGCCTCATTAGGCCCAAAGTGCCTCCATTGCACTTTCAATTGGATGATAGTTCGTCTCCTAAGCTATACCTCCCACTTGTCCAGTATGTGGAGGGGCTCTGGAATAAAATCCCCCTCGGGTTCTACCTGTAATAAGGACTAATCAATCACATGCTTAGTATCATATACATATTTTTTAATAGAGATGCATGATAAACATTATGAAATTTTACATGCGCTGATAAGGCTAATTCGTAAGCTACTGGCCCCTTCTTGGTCAATATCTCAAAGGGTCCACAAAATCTGGGGGCTAACTTTCCACATCGCCCCAAGCTCAAAGAGCTCCTCTTTGCCTTCACTTTTAAGAAGACATGTCCGTCGACTTGGTAATCCTTGTATTTTCTTTTCTTATCCGCATAACTCTTTGTAACATTCCCCAAAATTCGAATTAGGGATTTTTGCAATATTTTCAAAAATTTTATTTTTGCTCTACAGGATTTCATATCACCAAGAATGTATTAATTACATGGATGGAAAAATTCTATAAGTTTTAATATCTCTATAACTTATGGCGAACTTTATTGGTATAAAGAAGCATAATGCAGTTGTACTTATTGCGTTATAGCTATAACATAAAATACAAGCATTTTCAACCATTCATCTCTATTCTTATTGCAATCAGCAGCTTTGATATTCTTATCATGTGTACAACAAAATTATAAATTCAACAGTATGCAAAATTACCAAAATTTAGAGGTGCATACATCTAGTCATGTAACATCCCAAATGTTATTGTGACTACACTTTTTATGAAGTCCTCTTAAGCATTTAATAATATAAATGCTTTGACAAAATGACGATTACAATGACAATCATCCATTTAAACTATTAGCTCATATTCAAACATATTCCTTCTTACCTTGAAACATCTCTAAGAAATTATTACCCATTAACAACGAAATATTAAATATATCAAAACATTAGATATCTATGTGTTAATCTCCCAAGGACAATATGAACATTCCCGAGTCATCTTTTCTCAACAATCGCTTGACGTAAACATAAATTATGCACAAACAACAACACCAAATAATCACACACATGAGATAAACCGATATATGTGGTTCACCCAACTCTTTGGGCGACGTCCACTGAAATTTTTTCTTCCATATATTAATCATTCATAATAAAGGATTACATTTCTGCCACGCCCAAGTGGCCACATTTACTCTCTCACCGAGAGTAATTTCAACTATGCTTTAATAGCAATATACGTATAGAGGTCTATTGCTCTATATAAGGATGTTTAACATACATACATAATTTTAAAGAGATCCTTTGAAATCATTTATCCATAACTATGAATAACTTATAAATCTATCTTTGATTCCAGTAATAACACAAGGAATCTACTCGGTACTCCCACTTCTAGACCAATAATATATTCCAAGAGAAATCTACACCAACGAAATTCCAGAATTAACAATGCGACTTTGCATAGGAATACGCTTCTAGGGGAATCCCAAAATGATGTCATTACAACCCAAAGATAATACCCTACCAAAGATATTTCTAAAGAGGTACTTTATATGCTAGTTGAAATACGGTTCCAGCCATGCCACTTTTAATGCAATTACAATCCAACCAAACAACAATTTTCCAATACGAATCTTTTTACTTCACTAATTGCCAACATACTGCAGAACCACGATTCCAATTAGACGATGGTTATTGAGGGGAAGCCAAAATCTGTGTACAACCCCTAAAAGGTAACAGAACAATAACGAGATCTAGATAATTAACTATCCCTCTCCAGGTGCTCTCTAGAATCACAAGGCAGAGAAATCTCCCCTTAAACTAACTGAGATTAAGTATTTATCACGCTACCAATTTCACCATTACAGTAATTACAAAAAATACACAACAAAATTACGAAGGCGGTAGGGCATGAAAAGGGAGACTACAGACTTGTTTCCAACTCTGTCATCCGGTGTGTAAACTACTAAATCTTCCAACTTTTCTTAAGGCATTTCCTCGCAGCGATCATTCCAGATCGGGAAGGTGGTGATCACACAAGAATATAATCAATAGCAGAAGTAATCAATCCCACATGCAATAATCAGGTCTCCCAGCTTACACAAAGACCAAAACATAGTTCAGGGACAAGGAGAAAACACATACATATTCATAAGGCACTAAAGATCAAAACCTTAGGTCAGGATACTGAGTTTAACTCTGTTTAGGGTAAAGTCGCTTCAGTACAACTCATTTTTCCAGCCATCCCAAAAGAACAAAAGTGCACAATGTGTTATAACGAGGCTTGGGCAAAGTGAGACCTAGGATAAAAACTAAATTCTTACAGTGCTCTAGTCAAGGAACCACGTATTTATGGTGGCATGAACTGATACAGAACTTCAAACCAGAATCCACACATTTGTGGCAATATACAGAGATCCAGAGTTCCGACCTTGTATCACAATCATGACCTGGGCATAGTAACAACAAACACGTTTTTACTATAAGAGTATGCAAAAGTTAACGGTTGAAATCTGTTCCAGATCCATATTTCCCTGAGAATCAATAAGCGAAGAAGATAAAAAAATAAAAGGGTCCATCGCTCTTTAAAACAACACACCATTGGGATAGTGAGAAAAAGGGATTCACACTGTAAGAAGGAAAATAACCAAAATCGTAGAGCTATACGTTTTCTGGCTAACCCATTCCCTTGGTTCTGCTATGTGTCCTTCCTGATAGCGCAACAAAAATATTATAAAATTCATACGACAGAGACACTATTACAAAAACTCTAAGCTATTCCTTTATCCAACCCATTCCAGTTTTCTGCAGTGTGAATTGGCCAACCAAGCGTCGTTTCTTTTTAACAGGCATATCAAAACTTTAAGAAACCTATCAATAATTAATATACAATTTATTTCCGGCAATCACAATATACAAAAATGCTATTATGCAAGAATCACCATCACCTGGGTAATCCATGCGGCTGTAATATTGGGTTGTGGCAATAACGGCCTTCCAACATTCAACAAAGATCACCAACTATAAACAGGAGTCGATATTCCCCAGCTCTGTCAAGTGTTTTTTTTTTACTTCCCTCCATCACCGAGCCCCCTTCTACTCGTTTCGATCCTCCTTAAAAGAATGTGTTACACACTCAGGAAGATCCTCCCACTCGCAGTCTCCTCCTTCTTTTGAGGGCGCTAATAATTAGAAGAGACAAGGAAGTTTCGGTGGGAGGATCGGGGCGCCGAGTCTCTCTGGAATGTAGGAGGAATGTCTCCTCTTCCGTCAATCCTTTCCTTTAAAGGTGGGTAGTTGGTTGTTTTAACGCATCTCACTCAATAGACTTAATAATAAAAAAAATACATCAATCGGTAGTGCGCCTTTAGCATAGTCGTTCGTTACAAAAAAAAATATTAAAAGTGGAAGTCCCAATCTTCCATAGGTGGACATCTTTTCTCAAGGATCACCAATCCATTCTTAAAATCTATTAAAATTTATATAGTAGCTCTATTGGAACATAATTATATATATATGTAAGGCATTCCCTTAAGTAACACTATAATTAAGTTTTATCCAAAATATTACTTTTTAGATAATTTTTTAGCTTTGTGATGTAATATATATATATATATATATATCTTAGTCCTTTTTGGACATTACTTAATTATACGATATACATATCTCTATATGTATATTTCAATCTCATTGACTTAGAATTATTTACCTAAGTACGTACATGAATACATTGATAAAAGTTCAACTCTTTTATCTTTTTAAAGGCCTTAAATGTTTATCATGACATCTTCTCGATTACTTAGTCTAACCTTAAGACATAATAGTTAGCTTTCTTCAAGTTCCTCCAAGCACCAAGGTGATATCCCAGCATCGAAATTGAACTTCCCCAGGCTTCCTAGTTAGTTGACCTTTCTCTTCCTAAAAGAATTAGTTACCTACCAATTTTGGTTGCATCATCGTTTTATTAATCTCTTATGCTTAGGAGTTAAACCACAAGAGTTACAAGGTTTACTGGTGGGGCCTTGGCCTTGAGCTCCTCACCAAAACAAACATACATTTACATTATTCAATTACAAAACTTAAGATATAAGAGGGATGTCACATCCTTTCCCCCTTAAGAATAACACCGTCCTCGGTGTTCATGTTTTCAAACATTTTGGCTTTCTCTTATGGAGTCCTCCTTTGCTCACTTTGTCATTTCTATTTTGACCTTCTTTGGGTTTTCATAAATTTTTCGCAACTCACCGTCAATCACCTGCAATTGTTTAGTAACAACTTATCGTTAATTCTATAATCAAACTTAGAGACACAAATCATGAGCTCTTTATTGCAATATATCATTTACAACCCATGGAATATGTTTTCTCCTTTGTTCCTGCTTTTATCATCACAAGCACACATAAATCCAGTGATCCAGGAAGGTAGATTATGAACTTAATCACAAAAAACCATTCATTTGATCCAGGAAATTCTTGTCTAACACCCGAGTGCTTACACGACAATCCTTTCGAGATTCTTGCCTAACACCTCAGTGCTCACACAGCAATTTATTTTACAGATTTCTTGCCTAACACCGCAGTGCTCACACAACAATTTATTTTACAGATTGCTTGCCTAACACTGCAGTTCTCACACAACAATACTTTCTCTCATGCATACTAAGCAGCTTCCTGCCTCCCGCATATGCATTCTCTTATAGTTTGCCTAGGTCTTTACCGCTTGTTGATTCCTTCAAGAATCCTAGCGGCTGTCAACTCCCTGATTTCTCGGAAGTGTTTCAGTGCCCTTATCGCACTCTTGCATCATTCCCCTCAAGCCTTCTCGCTTGAGTCCAGGAATCTATTCCCCTCAAGCCTCCTCGCTTGAGTCCAGGAAAATCTCATTTAAATTCATCAATTATTTCGTCATACTACATTTTATAGCCATACAATTTCTCTGACCAATTTGGTCTAGTTCTTTATTCAACAATAATTAACAATAACAAAAGCTGCAATGTGGATCTTTCATCCTCACTCCTTTTATTGTACCATGCATAATATATTAAGCTTTTGTCTTTCAACAAGTTCCACTGAGTTTTGGTCATCTGCCAAATTCAATTGTTAGTAACACTTTATATAACAAAATCAAAATATTTGTAAATAAGAAAATCATTCATTCTTCATACTACAATATCCATACTTGATCATCTGAAGTAAACGTTATCTCCTTCCAAGCATATCTAACTTATTTAACAGGATTACATACTTCCTTGAACACGAAATAATATTCTTCCTATGATGACCTGTGGACATGATGATTTCTTAACCTCGAATGTTATCCTTCACCAAAACACACTTCCTATTTTAGTTATACAATTCTTTTGTATATACCAATATCACATAGAAATCACCAATTTTCTAAAACATACTTGCATACCTTATAATGATACCCGTATACCTCTGTAAGGTGGCCGCATATCTTCTTATTATACGATCCTCATATGTCGAGGTACCAGTTTACCTGTATCATTACATATTAGTATTACACTAATTATCACATGAATCTGTATATCCCATTTTTACCTCTTGACTGTTGTAGTGATGTGTGGGAATATAACATTCCGCTCGACCACAACATTAAATATGTTAGACGTAAAAGGAAAAATGTAATTAAATCATAAGAGCAATCATGCATAAAACATAAGTCAATCATCACCTTGACTTGTTTCATAACAGCTTATACATCAATTACTGTTAAATATTACTTCTGATCTATCCTGGAACTTCCATGATATTAAAGGTTTTCCTTAACTCCTAATGCGGATATAAAACAGTCATTATAAAGGCATCAGGAAATTAAAGTGTCATGTATTACCATTCCGTGGCGGTTCTAGTTTTCTAATACTTTTATTCATACAACAACACATACTCACCATTAATTTCATCTATGCATTCATTATGTGAGCAACATGATTAACTATAGTTTTATCTCTTAACCGAAATAATCATTTTGACACCACATATAATTGTATGTGACAACAAGTCATCACAATCATGATCTCATAAAAGTATAGTTTTTTTATTACTACCACTCATGGTATCCCAACATCCATGAAGATGAGATCATGCATTTCCATCATATATTCTATTATTTATCCAACTTTTCCCTCGCAGTCATAGGGAAAATTTTCAAACTCTCTTAGTTTGCAGTTAACAGAATCTAGACTAGATAGTCTACATCTCTTGTGGAAGGTTAGTTCGGTTGTATGTATGTTACCAGAATTTCCTAGTTATGTCAACATCATAAATTTATCATTCAAAGTGGCTTTATATATGAAAGGAACTTGATAGTTCTTAAACTAATCAAAACATTAGACCATCTTCTTTAGTCAAATGTTAGCATATATAATTACTTTATAAACGACTTAATAGATATAAGTTGCTTATTTTATCTATCTGAATCTCATATTCGGAAATCCTGACGAATGGATTAATAGAATTCGATTAGTCAGACACAATTAACAACATGTATCAACCGTATTCTCCCATATGACGCATTTACTTAAACTGAAAGATATCCACTCCTAAGAACAACAATAAAGGTAGAGAAGGTAATAAGTATTTAAGACGAATTATCAAATCAATAAATTTAGGAGAGTTCCTCAGTTTAGCACATTCACAACTAGGATGACTTTCAATATACGAAGACTCATTCCACAAAACCATAACCGTTATCATTCTAAAGACTATTTTCTCGTCGTCCAATGAATTCTAATTTGTAAAATAGGAGGATATATTCATCAGCTAATATTTTACCAATAACAGATTGTTCATCGCCATAATGAAACATATACTATCCTTACCTACAAACCATGTTGCGCCATTATAATGTTTTCACCAAATGAAACATACTTACTTGCAATTTAATGACGACTTGTAAGCTACCTGTTGTCGATCCGTTGAAAGGAAATTTTCTATTGCGTATTGTGTCGCCAGTTCGACTAACTCATATTTGTTTTCCCCGACTGAGCCCAAATAAGCCCGAGTGTTTGCAACCTGTGCTCTGGTGGGAGAAACTTGAAGTCGAGCTTGGAGATTCATTTTCCCCTTGTCCAGTGCAATCCATGCATCCAAAATGAAACAAAAACAATTGATTAGTAAACTTAATAACCTTTATACTTACTTATCGCATGTTGAGCTCATTAGGCCCCAGTGTTGTAACCTAATGCTCTGATACCATTTGTAACATTCCCCAAAATTCGAATTAGGGATTTTTGCAATATTTTCAAAAATTTTGTTTTTGCTCTACAGGATTTCATATCAGCAAGAATGTATTAATTACATGGATGGAAAAATTCTATAAGTTTTAATATCTCTATAACTTATGGCGAACTTTATTGGTATAAAGAAGCATAATGCAGTTGTACTTATTGCGTTATAGCTATAACATAAAATACAAGCATTTTCAACCATTCATCTCTATTCTTATTGCAATCAGCAGCTTTGATATTCTTATCATGTGTACAACAAAATTATAAATTCAACAGTATGCAAAATTACCAAAATTTAGAGGTGCATACATCTAGTCATGTAACATCCCAAATGTTATTGTGACTACACTTTTTATGAAGTCCTCTTAAGCATTTAATAATATAAATGCTTTGACAAAATGACGATTACAATGACAATCATCCATTTAAACTATTAGCTCATATTCAAACATATTCCTTCTTACCTTGAAACATCTCTAAGAAATTATTACCCATTAACAACGAAATATTAAATATATCAAAACATTAGATATCTATGTGTTAATCTCCCAAGGACAATATGAACATTCCCGAGTCATCTTTTCTCAACAATCGCTTGACGTAAACATAAATTATGCACAAACAACAACACCAAATAATCACACACATGAGATAAACCGATATATGTGGTTCACCCAACTCTTTGGGCTACGTCCACTGAAATGTTTTCTTCCATATATTAATCATTCATAATAAAGGATTACATTTCTGCCACGCCCAAGTGGCCACATTTACTCTCTCACCGAGAGTAATTTCAACTATGCTTTAATAGCAATATACGTATAGAGGTCTATTGCTCTATATAAGGATGTTTAACATACATACATAATTTTAAAGAGATCCTTTGAAATCATTTATCCATAACTATGAATAACTTATAAATCTATCTTTGATTCCAGTAATAACACAAGGAATCTACTCGGTACTCCCACTTCTAGACCAATAATATATTCCAAGAGAAATCTACACCAACGAAATTCCAGAATTAACAATGCGACTTTGCATAGGAATACGCTTCTAGGGGAATCCCAAAATGATGTCATTACAACCCAAAGATAATACCCTACCAAAGATATTTCTAAAGAGGTACTTTATATGCTAGTTGAAATACGGTTCCAGCCATGCCACTTTTAATGCAATTACAATCCAACCAAACAACAAATTTCCAATACGAATCTTTTTACTTCACTAATTGCCAACATACTGCAGAACCACGATTCCAATTAGACGATGGTTATTGAGGGGAAGCCAAAATCTGTGTACAACCCCTAAAAGGTAACAGAACAATAAGAAGATCTAGATAATTAACTATCCCTCTCCAGGTGCTCTCTAGAATCACAAGGCAGAGAAATCTCCCCTTAAACTAACTGAGATTAAGTATTTATCACGCTACCAATTTCACCATTACAGTAATTACAAAAAATACACAACAAAATTACGAAGGCGGTAGGGCATGAAAAGGGAGACTACAGACTTGTTTCCAACTCTGTCATCCGGTGTGTAAACTACTAAATCTTCCAACTTTTCTTAAGGCATTTCCTCGCAGCGATCATTCCAGATCGGGAAGGTGGTGATCACACAAGAATATAATCAATAGCAGAAGTAATCAATACCACATGCAATAATCAGGTCTCCCAGCTTACACAAAGACCAAAACATAGTTCAGGGACAAGGAGAAAACACATACAGATTCATAAGGCACTAAAGATCAAAACCTTAGGTCAGGATACTGAGTTTAACTCTGTTTAGGGTAAAGTCGCTTCATTACAACTCATTTTTCCAGCCATCCCAAAAGAACAAAAGTGCACAATGTGTTATAACGAGGCTTGGGCAAAGTGAGACCTAGGATAAAAACTAAATTCTTACAGTGCTCTAGTCAAGGAACCACGTATTTATGGTGGCATGAACTGATACAGAACTTCAAACCAGAATCCACACATTTGTGGCAATATACAGAGATCCAGAGTTCCGACCTTGTATCACAATCATGACCTGGGCATAGTAACAACAAACACGTTTTTACTATAAGAGTATGCAAAAGTTAACGGTTGAAATCTGTTCCAGATCCATATTTCCCTGAGAATCAATAAGCGAAGAAGATAAAAAAATAAAAGGGTCCATCGCTCTTTAAAACAACACACCATTGGGATAGTGAGAAAAAGGGATTCACACTGTAAGAAGGAAAATAACCAAAATCGTAGAGCTATACGTTTTCTGGCTAACCCATTCCCTTGGTTCTGCTATGTGTCCTTCCTGATAGCGCAACAAAAATATTATAAAATTCATACGACAGAGACACTATTACAAAAACTCTAAGCTATTCCTTTATCCAACCCATTCCAGTTTTCTGCAGTGTGAATTGGCCAACCAAGCGTCGTTTCTTTTTAACAGGCATATCAAAACTTTAAGAAACCTATCAATAATTAATATACAATTTATTTCCGGCAATCACAATATACAAAAATGCTATTATGCAAGAATCACCATCACCTGGGTAATCCATGCGGCTGTAATATTGGGTTGTGGCAATAACGGCCTTCCAACATTCAACAAAGATCACCAACTATAAACAGGAGTCGATATTCCCCAGCTCTGTCAAGTGTTTTTTTTTTACTTCCCTCCATCACCGAGCCCCCTTCTACTCGTTTCGATCCTCCTTAAAAGAATGTGTTACACACTCAGGAAGATCCACCCACTCGCAGTCTCCTCCTTCTTTTGAGGTCGCTAATAATTAGAAGAGACAAGGAAGTTTCGGTGGGAGGATCGGGGCGCCGAGTCTCTCTGGAATGTAGGAGGAATGTCTCCTCTTCCGCCAATCCTTTCCTTTAAAGGTGGGTAGTTGGTTGTTTTAACGCATCTCACTCAATAGACTTAATAATAAAAAAAATACATCAATCGGTAGTGCGCCTTTAGCATAGTCGTTCGTTACAAAAAAAAATATTAAAAGTGGAAGTCCCAATCTTCCATAGGTGGACATCTTTTCTCAAGGATCACCAATCCATTCTTAAAATCTATTAAAATTTATATAGTAGCTCTATTGGAACATAATTATATATATATGTAAGGCATTCCCTTAAGTAACACTATAATTAAGTTTTATCCAAAATATTACTTTTTAGATAATTTTTTAGCTTTGTGATGTAATATATATATATATATATCTTAGTCCTTTTTGGACATTACTTAATTATACGATATACATATCTCTATATGTATATTTCAATCTCATTGACTTAGAATTATTTACCTAAGTACGTACATGAATACATTGATAAAAGTTCAACTCTTTTATCTTTTTAAAGGCCTTAAATGTTTATCATGACATCTTCTCGATTACTTAGTCTAACCTTAAGACATAATAGTTAGCTTTCTTCAAGTTCCTCCAAGCACCAAGGTGATATCCCATCATCGAAATTGAACTTCCCCAGGCTTCCTAGTTAGTTGACCTTTCTCTTCCTAAAAGAATTAGTTACCTACCAATTTTGGTTGCATCATCGTTTTATTAATCTCTTATGCTTAGGAGTTAAACCACAAGAGTTGCAAGGTTTACTGGTGGGGCCTTGGCCTTGAGCTCCTCACCAAAACAAACATACATTTACATTATTCAATTACAAAACTTAAGATATAAGAGGGATGTCACACTCTTATGGTGGTCTCGTGCCTCTTTTAAGTTCTATAGTACTTTGGTGACTAGATGGTCTAAGTCTTTCAGTAAATTTGGACCTAGCATGAGTCTGTTTATTGGGCTATCTAATGTCACCGGTGTCCTACACTTTCTTCCATAGAGTACCTTGAAGGGACTAATCTTGGAAGAGGTCTGGTACCCGTTGTTGTATGCATACTCTGTGAGGTGAAAATAATCCTCCCATTCCGTGGAGTTGTTCATAACATACACTCTAAGCATATCCTCTAGGATCTGGTTTACTCGTTCCGTTTGTCCGTCAGTTTGCGGGTGGTAAGTGGTACACAAATTTAACTTTGTCTCCAAATCGGAGACAAAGGACATCCATAAGTTACTGGTGAACTCCATGTCTCTATCCGATATGATTGCCTTGGGTATCCCATGCAATCAGAAGATTTGTTTTAGGAAGATGTCTGTGATGTGGACGGCTTTGTACCTCGATTTTACTGGTATGAAGTGTGCTGCTTTGGATAAATTGTCGACCACTACAAAGATGGAATCATTTTGTTTCTTGCTTTTTGGTAATCCTATATTGAATTCCATACTGATGACCTCCCATTTCCACTCCAGAATGGGTAGTGGTTGTAGTAACCCTGAAGGCTGCTGGTGTTCCACCTTGACTGGCTGGAACTCCTGGAATTTGGCGATGAATAAATTCATGTTGGATTTTAAATTAGGCCATAAGAAGTGTTTATTAATTGTCAATAACATCTTCTGATATCCCGAGTGTCCCAAGTAGAGTTTCTGATGCAACCCTGTTAGTATGTTAGACCTAATGTCTCCGACATCCAGTACATAGAGTCTCTCTTTCGACCATAACAATCCTGACTCATTGATTCCATATTCCTTTTGTTGTTGGAATAACTTATCCTCCTGAATATTTTTAAAGAACTCGACATAGAATTGGTCATCCCTACTTGCCGTTCGAATCCTATCGTGCAAGTCTGAATTGGTTTGACTTACTATTACCTCATATAACATATGAGCTCATCGACTTAAAGCATCAGCGATCTTGTTATCCTATCCTTTTATGTGTTTTAACTCGAAGTGGTACTCGTTAAGGAAAGCTAACCATATGGCATGCCTAGCATTTAGGGTGGGTTGGTCAAATAAGTACTTCAAACTCATGTTGTTCATCTTCCATAGGAACTTCTTCCCCATAAGGTAGTGTCTCCACATCCTTAAAGCGTGGATGATGGCGGCTAGTTCAAGATCGTGCGTGGGGTAGTTATGTTCGTGCTCTTTTAACTTTCTAGACTCGTAGCAGATGGCGAAATCTTTCTGCATGAGGAATCCACTGAGTCCCTCTTGGCTTTCATCCGTGCAAACAATGAAGTCCCCATTAGGATCAACAATCCGTAAAATAGGTGCGCTAGTCAAAAGTTGTTTTAGTTTCTACAATCTTTCTTCGCATTTGGCCGTCCAAAGGAATTTGTTTACCTTCTTCTGCAAGGCGGTCATAGGACAAGCAATCCATGAGAAGTTCTCAATGAACTTCTGGTAGTAACCAACTAATCCTAAGAATGACCTTATGTCAATGACGCGAGTAGGTATAGGCCATTCCTTGATGGCTTTAATATTTTCTAGGTCGACTACTATCCCTTTCTCCGAAATGATGTGACCCAAATACTGTATTTGTGATCTATATAAATCACACTTGCTAAACTCAATGAAAAGCTGATGTTCCCGTAAAATCCGTAGTACTATTCGGAGGTATTCCTCATGTTCTTCCTCACTTTTAGAGTAAATTAGTATGTCATCGATAAAGACAAGAACAAACTTATCCAAATACTTACTAAATATGTCATTCATCATGGACGTAAAATGGGCAGGTGCATTAGTCAACCTGAAAGGCATCACTACAAACTCGTAATGGCCGTATCGGGTTCAAAAAGAGGTCTTACTGATGTCTTCGTCATAGATCCTCACCTGGTGGTATCCGGACCACAAGTCGATCTTTGCCCCTCCGACTTGATCAAACAAGTCATCTATCCTAGGGAGTGGATATCGATTCTTGATGGTCAGCTTGTTGAGATGCTGGTAATCGATGCACATCTGCATCGTCTCGTCCTTCTTCTTGACGAGGAGTATTGGTGCTCCCCAAGGAGACATACTTTGTCAGGTGTACCCTTTTTCGATCAATTCTTGTAACTGTAGTTTAATTTCCACTAACTCTGGTGCACTCATACGATACGGGGAGTTTCAAGCTGATATTGATCTGGGTGTTAATTCTATGGAAAAGTCTAAGTATCTCTTGGGTGGAAGTCCCAGTATTTCCTCGAGAAATACATCCTTGAAGTCCACAAGAACTGAAAAGTCCTTGATTTTATGTTCTCGCTCAGCTTCTACAATTGGAATGTTGACTGCAAAAATTTTACAACCCTTCCTTATGCACTTCTTCTCTTGCAAAGCGGATATTTGTCTGATGGAAACCTTATTAGGTATGCCTTGGATCTTTCGTTGATTCCCTTGGCTGTCTGTGCATAGGAGTGATTTGTTCAAACAATCAATCATGACATGGTGTTTCTCCAACCAGTCCATGCTTATAAGTACATCGTACGAACATAAAGGTAGGATATTTAAATCTAACTCACACTCTTTTACTAGTTTTGAGACCTTCCTCTTGGTACCGGTGGCTAGTTGTACTAGTCACGGTTTCCATGTTTCTCTTTGTTTAGTTTACAAGTGTTGACAATTTTTGGGGAAATATAGCTTCGGCAAGCATCAGGGACTTTCAAAATTGAAATAGTTGTGCTTGAAACTTTACCTTCTCTCTCTACCATAGTAGCCTGATGATTTGCTTGTTGGTCATCTAGCGCTGCATAGATTCTTGGTGTCCCAACCATGTTTCCTACTGTTGGGTTTTCTTGTATGTTGTGTAAAACCCCACTGGTCTTGTTGGGACAATCTCTGAAGTAGTGGGGTCCTTGGAATTTCCAGCAACTAATGGGTGGCGGGGAAAATTTGGCTCCTTTGTTAAAAACTGGTCAGTTGGTATGTCGTGTGAGCACATTTGGCCATGCACTAGGTTGGTTGAAATTTCTGTTCGGCAGGAAACTATTATTCTATTTCTGGTATGGTTGTGGCCTAAAACCTAGTCTTTGGTTGTCAGAAAAGGACTTGATTCTATCCCGAATTCTTTTTATGTTATCATTTCTTGGTTTTCCATGTTCATAACAGAGTCTAGCTTTGTGAAATGTTACGTCTAGAGTCTTAGGCATGTCAAAGTCAAATTTCTCTCGAAAATTGGGAGGAAGACATCCCAAGAATTGTTGTATGTTGACCTTCTCATCTTTTATGTAGGGAACATAATGTAATAGATCCAAAAATATGTTGATGAAGGATTCCATTGTTAGGGAGCCCATGCTTAGTTCGTGAAATTCTTTGATCTTTTTGTCAAATAACCGTTTAGACATGTACTTGTCTTGGAACAGCTTACTGAAAGTGCTCCATATGATATCTTTTACTTCATGTCTCTTTGTATGCTTTAGGTCTCTCCACCACCTGGATGCCTTTCCGTTTAAGTTGTAAATAGACAATTGTGCTTTCACCTCACTGGAATAATTGTGCAATCGAAAATATTTATTCATTCCTAACAGCCACTCTTCATCTTTCTCCCCAGTATTTATTTCTCCTTCATATGTTGGACCTTTAATTTTATGGAACTCTCCCTACAAAATGTCATCGTTTTTCCGCCTTTTATTGCAAGGGGAGGGTGAACCATCATCACTGGAGGAGATTTTACAACCCTCTTCCATGAAATTAGGTGTGTGTTCTTCATGTCCCTCCTCTTTAGGACTGCTGGACCTTTTTATATGCTAGTAGTTTTATTTGGATCTGTTTCCTAAGTAGGTGGACTGTCTATAGGGGTTTACCCCTATCAAGTTCTGAAGTAGAGCTTCATTGATTGCTTGTTGTTCTTGTCTTTCATTCATGTTGTCATCTGTAAAACTCTATAATTATGCTTGTAAACTCTGTATTGATTTCATTACGTCTGGATTCAATTCCACCACGAGTTCTTATTCTTCGGGTGGGGAATTCAAGGTCCCATGTCTACTGCTTTTATCTATTGCATTCATAATTCAAATTGTATTTTGTACGTAAAATGTTTAGTCAGTTAGTAAAACAAAATTATGTTAGTTTTTGTAAAAAAATCATAAGAATATATTTTTTGAAATACATTTCTGCAGCAGATGTTTTGTAGTGAGCCCAAAAGGTCTCTTAGTGTTGTAACTGGGCTCTAATATCACTTGTATTGTCTCTAAAAACTGTAAAAAAAAAAAATCTATATGGGCTATTGTCATCATTCAGGTCAAATATTTATTAAATTAACTTCAACACTGTAAAGAATATTTGGAAGACCTATCATTTATAATTTGCATGGAAATTTATAATCTTGTTTAAAGTTAAAGATAATTTATTACAGTAGTTTGAAGAGTCTGAGATCTAGCACAAGCTAGCATTGCTAGCTCTATTAGATCGTAAGCCTAAAATAAAGAGAGAAGGGTTTGATGTGTAAATAACACTTATGTGTAAATAAAATTTCAGGGTTTAGAAACAAATGTTTTACCCTAGGGAGCCAATGCCTTAGCCCTTACTCCCAAATACCAATGATAACCAGAACTCTAATGAAAAGAAATTTACAGTCTTATAAGCAATAAATCCTAACTTTCAACATGTGATATTCTAGGCATGTTGAAATATGATTATAAGTTCTTACCTGAACCCTTGTAGCTTGGATCTCATTTTATAGCCTGCACACCTAACACACTAGTTAATGGAAGCAATTAATCTTGGCTGACCTATAGGATGATAATCAAATAACTTTGGAACTGCCACATTCCTCCCAACCATGACCCAGAATCGTTCCTGGATCCAAATCGGATCCCCCCGAGATGGCTCCAACATGCAAGAGAACCTAGAGAACCTAAGGACGATAGCTGATTGCAATTCAATCCTAGAATATTACTCTTCCATATTTATGGGACAATTTCTCTCTTGATAGCATAAATAATGATAATAAGATAGATCCCTCTCTTTGGGAACTGTTCTTGTATTTATAGGAAATCTTTGGAATGGGCAGTTGAGTTAATATTATAATTTTTAGTAATATCTTCAATTTAACTCATAGTTTGAATTATATAATATAATTTAAAAGGTTTTACTTTAATTATAAACTTTAATTTATCTAGGACTTTTAATTTTTTTTTTAATTTATTATAGGAACTTTTATATTTTATTTATTTAATTTATATGAATGAGAATAGTTATATGTATAATCCATTTAAGTGGATACATTTATTTTACCTTATATAACTATGTGCCCTTTATTATTCTCATATATATATATATATATATATAGATATATAATATCTTTTATATACATACATATATCTATATGCATACCACTTTGTACATAAGCGAGGCTCTTTATAAATAATCACTTTGATCTATTCAAGTAGTTATATAGCATTATATCTTTGATGCTTTATTAAATAAGGTCAACTCTTTTGACAAGGCCTTTGGTATGTTTGAATGGTCGACTAGGTGAATAGCCCTAGATCCCTTTGCATGTTGGATTACCTTGTATTTTGTGGTAGTTTCCTCAGTCCTTGATGAGAGGTGACTAGTGATTAAATTAGTCAATTTAAACAAGTATGATGACTGGTTGTGATATTTAGAGTCTTCCTCAACTCAACACCTTTTAAGTAAAGTAACCCCGACTACTATTCAGAGCTTATGGTCAACACTCTTCAATGGGCGTTACGCTAGTGCAATTCCAGAGCTCCTCGCTCAACACTAGTACTATGATGTATTTGTAAGATACACCTAGGGATAAAATGGCCAAAGATCAGATGCTCCAGAGCTTATGCTCAACATCAAGTTGGAGTGATCTAGGGCTTATGCCCAACACTCTATGTACATCGGGGCTTACGCCCATCACATAATAAAATTCCTCTATGTACATCGGGGCTTACTCCTAGTACATAGGTCATCCATGTGCTCCAGAGCCTACGCTCAACACATCATAAAATTCAGTCATGCATAAAAGAACTCTACAGAGTATATAACAAAGATCATTTCATTATATTAGGGTTTTTACCCAATCACATAATAAACATCAGTCAAGTACATTGGGTCTTTATGCCTAGTGCATTACAATAATCTATATATGTCAGGGTCCATGCCCAAATATGTAAGTCATGTGCATCGGGGCTTATGCTCCGCATATATAGAAAAAGTAAAACATGCGCATTGTGGTTTATGCCGAGTATATATATATATCTCATCAAAATAAATCATATGTATCGGGGCTTACGCCCAATATATAACATAAACATAATCAACGAAATTCGGGATATTACATTGTGATTAATGAAAAATGCAAGAATTGATAAATGATCATTATCAATAAGTTTTCCTGGACTTAAGCGAGAGGGCTTGAGGGGAAAAAGAGATTTTCCTGGACTCAAGCGAGAGGGATTGAGGGGAAAAGAAATTTTCCTGGACTCAAGAGTGAGGGATTGAGGGAAAAAAGAACTTTTCCTGGACTCAAGCAGGAGGCTGAGTGGAAAGAAAACACCAAGTGGAAAAATTGATAATCCAACTCTACTTTGCTAAATGAACTTTTCTTGGACTCAAGGAGGAGGCTGAGTGGAAAATAAATTCCTGGACTCAAGCAAGGAGGCTTGAGGGGAATTGTGAGAGAGCCGGCGATCATCAATGGAAAAGACCTAGGCACCAAATTATAATATTTGGAAGACAAAACATTGTTTGATGTTTTTTGAGAAGGAAAACTTTTGACTAGCAATCAAAAGAGGAGTACTCTCAAAATTTTAGCTTGTAATTCCACACGAAAATTGGTGATAGAAATAGAGGGAGAGTTATGTTTTCAGCAAAGGGTTGCTGAAGTTCAAAAATCAAGGGAGAATTTGGTGTTCAACAAGTGTTCGTAAAAAAATTTCATCTTCATGATGTAACAATAAAACACATATTAAAGAATTGCCAAGTAACTAAGCTGTTGAACGTGTGAATGTTACGAATATAAATAAAACTTCAGTAGGATAAATTCCCTCAATGACGAGGATGAATGATGAATTTAAAGTTTACTACTTGAAATGATGTGAAATAAATGATGCTAACCTGTGAATGAAGGAGATGTCTACATCAAGTTAATGACTAGTTAATGTGTTTGAGTATTGGAGGTAAAAGACTTCCTCCAAAAGATAAGTAAATATGGATACCTATGAATTCTTTTGAGTTATGTTGAAAAATAATCCTGTATTATGTCTTCTTATGATGATAAAAGCACAAACAAAGGCTAGAAGATGTTCCATGAATAATAACAATGTTGTGTTTCAAAAAGGACTCATTGCTTATGTTCTGAGTGGAATTATGAAATAATGATATGTTTTACTGAACAATTTTGGAAGACACGGTTTTGTTGCACAAAAGTGCAAGTTATGAGAAATAACAGCTTGTGGGAATCATGAAAGTTTGAAGATGATCAAAATAGAGGTGAAGAAGTGAAAAAAACATGATTCAATAGTGGAAGAAAAACTGTTGAAAATGAAAACCAAGGATGGTGTTATTCTTAAGGGGGGAAGGATGGAATATCCCTATTTTATACTCCTATTATTTTGTAAATATAATGAATATTGTACTTGTTTTCTGGTGAGGATCTCAAGGCCAAGGCCCCACCAGTAAATGTCACGTCTCCGAAATTTCATAAAAGTTAAAAACTTTTCTAAGTGCTTAAAAATGCCACTTAATATATGCGGAACCATAAAGTGTGGGTTTAATTTCTTTAATTACTGCTTTACCAAATAAATTAAAACTTTGCGACACCCATTACTGTTTACAAATGTCGTTATACTAATCAAGGAAAAGATATACGTTTTAATTTCTATTAAATAAATTCTAAACTTGATAAGTCAACCAATTCTTAAATCCTGCGGAAAACACAAGAACTTCATTATGTCTTAATATGCATATTTAGAAACAAATACTTCTTTCAATAAAACCATGGTAATAACGTTATCATAAGCGAAACATTTTATCAACAACCAACCTTGTATATGAATCGTATACATTAAGTGATCATAACTTTTTAAGTGCAGAAAACAAGTACTCATACATAAGACACAATGAGAACACCATAGGAACACAAGAGACACAATATAACGTGGTTCACCCGTACACAGGCTAGTCCACAAAAGGTGTGTGCATCTTTTATTATTAGGCCAAAAGGATAATGAGATTACAACAAGCAACCTAGTTGCTGTAACAAGATTCCTTCTTCTTCTATCAAGCCTCTATCACATAGAGCTTTTTCATGAATCCACCAAAAGTATAAAATACCTGAATTTGAATTCTAAATAACTTCAAAATAATCAATAGCCTTAAAAGATAAGAGGTTCAAAGAGAACCTTAACTAAGGCATCCTTCCATTCTAACATAAAGTTTTGACCGATAAATCAAAGAAACATTTCGAACCTCTCATATCTTAAACAAGTGATAATACCATTTAAAATAATATCTTATTTTACCATATATTTTGTTCCTTAGAAGAAACACAACTTTAATGTATATATCAATTTTATATTCTATACCCCTTCTTATTTCTTTTATACAATATCTAATCAATCGTTATGAACCAACATCCTATAAATTGAATGAAAAGATAGTTTACATATATTCTAAGGTGTTGTAATTAGCACACATAAACTACAAAAGAAATATATATATACTTTTACAAATGTAAAGATAACCGAGTAACTCTGTCTAGCAATATGATTTGAATCGGCTTCTAATAAGTGGACTCTACAATTCGAACATTAATTACCATGTCAACCTTATTTTAATGGAAGACAATCCTTCAGCAAATAACTGGATGACGCAAGGATCAATCTAAGGTTTCTGATAAGGAAAATGAACAGAGAAGAATGAGATACAATCTACTGTAACTACAAGAGAAACCTTGAATAAATTATTAATGTAGTAGAAGATTTCTAAGCAGGTTTTGCTTAGTAGCAACCTAAGCGTCAAACTAGCGTCTACAACCCACTTAAATTTACTTACTTCATTCAATCATGCAGTCATGGAAATCACAACTGTATCCATCAGACGGAAGTTCCAATACATGAGTCATATTCACAAACTGCGCATAATAGAGTACTATTGACAACTTTAATCCTGAGTGGTGGACGCCGGAGTATCAATCAACAACTAAAAATTCGCTACCAAACAGAAAACTTCCGCCATAGATTTGCTGCGTGATTAATTCTGTTTCTGATTATGGAAGGAGGTCTTTTAGAGCAGGGTATCTAAATGCATAAATATCTATATATTAAAATAACATTACACTAATAACCAGAAAGCTCGTCCTCAAGGAAAGCACAAGTTAAGGAGAAGATACCTCCCTTAATATCTACATATTCAAGTAGAGTAGTGAATAAGGAATTTATTGAGTTAAGAAAATGATATATCTATTATATCGAAACTACATAGATAATATCCAGTTCTGTGAGATCTTTCTCGGATCTACCATAGGTATAAGTAAATAACTGTACAGGGCTTCAATACTTTGCATGAATATCTATTACAACAATGTAGTGTATATGACATCGTATCAAGACTTAAATGTACAGAACTTCTCTATCTTCCGCAAATCTCTATTTCAGAGATATAGAAGAACCTGACAGGAGTCAATCTATATGCCTCACACTAACATACAAATGGGTCAACAAATCTAGGCATTCGTACCTTGGATCTGCAATCTATGCAACGACAAGGGAACAGATCAAACTAAAGCAGACTTCTCTTTATAAAAAGATATTTGACAGAGGGTTAAAATCTATACGCATTCAGCAACAATATAGATCTTTGGTGGAATATGTTTGACAGGGAACTAAATTCTACTATACACAGGAAAAGAACACCCAAAGAATCAACGCGTTCCAAGCCTGTGATCTACGTTTTGGTGCCTTCAGCAGGATTCAAGCTCCTATCGCCTGCGTTCTGCGGCCTATATTACGATTCTCTCAACAGGTTCGAAGCTTGCGCTCGATCCATTCGCAGAGTTAGAAGTTCTAGGGATCTATTGCTCAGATGGAAGGACTCAAGGATTCCAATCACGGAGTGGAATGATTCCGCGAGTCTGTTCGCTCAAATGAAGAAAAATATAGAAATCGAAAAAGATAAATGGTCTATTCTCTCAGAAATAAGCGCCAGGGTCGTGGTTACCCTAAGGTTTCAACAGACGCATACTCTAGAACAAAAGTCACCAGTGTAGTGATCCAAAAGGTATAACACACCTACTTCAGTATTAAAAATGAAAACCCAAGCATCTTTTAACCACAGTATGGACATGCATACCTCAGACCTTGGAAGAACATAGAGCAATCAACCGCTATAGAAAATGCATACACCTGAGTGGAATCTCCCGGTAGCAGTCAAAACTCCCGTAGATAACCCAGTCGATTCCCCGCTTGACGAATTCCATAGCTCGTTTTCTCCCTCCCTGCGTTTTCTCCCCCCCCCCCCTCCATATCTCAACCCTTCAGATTTAAAAATGTTCAAACCATAACCCTATTCCATGCCGAGATTTTCGCGGTTAACATGAAATCACTCTCCCCTATCTTACTAGTTTCTACGTTTTTAAAAATAAAGAGCCTCACATGCCACTTGGCGTGATGGATGGTAGTCTAACCATCTGCATTCAATTTAGGTGACAGTCTAAGGGAGTTTAGATTCTCCTCCAAGGAGACTGACCACCACTAAGACTACACCACTCTCTCAAAGCGGCGGAGTGGGTACAAGTGGCAAGGCAAAACGATACGGCAATTTCCAACTAAGAGACAACTTCCCCTCGAATCAAGTGAGGATGCCTCTCACCGGTTAGTTATAGCTGGTGAGTATCTAAGGGAGGACGTGGAAAGATCGTGGAGGTTGCACTCCCTGATGACAAAGGTGTGAATTTGCCAAATGGCAGTTCTTCAGAACTTCCTCACTAAAAAACGATTTCTTCAATTTCGAAAATTTCGCCGCTATCTTGATGATTACCTCGGTTACTTGATAACTGAAATATCGATTCTAAAAATTCTAAAGTGATAGTTAAAACTTATACATCACGTGGAGGTAGGTAGTGGCATGAACTTATTTCCTTTAATGTCCAATAATGCAGGTGTTAATTTTCATCCGTATAGATATATATATATGCATATAAGAGTTCACACTCCTATTGTTTATAACTCATCTTATAAACTCACCTTAACCATATATTTTAAATATAATTTTAAGCATATAAAGGTACATATATATATAAATATATTCATATAGTCCCCTTTTCCTCAATTCGTTCAGCTAGTAATCTTTTTCATAGATTGGTATGTAAAATCTTAGTTTAGCTACCAATACTTAAATGGCATCAAGTTAGGGTGACCTTAGACACAACTTGACCTTCCTGGTCTCTAGTCATTCATCCCTAAATGACTTAGCTTTATTTTTATACACCCACACACACACATATATATATATATATATAAATAAAATAAAAATAAGGATCAACATGGGTCCTAGAGGAGGGATATCACATCCTCATCCCCTTTAAGATAACACCGTCCTCGGTGTTCACTCTTCTCTTGGAGCAATAATTTGTATCACAAAACTGGGATTCAAAAGAACAATGTTTAGTAACAACTTGTCATCGACTTCTTAACCAAACTCAGGGACATAAATCATGAGTTCTTTGTTGCATATATCACTTGCAACATATGGAATAAATCTAGTGTTCCCTGATTGTATAATCTTGACAAAATTAACAACAAACAACATTCATTTGATCCAGGAGATTTCTTGCCTAACACCTTAGTGCTCACGCAGCAATCCTTTTTCTCATGCCTTTCCTAACACCTTAGTGCTCACGCAGCAAACATTTCATTCATGTCTTGCCTAACACTTTAGTGCTCCCGCAGCAAAACATTTCGTTCATGTATACTAAGCAGCGTCCTGCCTCCCACATATACATTTTCTTATAGCTTGCCTAGGTCTTACAGCCAGCCGATTCTCCGGGAATCCTAGTGGCTGTTCAATCCCTGATTTTAGGGAGTATTTTAATGCCATTATAACACTCTTTATCAAATTCCCCTCAAGCCTTCTCGCTTGAGTCCCGAAATTTATTTTTCCCAAGCCGCCTTGCTTGAGTCAAAAAAAATCTCTTTCAATTTAAACAATTTCTTTCGTCACATTACGTTCTGTATCCATACGATTACTCTGACCAATCTGGGTCGAGTGCTTTGTTCAACAATAATTATCAACATTTAAACGAATAAATAACGGTTGTGATGTGGGTTTTTAAATCCTCACCCCCTTATTTTACCTTGGATAATATTCATGCTCTTGTCTTTCCACAAGTTGTACAAAATGTTGACCATCAGCCAAATTCACCTGCTAGTAACAAGATAAAATATTTGTAAGAAGATCTTTCCCCTATGCATCAAAATAAGAAGATCATCATCTAAAGTGAACACCACTGGCTTACATAATGTCTTGAAATGCATTCTTCTTATGGACACTACATTCAGTTCACCTCCATACTTAACTTAAACTGTGTCCAGCACCCATTTAATTATGCCAACATCATGTAAGTAACAATAAATCGTCTTCATATATACTTGTATAGTTCCATAAAGATAGTCACATACCTTTATGAAGGAGACTGCATATCACTTTATTGTATGGACTCATATGCCAAGGTGTAGGTTGTACTTGTATTAATACGCATTAGTAATCCCCTCAACGTCATAAGAACATATTCATCAAAATGATACATATTATCAAGGTGTCTATGCATATAACATAAATCTTAATCACATAAAAGTATAATCCTTCTGTCAACCACTCCTAGTATCCCAACATTCCTAGTAAGGATCCCTGAAAATAGAATATACAAAAATGAAATTATAACATTTAATCATATGCATCCTTTTAACTACTTAGAATACACACGTATACTTCTTGAGTAATTATAACCATCATCCTTTTGAACCTTCAAGCAAGGCTACCAGCGTGTTCCCATGTCACACATTTATACTTCATTATTATATACAATCCTATACTGCAAAGAGACAAGGGGATTCTTAACAACTATTCTCTTTTATTCCTTGAAATCTTCAGATAAGGTTATAATGACGAAGGATACTCGTTTGGGGAAGTAGAGTTAAGTCGAAAGTCCTGAAAATCATTCACAAGGATGGCAATTTCCTAGTCCTAGAAAATTTCACACAGTAGAATGTCCATGAAGTTAACTTCTATCCTTTCCATCCTTTACCTTGAGGATGACTCTTTGTTAATCATTCATAATAGTTTTACAACCCTTCTAACCATCTATGGTTTGGATAGTAACATCACTTACATTAACCTTGAAGATCTATTATATATTTATAAATTCAACTAATCATTCTTTTCTACCATGTCACATAACAATTAAGGAAGAACACAAACTAATATTCTATATCGAAACCATCGCATGTAACATTCAATATAATGTACAAACATCTTCTACACCTTCTTTTAATAACATTTAGCCAATAAGGAGAATTTCAGGAGTTACTCCTTAGTACCACAATCTCGTGCACATACTTAATACAATCGTCCCAACATAAGTGCGTGAAATCAATGACTAGGTACATTATGACAATTTTCCAATCCTTCTCATAACGAACTAACCATCATTCATTAAATCCTTATGATTCAATATGTTTGCTATCCTGTCTTCATTGTATAGTCACCTTTCCAAGCCTAGAACTTTTCTTATCCTCATAAATATGATTGAAGTAATCAAGTACCTATGATGAATGCCTATGACTTGACTTATATATGTACTAGCCCTACCAATGGCATCAATCGCCCAGATATGAATGTACATCTTTCATTAGATACATAATCCTAATTATGTTTATGTACTTTTGAAACATACAAATGCTCCTATGATTCTCATTACTATCATTACGATCAATGTATATGAAAATATTAACAAGATCATCAAGATAAAGATAGGGGCATATTCCAACTTTTTTAATCATTTTTAAAGAATACTTTCTTATCCTTTAATGAAACTAATTGTAGAGCATGAGGAGATATTCATCCTCTAGCATTTATAGAAGATCATTCAACCTCGGGAGGAAACATATAAATGCTCATATATAGACAATGCTTTACCTTTAGAATGCTTCAACAAGTGGAGTATACTTACTTGCGATTTAAAAGACATCTTGTCGATTACCTGTTGCTGATTCTTTGGAACATAAATCCTTTGTTTGCATCTTATCGATGGAGTTTCTTTCCTTGCTCGACAAACTTGTTTTTGTTTTCCCCTCTTAAGCCCAATAAGCCCGAGTGTTTGCAACCTGCGCTCTTGAAGTCGAGCTCGGAGATTCATTTTCCTCTCCTCCAGTATAGTCCATGCAACCAAAATGAAACCAAAACAATTGATTAGTAATCTTAACAACTTTCATACTAACTTAGCGCATGTTGAGCTCACTAGGTCCTAGTGTTGTAGCCTAATGCTCTGATACCATATGTCACGTCTTCGAAATTTCATAAAAGTTAAAAACTTTTCTAAGTGCTTAAAAATGCCACTTAATATATGCGGAACCATAAAGTGTGGGTTTAATTTCTTTAATTACTGCTTTACCAAATAAATTAAAACTTTGCGACACCCATTACTGTTTACAAATGTCGTTATACTAATCAAGGAAAAGATATACGTTTTAATTTCTATTAAATAAATTCTAAACTTGATAAGTCAACCAATTCTTAAATCCTGCGGAAAACACAAGAACTTCATTATGTCTTAATATGCATATTTAGAAACAAATACTTCTTTCAATAAAACCATGGTAATAACGTTATCATAAGCGAAACATTTTATCAACAACCAACCTTGTATATGAATCGTATACATTAAGTGATCATAACTTTTTAAGTGCAGAAAACAAGTACTCATACATAAGACACAATGAGAACACCATAGGAACACAAGAGACACAATATAACGTGGTTCACCCGTACACAGGCTAGTCCACAAAAGGTGTGTGCATCTTTTATTATTAGGCCAAAAGGATAATGAGATTACAACAAGCAACCTAGTTGCTGTAACAAGATTCCTTCTTCTTCTATCAAGCCTCTATCACATAGAGCTTTTTCATGAATCCACCAAAAGTATAAAATACCTGAATTTGAATTCTAAATAACTTCAAAATAATCAATAGCCTTAAAAGATAAGAGGTTCAAAGAGAACCTTAACTAAGGCATCCTTCCATTCTAACATAAAGTTTTGACCGATAAATCAAAGAAACATTTCGAACCTCTCATATCTTAAACAAGTGATAATACCATTTAAAATAATATCTTATTTTACCATATATTTTGTTCCTTAGAAGAAACACAACTTTAATGTATATATCAATTTTATATTCTATACCCCTTCTTATTTCTTTTATACAATATCTAATCAATCGTTATGAACCAACATCCTATAAATTGAATGAAAAGATAGTTTACATATATTCTAAGGTGTTGTAATTAGCACACATAAACTACAAAAGAAATATATATATACTTTTACAAATGTAAAGATAACCGAGTAACTCTGTCTAGCAATATGATTTGAATCGGCTTCTAATAAGTGGACTCTACAATTCGAACATTAATTACCATGTCAACCTTATTTTAATGGAAGACAATCCTTCAGCAAATAACTGGATGACGCAAGGATCGATCTAAGGTTTCTGATAAGGAAAATGAACAGAGAAGAATGAGATACAATCTACTGTAACTACAAGAGAAACCTTGAATAAATTATTAATGTAGTAGAAGATTTCTAAGCAGGTTTTGCTTAGTAGCAACCTAAGCGTCAAACTAGCGTCTACAACCCACTTAAATTTACTTACTTCATTCAATCATGCAGTCATGGAAATCACAACTGTATCCATCAGACGGAAGTTCCAATACATGAGTCATATTCACAAACTGCGCATAATAGAGTACTATTGACAACTTTAATCCTGAGTGGTGGACGCCGGAGTATCAATCAACAACTAAAAATTCGCTACCAAACAGAAAACTTCCGCCATAGATTTGCTGCGTGATTAATTCTGTTTCTGATTATGGAAGGAGGTCTTTTAGAGCAGGGTATCTAAATGCATAAATATCTATATATTAAAATAACATTACACTAATAACCAGAAAGCTCGTCCTCAAGGAAAGCACAAGTTAAGGAGAAGATACCTCCCTTAATATCTACATATTCAAGTAGAGTAGTGAATAAGGAATTTATTGAGTTAAGAAAATGATATATCTATTATATCGAAACTACATAGATAATATCCAGTTCTGTGAGATCTTTCTCGGATCTACCATAGGTATAAGTAAATAACTGTACAGGGCTTCAATACTTTGCATGAATATCTATTACAACAATGTAGTGTATATGACATCGTATCAAGACTTAAATGTACAGAACTTCTCTATCTTCCGCAAATCTCTATTTCAGAGATATAGAAGAACCTGACAGGAGTCAATCTATATGCCTCACACTAACATACAAATGGGTCAACAAATCTAGGCATTCGTACCTTGGATCTGCAATCTATGCAACGACAAGGGAACAGATCAAACTAAAGCAGACTTCTCTTTATAAAAAGATATTTGACAGAGGGTTAAAATCTATACGCATTCAGCAACAATATAGATCTTTGGTGGAATATGTTTGACAGGGAACTAAATTCTACTATACACAGGAAAAGAACACCCAAAGAATCAACGCATTCCAAGCCTGTGATCTACGTTTTGGTGCCTTCAGCAGGATTCAAGCTCCTATCGCCTGCGTTCTGCGGCCTATATTACGATTCTCTCAACAGGTTCGAAGCTTGCGCTCGATCCATTCGCAGAGTTAGAAGTTCTAGGGATCTATTGCTCAGATGGAAGGACTCAAGGATTCCAATCACGGAGTGGAATGATTCCGCGAGTCTGTTCGCTCAAATGAAGAAAAATATAGAAATCGAAAAAGATAAATGGTCTATTCTCTCAGAAATAAGCGCCAGGGTCGTGGTTACCCTAAGGTTTCAACAGACGCATACTCCAGAACAAAAGTCACCAGTGTAGTGATCCAAAAGGTATAACACACCTACTTCAGTATTAAAAATGAAAACCCAAGCATCTTTTAACCACAGTATGGACATGCATACCTCAGACCTTGGAAGAACATAGAGCAATCAACCGCTATAGAAAATGCATACACCTGAGTGGAATCTCCCGGTAGCAGTCAAAACTCCCGTAGATAACCCAGTCGATTCCCCGCTTGACGAATTCCATAGCTCGTTTTCTCCCTCCCTGCGTTTTCTCCCCCCCCCTCCATATCTCAACCCTTCAGATTTAAAAATGTTCAAACCATAACCCTATTCCATGCCGAGATTTTCGCGGTTAACATGAAATCACTCTCCCCTATCTTACTAGTTTCTACGTTTTTAAAAATAAAGAGCCTCACATGCCACTTGGCATGATGGATGGTAGTCTAACCATCTGCATTCAATTTAGGTGACAGTCTAAGGGAGTTTAGATTCTCCTCCAAGGAGACTGACCACCACTAAGACTACACCACTCTCTCAAAGCGGCGGAGTGGGTACAAGTGGCAAGGCAAAACGATACGGCAATTTCCAACTAAGAGACAACTTCCCCTCGAATCAAGTGAGGATGCCTCTCACCGGTTAGTTATAGCTGGTGAGTATCTAAGGGAGGACGTGGAACGATCGTGGAGGTTGCACTCCCTGATGACAAAGGTGTGAATTTGCCAAATGGCAGTTCTTCAGAACTTCCTCACTAAAAAACGATTTCTTCAATTTCGAAAATTTCGCCGCTATCTTGATGATTACCTCGGTTACTTGATAACTGAAATATCGATTCTAAAAATTCTAAAGTGATAGTTAAAACTTATACATCACGTGGAGGTAGGTAGTGGCATGAACTTATTTCCTTTAATGTCCAATAATGCAGGTGTTAATTTTCATCCGTATAGATATATATATATGCATATAAGAGTTCACACTCCTATTGTTTATAAGTCATCTTATAAACTCACCTTAACCATATATTTTAAATATAAGTTTAAGCATATAAAGGTACATATATATATAAATATATTCATATAGTCCCCTTTTCCTCAATTCGTTCAGCTAGTAATCTTTTTCATAGATTGGTATGTAAAATCTTAGTTTAGCTACCAATACTTAAATGGCATCAAGTTAGGGTGACCTTAGACACAACTTGACCTTCCTGGTCTCTAGTCATTCATCCCTAAATGACTTAGCTTTATTTTTATACACCCACACACACATATATATATATATATATATAAATAAAATAAAAATAAGGATCAACATGGGTCCTAGAGGAGGGATATCACAGTAAACCTTGTAAGTTATATGGTTTAATTCCTATTGTAAATTGTAAACTTAGGAGACTTAAGATAGTGACACAACTTAACGATGGGGCATGAATTCACTAGGGGAAGACACGAATGGCAAGAAAGCCATGAGAGTCCAATGGATGGTGATAGGTCCTCAATCATAGTGTCACAAGCATAGATGGAAGGTGGAGATTTTGGTATTCACCTATATGCTTAAAGTCTAAATATTATCTTATAAGCAATAAGAAAATCCCTAAAAACAAGTAAGAATGAAATCTTAGGGCTAGTAATAAACATATACTATTGCACCTAATTACATATAAAGTATTTTGGATATAAACACATAACTAAGAATATGTGGTTTATATACTTAATAATGCTCATTGGGAACATAAGTAATTCCTTCCTAAATAAGATATTATTTTAACAAAGTGTTAAATGATAAAACATTCTAGACATACCTGGGGTATGTTAGAGTATGTGTTTTTTATACTTAATAATGTGCATAGGGAACATATGTAAATCCTTCCTAAATAATCTATTATTTTAACAAAGTGTTAAATGATAAAACATTCTAGACATACCTTGGGTATGTTAGAATATGTGTTTTATATACTTCAAAATGTGCATTGGGCACATATGTAAGCCCTTCCTAAATAAGCTATTATTTTAACAAAGTGTTAAATGATAAAACATTCCATATGTTAGAATATGTGTTTTATATACTTAATAATGTGCATTGGGCACATATGTAAGTTCTTCCTAAATAAGCTATTATTTTAACAAAGTGTTAAATGTTATAGTAAATCATTCTAAAAGTTTTATAGACATACATTGGGTATGTTTTTAAGATCCTAAAGAGGGACTAATAGGCTTTCAAGGTAATGTGCCATAATAGTGCATGAACTCCTTATTTTGTTGTCAGCCTTTAATCACAGAATCTCTGCTAGTCTTGAGTTGTTCCCTGGTGGGAGTGGAATGCCAGTTGGAATACTCGTTGTATTCTTAGTGCCTAGTGGAGGGTATCCTTAACTCCAAATCTCTTTGGAGTGCCATCTGTCGCCAACCCTACAGGAGGACTTTCCTAGTCAGAAAGGGATCCTAATTTTATATGCATAGTCGCAGGAGGTTGGGGGATGCGCATCTTGAGGATATGATGTGTGATAGATGGCTGATGTGTGGGCATTAGAGATGCAACTTGTTAGCACAAGATTTGTGCTAAATGTTTAGAAGTGTATTAGAGAATGAAAGGGGTCCAGATTCATGAAGAAATGAGCAAGGCCTCGTTTCCTTAAGCCATATGCCCGATGCAGATGCAAATTAGGCCTTTTAAGCATTTGTTCCTAAGTCAGAGATGAAATAATGCTAAGTTCAACATTGAAATGAAAATAGACGGCTCAAATTAGTAGGTGATGGAGATCCACAGTCCATAAAGAATTTGAGTTTTGACATGCAAGAAATAACACATTTTAAACTCAATGAAGTTTTATATGAAGAACATGGCTGATTTTGACGAAAATGATTGTTTTAGTCACATTTTTCTAACAATTGTTTCTGCCAAACCAGGGTGCACTTGGAGAAACCGAGAGAGGTTTTTCTTTATCACGGGCCAATATAAAATAACCTCTTTCAGTTTTCACACAAGTGTCACGGTTTGGGAGAACCAAAGAGATCTTTATAGGGTAAATTTCCAGAATTTCCGTTTACTGCGTGAGTCATCAACTTCTAAAGCAGATCCCGATGAGCTCGAGGAGAATATGGGAAAATGGAGACATGGGTTTTGTCAGGGACATGCCAAATTACCAAAACATCTTTCAGTTTTTACACTGCTATAACCGTTTCAGTTATATAGCCGAGGCTCCAAAGTCCATTTTTCAGCACTTCGCAGCCGGAAATGAGAAGCTCAGTTATAACAAAATCTTTGAAAGCAACAGTCTGTTAGCTAGGTATCCTAATGCCTATAACCTATTATGTTTTTAGATGCTAGGGTAGACAAATCCAAGCTTGATAGATGAGGATAGATCTCCTATATAATCATTTGTAATAGGCAGAGCTAGAGGTTCGGTTTTCATTTGGGGGATTCTCAAGAGCTGAGAGGCTCTTCATTGTATATGTTTTCCATTTTCAGTTATGAATGAAGTTGCAGGGATGGAATACTATGAGGTTTTCCATGGCTGAGATTCTTGTGCCTTCAGTTTGTTTAGTAAGTAAATCTTCTATGTGATTGTATTTCTTGTTTACACTCCATTTTGTCTTTGCTTTCATGTTTGAGCACCAATGTTATGGATTAGAATTCATCTTGTATGCTCTAGATCCATTGTTCAAGCATTTTAAAAATCTTCTTCTAAAGTCTTGCAGAATTCACCCAAGTTAGGTGCTCCGGTTGATGGGTTGTCTTCCTTGTCCTCCAATCCACCTGCAAAAACCTCAAAACAGAAGAACTGGTGTCTATCCTACCTCTGTCCATGATCCTTTCCAGCTCCTACCTCTAGCAACCAAATTTAGACCTGATTATTGACTCCATTGCCCAATGGTTTCCCTCCATGAATGTCTTACCAAAACTCGAAAACAAACTCTCCTACCATAAATCAGACCTTTTGAATGTGCTTTGATTGAACATCCTGAGTAAGAAGGCTGGTGTGTTTCTCATTGATTATTTTTCAGTCTTCTATAAAAATCTAAGAGGGACCCCTCTCGGATTGCATTGGGTCAGAAGTGCAATCTAAACTGGTTTTGTGGTTACCCCGAAGTGTCCTCTTTCCACAACCTTGGGGGTCATTTTGGGTGCTAACATAGTGGTGGCATTGCGGGGGAATGAGAGTCATATTGTCCCTGGGAAGAACGACAAAGTTCAGATCTGATTGTTGATAGTGAACAAAAGTTAGACATTGAGAAGGTTGTGTACCATTCACCTGGTGACTCCACTCATCAAGATTTCATTATGAAGGTGACTCCACTGGGATGATTGGTGACTCCATATTAGAATTGAGATGTTGAAGGTCTCATGGCGACTCCACATTGAAGAAATCCAGTGTCTCACTATTTCATAGTTTAGCTCACTCAGTTTTCAGGAAGAATTTGCAGCTCCATTGTCTCAAGATGGCTTCATTGTCAAGAAGGTATGCTCCCATGAAGAAGATCGAGTTTTAAACTCTGAAATTTTGAATGAAGTTATTGATGTCTCATTTGAAAACTGTCCTGAGAACTCCCTTCATATTTCTTTTGAAAAATGGTTGGATAGTGTGCAAGGGAGTTTGCAGCTTGGGCAGCCCTATCATGACAAACGAATGACAGAGTTTTTTGAAAGATATCATTCTTTTTATGACCTAGTGGATGAATGCATGGAGAAAATTTTCAGTTGGAATGATTGGTTGTGCTTCTGCCATAAAGATCAAATTTGTTACCACTGGTTTTTTTAGTAGGTCTGTCAGTTTGGACTTTGATGAAGCATGATAAAAAATTTCTGCTATTTGACGAGCTGTTGGATTGGCTTCATTGGCATTTTTTCATTACTTGATTTAGCAGTAATTTTCAAGCGAAGTAGAGTGACTTGTATATAAATAAGCCTGAAAGGGAAAGCATCTTTTTAGCATTTTCAATTCAATTTGCAGCATGTACAGTTTCAGTTTTCAGCCTAAAGTTTTCAGTTCATATTAAAAATTTTCAGTTCAAATTTGCAATGGCTCAGTTTATGATTGCACACCAGGGTAGTGGCTTGGTAGTGCATGAATTTTGCAGAATTTTAAACAAGCAAAAAATGAGCAGAAGAAGCTTTGAAAAAAAAGGGTAATGATATAAAATGATAAATGGCGAAAGGAAAAAATGTTTTTAATTGGCAAAAAATGGGTTCCATAAGCCAATGTTGGCTGTATATCTGAGCTGAGCATTTAAATTTTTATATGAAATAAAAAAGGTTTAAATTTTTTTATAAAGGCAATGTAGCCAAAGTTTAAATTTTTATGGACAAAGATTTTAAAATCTTTATGAGTAACCCAAAGTCTTTTTTATGAAGCGAAGCAAAAGATTATCAGACCCAACCCAAGCACTCAACAACAAGAGCATTGAATGTGACCGAAGGCCAGGTCCAAGGGGGTCCAAGCAATCCATCCTCCAAGTGCTATGGCATTACCTTCATCATTGCTTACAATGTCATAAAACACTTGGTCTCTATAAATACCAATAGAGGCCATCTCCTCTTGCATGTGGGATTATTCCCTAGAGTCGAAGGTGAAAGACGCAAGACATGGACACAGGTTATTCTTTTTGCATACACTTTTGACAGGTTGTAATGCCAGCTCCCAAGCGATCAACGTGTTGTCTCCTTTCTAGAAACCATTGCTGCTCATCTATCCACAGTGTAATGTGGATGATTGGTATTTTAATACCGGTGCTATACCCAACTCGTGGCCGCGTTCCCACGTCGTATATAAATTTCACTCCTCACTAACTTTGATGTTATATATCAGGTTTATTATTAGGTTCTTGGCATCATTCTGGTACTGATTCCACAAGCTGGATGTTTAAGCAAACAACAGTATATAAAAGCAACCAAGATCTTTGGCCGAATACCAATAAGAAGTGTCAGTTCTTGGTCTCGGATTGCGGGCCTGTGATAAGGAGGTATACACTAAATTTCTTTAAGGTAGTTGAGGTTATCGTGAGACAATATAAATCCACTGTCAAGACCTACAATTGGATCCATACCAATAGCAAGAGACATTATGTGAAGCGTTTTTGTAGAAAGTGTTTCTCCCGATGACCTTGCAAACGTAAAATCGTGCATCACAGTTCTGGGAAGCGTAAGCATTTCATGCCTAACAGGTTTTAATTTAAAGAGTGCAGTGTGTAACAATTTCAAACGTCGACAGCTAGGCGTGTGTGCCGGTTTGGTGTTGCATGCAGAGTCCGTCCTTAAATTTCAACGTTGTGGTGGGAGATAGAAGTTAGGAGGTTTTGTGGTCCAATCTAAAGACGAATAAAGGAGCTTCAGATCCATCCAATAGATATCTGGGATATATGATACAAAGCCTAAGTTCAAGAGTCAATATATCAAATGCCACGGGGAAGGCTCTCTTTCCATCTCTTGAAGCTGGCGTTATCCCATTTATCAGCAGGAGCAGCATAGGGCGTCCGGGGATTGTGAGAGTCATTAAACGCAGTGAAATGGAGACGCATACTTCCAGGTCATATTTTTTGTGGCCATCATTGGCGAATTCTTGTAAATTTACGCAGGGGGTGTTATTTTCCACAAAGCCGGCCATCAGATGCTGGGGGAAAAAGAGATCCATGGTCAGCAGGGAGTTTGCATTTTTGAATTGCATGGAGAAATCCAACGTTAAAATTTGCAAACTTTTGGTAGAAGCTCCACCATCCGACCGCTGCGATTAGGTAAAGAGTTTGATATATGGCAGTGTTCTACTTCGCAAATCGAACATGCATGAGAAAACAACATTTTTAAAATTTGTGAAGTTCGGTAAGGCCCACGCTTTTGGGTGGTCATGTTGAAGACTCTGTGCGCAGTGTCAAGATCCCACAGGTTTACAATTTTTACAGCAGTTCAGGTATCTAAAGTTAGAAGTATGAGGTGAAGACAAAGCTCGAAGGCTGCCAAAAAGGGTTTGCAAATGTTGGGCAGCATGGTGCTGCAGCGACTGCTGTCCATGCACATGTTGGTTTGCAGTGTGAGGTTCCTGAGTTACTGGCCCCTTCGTTCGCTGCACCCTCCCTGCATTTTGTATCAAGGAAGGCCCTTGCTGTGACCACTTCCCATGGGTTTTATTCACCTATGCATCCTCCCACACACAGGAGTTAGTGCATTTCTTGCTCAAGAGAATCAGAGACAACAAGGCTAACGAAAGAACAAAGGATTAGAAGGCTTTGATCATTTTTTGTTTGTTCGCATTTTCCTTAACTCGTCCTTGCACTAATCTTCTCAAGAATTTTTCTGTTGCATGTATATCAAATCTCTTCCCTAGTTGTGAGACACCACCAATTGGTTTTTCCCTATGTAGCAAAGTCTAGATCCATTATCTGTCTCCATTTTAATGGCTCAAGCGTTGATCTCACCACTCACTATCTTATAGATAGTGGTGAGATCAACGCTTGAGCCATTAAAATGGAGACTATCATCACTGCATATGGAGCTCAGCGTGAGCTTGGGGCTGTTGGGTCGAAAGGGATGATGCATCGAGACAATTTCTTTTGCACATGATTTGATCAAGGGGAATGTTTCATTTTGATTGTTGAAAGACTATGGCAGAGCATAATGACGGGATCCGAAGGCTGCTTGCATGCTTCCATGAGCACTCCAAGTTAGGGTTTTAAACAAAGTATCAATGGTCCAGTGCAGGAGAGCATTTTTGTTTTCAGTGGAAGAGAGTGCTTCAGTGCAGTTTGAGGATTAGGCCCTTGGTTTGCAGGGGTTCTTTGCTACCTCACAGGGAGGATAGCATCCCCAATTGGAGCCTGTTGTTAGAACCATATTTGTGCTAAATGTTTAGAAGGGTATTGGAGAATGGAAGGGGTCCAGATTCATGAAGAAATGAGCAAGGCCTCAGTTCCTTAAGCCATATGCTCGATGAGGATGCAAATTAGGCCTTTTAAGCATTTGTTCCTAAGTCCGAGATGAAATAATGCTAAATAATGCTAAGTTCAACATTGAAATGAAAATAGACGGCTCAGATTAGCAGGTGATGGAGATCCACAGTCCATAAAAAATTTGAGTTTTGACATGAAGGAATAACAAATTTTAAACTCAATGAAGTTTTATATGAAGAACATGGCTGATTTTGACGAAGATGATTGTTTTAGTCACATTGTTCCAACAATTGTTTCTGCCAAACCGAGGTGCATTTGGAGAAACCAAGAGAGGTTTTTATTCAGCATGGGCCAATCTAAAATAACCTCTCTCAGTATTCACACAAGTGTCACTGTTTAAGAGAACCGAAGAGATCTTTATAGGGTAAATTTACAGAATTTCCATTTACTGCGTGAGTCATCAACTTCCGAAGCAAATCCCGATGAGCTGGAGGAGAATATGGGAAAATGGAGACATGGGTTTTGTCAGGGACATGCCCAATTACAAAAACCTCTTTCGTTTTTTACACAGCTATAACTATTTGAGTTATACAGCTGGGGCTCCAAAGTCCAGTTTTTAGTAGTCCACTGCCGAAAATGAGAAGCTTGGTTATAACAAACTTTTTGAAAGCAAGAGTCTGTTAGCTAGGTGTCCTCATGCCTATAACCTATTATGTTTCTAGATTCTAGGGTAGAGAAATTCAAGCTTGAGATATGAGGATAGCTCTCCTATATAATCATTTGTAATAGGCAGAGCTAGATGTTCGGTTTTCATTTGGGGGATTCTCAAGAGCTAAGAGGCTCTTTATTGTATATGTTTTCCATTTTCAGTTATGAATGAAGCTGCAGAGATGGAATACTGTGAGGTTTTCCATGGCTGAGATTCTTCTCCCATCAGTTTCTTTAGTAAGTAAATCTTCTATGTGATTGTATTTCATGTTTACACTCAATTTTGTCTTTGCTTTCATGTTTGAGCACTAGTGTTGTGGATAAGAATTCATCTTGTATGCTCTAGATCCATTGTTCAAGCATTTTTAACATCTTCTTCTAAAGTCTTGAATAATTCACCCAAGCTAGGTGCTCTGTTTATAATCAACATGTCAACATGCATGTAATAGTTATTGGTAACCCATTGTCTTTCAATTTGAATTTGGACAGTATGTCCATTACATTATACAAAATGTTTGATTATCACAGATAATTATTTCAAAATTAATATACAGCGGATTGCTTTAACATAAAAAATAAATATGGATCATCATTATTTGTTGGAACTGTTATCATTGTTTGACCCACTTGCATCAGTTGGGTTGTTTGGCCGAATGTTTTGTTGATCGGCTTGATTGTTTTCCTCTTCTTCAGCTTCCTTGTAACGAACGCAAATTTCTAAGTTAGTAATTTTGGTAAATTTTTAAAAATTTTACCATGAACATTAACAATGAATTATAGGATATATTATTTTCTTTTAAACATAAAGTGAGATAATGCAATATACCCAATATTAGCATTTATATGAAATTTCAAAATAAAGTTTTGAAATGCCTAGTTAATTGATAAACTAATTCTTTAATACTTCATTGAGATAAATTGTGAGACAAGCTATCGATCTTCAACTTTAAGTTCCATACAATCCTCTAGTTTATACCTTAGTATTAATATAACGAAGAATATACCTAATGCATGTTCAATATAAAAGAGATCTATAATAAAAGATGATGAATTTTACCAATGATTAAAACAACTTAATAACAACACCATCACAAATTTGGCACATAACAACATATAAGAGAGACCAAACATAGGAGACCCAAATAAAATGATGAGGCACATTGATGGAAAACATAACATAATCAAATACACAAATAAGGGACATAAGAGACACATACCAAGGACACCATTTTACTATGGTTGTAACATCCCAAAAAAATCACAAAAATTTAAAATTTTTCGACATAACAATTAATGCCTATTCAAACTGTGCGAAATATAATAATGAATAAAAGACTGTCTTACTGTACTTAATGCCATGCTGGTTTATAGTATAAGGTTCGCGACTAGATGATTTAAATTTATGTCTTGATGTTATTCATACTCAGCTGTACTATTACAAAACTTTTATTATTGCTGTTATTATTGATGATTTAACTATTTTGACTAATGTGCTTTTATTGATGATGAAGGGGTCCTACGGACGCCCCGAGGCTTACTTAGCATTCTTGCTAAAGCATGTGAATTCATACTTGTGACAGTTTACACGTAAGGATTAATGTTTGCGACAAGTGACTGAACAATTTTTCAGTAATCTCCTTTGTAAAAGTGTTTTGAGAGATAGGACATTTGAGCACTCTACCGGTTGAGAAACTTTGGTTAAAGACTAAACTTTCAAGATAACGATACCCGGATGTGATTGCTGATGCAATTAATGTGTCTTATTTAAATGTAAACTATAAGTTTGTATTTGATTCTAGAGAATGTCTGTATCGATCAGTTCTATACTCAAAAAATATATGTGATTTCATTTCATGTTGGACTGGAAATATATGTCTATTCCTTATCTCAATGGAAAATCTTAGAAATACTATGTACAATTGATTTAATATTTTGTCTAGGAACTAAATGCTATGAATCTATTATAGTTCCATGTGATAATAGGATTTGTTGAGTTACTAAGTTCAATACACTATACAATGAGATGTATGTGTGTGCGATTTATTAGATTATCCATATAATCTATTGCAATGTGTACAAAACATTAAACAAACTCTTATATGTTAAATTATGTGATATGTGTTGTGTGTATTTAACGTGACCCTATGTGATACTATACAAAACCCTAGCAACACTACTATGTGCATTTTACCATGCCATATGATATTGTTACAAGTCATATATCACGACTTACCATATAACATTGTTCATTATAATAAAAATGATGATGTGAATGTTACTAATGTCACAGGTTGGCAGATGTTAATGCTGCCTATGCATTGAATGCTCACATCTACCGAGACAATGGAGTTCCACCGTGGATGGTGTAATGAGCTTGATCACATGATAGTATCATGGTGTTAACAGTTTTGTGATGAGTTGTAAACATATTGGTTCGATGGTTAACCGAGCTCGCTCCTTCGTGGCTCCTTCGTGGCAGTAGTAATGATAGCTCATTTAATGTGGTTGATTTTCTTGGTGTTCGTGAAACTATCTTGATGATCTCCATAGTTGATTTGGTAGGGCTTCGATGGATGAGGATAAACCCTACCTCCACTAGTTTAATGTGTTTATTGTTTTCTTGGCATTTGGTTGTAGTGGCTCTACATTTGGATGATAGGCTGAGCGTCCTTAGGGTTCTTGTTTTGCAATTTTAGAGGCATAATGCGTGCATTTTGAACCTGTGACTTGTGGAAGGTTTAAGAGTCAAGTCTCTCACAGTGATAACTTGCCACGGTTTGCACCTTAAAGTCTAGTTCTTAGTGGTGATTCGAAACTCAGACCTGTGAGAGTTTTTCTTTTTAGAGCAGGGTTCATGTGAAGCTTACAGTTGCAGCGTTGTTTTTAAGGTTCGAAAGTGAGAGGTCAAGTCTTCGTTAATAGTTGATACAGGTCTCGACATTTCATAACTGTTTAATGGTGGTGAATGCAGAGTTATCTCCTTCGTTCTTGATATTTGACTAATGTCCATGGAGTATTGGTTGCAGTTCCACTTGTTTGGCGTTTCTGCTATATGCTAACATTAAAAAGGTAGTGTGCTTCGAAAACTTTCTTGTAGCTTCCATACTCGAACATTAATACAGTAATAGTTGTTTGATCGATTCTGAAATCATTCTTTTTAAAGGAAACTTGTTTTCAACCACAACTCCCATGTAATTGCAGGTGCAGAGGTTCAGTGGCTTCTCCAGTCTCTGTATTGATAGTTGGCTACTGCTACCTGTCCGGTAAGCCTCAAAGGTTTCCTTGTAACTTTGGTTAGATGGAAGTGATGGCCTTCAAATATGCATTCTGTGATCTTCATGTTTATCTTTGATAATTTGTATTTCGTCTATTTAGGGTTTGTAGAAATGTAATAGCTTGGGGAGGATAGTACCTCGACCCAAAGGGCATGAACCTTGTTGATTTTGATTTGTAACAGTCATGGGGAATTGTTCTTGTTCACAAACTTGGATAATGTAAAAATCATATGTTTCAATGAAAAATGGTAGATGCTTGAAATCTATGGAAGGGTTTTGTCCTGTGTGTAGTTCATCGATTTTATAAATGCTGTGTTTTCATTCTATAAGAACTTTGAGGTTTTGGGTTTGACTATGTTTAAAATGTATGGTTTTGATTTTGCTCCTCGTTAAGATCTATAGAAACGAATGCAGTTTGAAAGTTTAGTATTATGGCAATAAAATATGTAATTGACGTTATGTTTATGAACTATTTAAATGTTGGCCATGAAAAAAGAGTTGATGATACTATGAAGAAGAAACGAAATCTCATGTTTGGAAACCTGTTATGAAAGATGATAATGTTAAAGCTTAGTTCCAGCTATTTGTGATGTCTGAAGCTATAACTTGGTTCTGTCTAGAATGTATTGATATTCTTTAATATTTTTGTTTCTATCGTTCAACAAAAAACTTAATAGTTTTGAAGGTTTGACTTGAAAGTGAAATGTATAAAAAACCTAGGTTGAAACATAAGACCTCGGCTTGTATGACAAGAAGATTGTTTTCTATAATGAAATAATAAATAGCATAGTAATAGATAATTTTGTGCATAAAGAAAATTGTGCTTATTAACTATGCACTGTTTTCAAAAGGGAAAATAATAATATGTTGTATGTTGAGATTGAGTCTGCAACTATTATGATATAAACATATATATATATATTTCAAATACTATAACTTAGAAAGATAATTCTTATACTTTTAGAAAGGGAAAACTGATTGTTCCTAGACAACTAATATTTATAGAATGAAGAAAACATTACTGTGAATTCTGAAAAACAATTATCTGTACATAAAATGATAAGGAAAACACTGATACATGTATACATAGGAAATTAACAGTAAGCAGAAAGTTAAGAAAATATAACATTTTTATCTTCTCATTCACATGGCTATTTTTCCTATCATTTATCTATCTAACTTAATTTGTCTCTGTACTAGAGTATGATGCAGATCCACTTGCATGCGGAAAAATGCAGAGTATTATTTAATTCAATCAAAATCGTTTCTATACAGAATATTAACTTACTCAGAAACTGAAATGATTGCATTTGTTTAAATAAACTTACAAAATAAAACAATAATTTTAATTCAGTTAGAAACTTTAAAATGTTTGGAGATAGAAAAGATAATGGAACCTGTAATCGATGATAGGGCCGAAAAACACCCAAGGAGGCATGTTCCTCCCAACCTATTCCAAAAGAAGCAGCCTAACTGCTGGCTTCTTGTGAACCCCCGAGCATGATTACTGAACCACTAAGTAGATGGAATCTGTGTAAAATCAAGGCACTCAATATGCCTTCAGCACTCAGCATCAAACTCCTAAATTCAAAACATGCCTTCAGCACTTAGCATCAAACTCCTGAAACTCAATAGAGTTTTGCAGACTCACAACATGATCAACAACTTATCATATCCGCTCATCAAATCTCTTGGGTGCAAACACAGCAAAACCCCAAGGTAAATTTCCTCATCAGGAAAAGTGATGAACCTCAGTTCATAATTTCATGGCTATTATATAGACTGCCTAGGTCTTTGGTGGTCAGTTTGGTATAAATGAGCCTCAAGCTTCAGTCCCATCTTTCAGGGCACTATGACCACATTTCAAGGGTGTTGTCCCATACCAACATCCAGTTAGTTGCATCATGATGCTACCACTTGTCCATTTCCTTCTACCCCAGATTCCATTCGACCTAGTGGGTCAGTAACCACTCTTTCAACAGTCCTCTTAGGTGTTTGTCTCCTATTTTATTTATTAAATAATAAAATATTGTGCAAATTACAGTCATCCTTGGACACCTATCCAACATAAAACTTTACAATAAAAGTTAACATAATGTTTTTCCAACATAAAATGTTCTTCCACAAAAGGGGTATGTTACAAACACCCCCCCTTAAGCTGAACATCGTCCTCGATGTTGCTTATTCTTCATCAGGTTCGTCATGGAACAAGACTGGATATGCTGCCCGCATATTACTTTCCAGTTCCCAAGTAGCTTCATCAGGGCTTAGGTGCTTCCATTGCACCTTTACCTGCCCTATGGTGCGATTCTAAAGCATAATTTCCCTCCGGTCGAGAATATAGTCTAGTTCCACCTGAAAATCTCCTTCGGGTTCCACCTTTATGTCATTCCAATTCAGCACATGAGTAGCATTGTGCACATACTTCTTTAAAACAAAAACGTGAAAAACATTGCTGATTTTTAAATTATATGGCAATGACAATTGATATGCAACAGCTCCAATCCTTGACAGGATTTCGAATGGTCCACAATACCTTGGTGCTAGTTTAGCACAACTTCCAAGCTTCAAAGAACTTTTCTTGGGTTTTACCTTTATAAAAACATGGTCTCCTACATGAAATTCTCTTTCAGTGCGTTTCAAATCTGCATAGCTTTTCTACCGATCTTAGGCAACCTTTAAGTTACCTTGAACCTATTTCACAGTTAGCTCCATCTCTTTCAATAAATCTGGTCCTAACATTAATCTGTCTGTAGGATTATCCCAAGAAATAGGAGTATAACATTTTCTTCCATACAAAATCTCAAATGGACTTAACTTAGCAGATGCTTGATAATGATTATTGTATGCAAATTCTACTAAATGTAAGTAATCTTCCCACTTAGATGGCTGATCTTTAACATACAACCTTAACATGTTTTCTAAAATCTGATTTACCCTTTCTGTTTGACCATCAGTTTGTGGGTGGAAAGAAATGCTAAAATTTAGTTTAGTATTTAATCCTTTAAACAGTGCTGTCCTAAAATTTATGGTGAACATAGAGTCCCGGTCAGAAATAATTACCTTTGGAATTTTGTGCAAGCGAAAAATTTGTTTGATGAATACATCTGCAATGTTAGAAGCTCTGAAAGTGGTTTTAACAGGAATAAAATGAGCAACCTTACTTAACTTGTCCACCACCAACATTATGGAATCATTCTGTTTCTGATTTTTAGGCAAACCTGTAATAAAGCCAATACTTATAATCTCCCATTTCCATTCTGGAATTGGTAAGGGATGCAATAGTCCAGTTAGATGTTGATGTTCAGCCTTAATAGTCTGACATTGAAAACATCTAGCTATGTATTCAGCTACTTCATTTTTCATGTTGGGCCAAAAATAATCTTTTCTTAACATAGTTATCATTTTCTGATAACCAGGATGTCCTGAATAAGGACTTTTATGAATTTCATCCAAAATCAACACTTTAACTTTCAACATATTAGGCACATAAATTTTGTTTTTATAAGTTAAGAATCCTTTTTCATTAATACTGTAATATGTTATTAAATTTTCAGCCACTTTAGCATGTAATTTTTGGTAATTTTCATCTTGCTTAATCCCTTCTTCGATCTGATTTTCTAGTTCTGTCTTAAACATGCTGATTGCTGCCACAAAGTTTAATTTGACATTTCTACTCAAGGCATCAACAACTTTATTTTCCTTTCCTTTGATGTGTTGAATCTCGAAATCATACTCGCTAAGGAAAGCTAGTCATCTAGCTTGCCTTGCGTTAAGATTCGTTTGATCCAATAAATACTTTAGGCCTTTATTATCTGTCATTAGAATAAATTTTCTTCCAATCAAGTGATGGCGCGACATTTTCAGTGCATGTATCGTGGCTTCCAACTCAAGATCATAAGTCACATAATTCTTTTCATGAATTTTAATGTTCTTGACTCAAAAGCAATGGCATGACCTTCCTGAGTTAGGACCCCTCCAAGTCCATCGTTCCATGCATCAGTGCATTCGACGAAATCCTTATTGGGATCTACAATTTTTAAGATGGGTGTAATAGTTAATAATTCTTTTAACTTATTAAAGCTTTCTTGACACTTTTGATCCCATACGAATTTCTTCCCTTTCTTCTGCAAAGAAGTGATGGGGTTAGCAATTCTAGAGAACCCTTCAATAAAATTTCTATAGTAACCTATTATTCCCATGAATGATTGTACATCAATTATGTCTTTAGGGACATGCCATTCATTAATTGCTTTTATCTTATTAGGGTCAACATAAATTCCGTCTTTATAAATTATATGACCTAAATACTATATTTTATCTTTATAAAAATCACATTTACTGAACTTAGCATAAAGCTGATGTTCTCTTAGTACTTGAAAAAATATTTTTAAATGTTCGTCATGCTCTTCTTTAGTTTTTGAGTAAACCAGAATATCATCAATGAATACCACTACAAACTTATCCATATATTTATGCAGAACGTTGTTCATTAAACACATGAACACTACTAGTGCATTGGTTAGCCCAAAAGGAATAACTACAAACTCGTAGTGTCCATAACGCATTCTGAATGCAGTTTTGAATATGTCCTCATCTTTTATTCTGACCTGATGATACCCCGACCTTAAATCAATTTTAGTGAATATCTCTGCTCCACGTAATTGATCAAATAGATCATCTATGTGGGGTAAGGGATATTGGTTCTTAATTGTCATTTTATTAAGATGACGGTAATCGATGCACAATCGCATGGTACCATCATTCTTTTTAACAAAAATTACTGGTGCTCCCCAAGGAGACACACTAGGCCTTATGTAGTTTTTATCTATTAATTCTTTCAGCTGATATTTTAACTCATTTAACTCCAGAATATTCATCCTATAGGGAGCCTTCAATTTTGGTACCGCACCGGGTACTAACTCAATGGTGAAATCAAGTTCCCTTTTCGGAGGTAATCCTGGAATTTCTTCTGGAAATACGTCAAAAAAGTCCCTAAGGATGGGAATATCCTCTAGTTTTAACTTGTTTTCTTTAGATGAGCACTTGTCATTAATAACATTAACAACAAACATTTTACAGCCTTTTCTGGCAGCTCTCTTTACTTGTAGAGAAGAAATCTGTCTTACTGAAATCTTCCTATGAATTCCTTTTTCTGTTTCTATATTACCTTCATTATTTAAACAGGTAAAATATTTTTCATAAAAATTTAGTAAAAATCTATGTTGTTCAAGCCAATCCATACCAATCAACAAGTCATATGACCCCAAGGGTAAAACATTCAGATTAATTTGTGTTTTCAACTGACTTATAAATACTTTACAATCTTTGACAAAATCTGTAACTTTTCTTTTTGTATCTGTTGCAAGCTAAACTAACCATGCATTATCAAATTTCTCTACTTTTAACTTGCAACGGGTTACTAAAGTAAGTGAAATATAACTCAGATTTGCACCTGGATCTATTAGAATAGAAATAGATTCATTTTGTATCATACCTTCAATTTCGACCATGGATGTTTGATGTTCACCTTGACGATTTTCCAGTGTTGCATTTATCCTGGGCATTTCTCTTGCGATATCTCCAACTGTAGGTTCTGCTCGCATAGTGTGAATATTGTTGGTTGTCCTCTTGTTGCATGGGAAATTTGCTCTCTTATATGGTCTGCCACAGTCATAGCACTTCATAGGTCCTTTCTGTTCAGCATACCTATTGTCATTATTATTGTTATTGATGTGATTATTATTGTTAGGTACGTTTCTTGCAGTAGTAAAGTTCTGAGATGCATTATTCCTGTAATTATTATGACTAGGAAAATTTCTGTTATTAAAACTTTTTTTAAAACTTCCAGAATTATGATTAAAATTCTTCTTTTTATAATCAAACTGATTAGTCTTACTGCTCTTCTAGCCAGTTGTTCTTTCTCTTTTTCTAGTTTGATCAAAATAGAAATTGGCTTTTCTCATGGCCTCTTCCAAAGTGGAAGGGTTATCATACTCGATACAGTCCCTTATATTGAAAGGTATACAACTGAGAAACCTTTGCACTTTAGGCTTTTCCTCGACCATGTAAGGCACATACCTCAGCAAGCTAAGGAAATTGCTGCACAATTCTTTCATGTTCATTGTACCCAACTTCAAATCATCAAACTCCTTTGACTTATCTTCAAAATATTGTTCCGACAAAAACTTCTTTTTAAACAAACTTTTAAACATATTCCAAGTTACTTCTTTTTCTTTTATACTCTTAATTCTTTTAAGATCCTACCACCAAATATCTTCCTTTCCGGTCAGATTGTAAATAGCCATCTTCGATTTTAGTTGAGAAGAGTAATTGTAAATATTAAATTACTTCTTCATTCAAGACAACCATGCTTCAGCCGTCTCACCCTTCTCACTTTCGCCATTAAAGGTGGGTGGCTTAATCTTTTTAAATTCTCCAGTAATTTGTTCATGATGTTTATGTTTTCTCTTTTTAGAGCAGCATTCACTATTACTGCTGTCATAATTAAAGTCATTATTACTTGGATCAGATTTAGAGGATGAGTAACTGTTCCTTTTATCATTTCTTGCTTTCTTATGCTTATGTTTATGGGACATTGTTTCAAAATCAGCCTTCATTTCTCATTTTCTGCCTCTTTCATCATTATGACAATTCTCCCTCAAATTCTATTGTAGCTCCTCCTGTACTTTTAGGATCCGTTCATTCTCTTCTTTAATAGCTCTTAATTCATATTTTAAATCTTGTATAGTGCATAAAATTTTGGAAGACTGGTTATTTAATTCAACCTAAATTCCTTCAGAATTATTATTAATAATATGTTCATTACGAAGAGATCTATCCTTTACTGATTCTTCTGGTATTTCCATACCTGCAATTTAAAGGTCAATCTATTATGTGCAAAAATAAAATTGAATTAAAAATAAGTAACATAAACTTTCTGATTTGTTTTCTGTTTTGTGCGCGTGAGCCTAATTCAAGCCTAGAGTTTCAACTTGCGCTCTGATACCACATGTAACATCCCAAAAAAATCACAAAAATTTAAAATTTTTCGACATAACAATTAATTCCTATTCAAACTGTGCGAAATATAATAATGCATAAAAGATTGTCTTACTGTACTTAATGTCATACTGGTTTATAGTATAAGTTTCGCAACTACATGATTTAAATTTATGTCTTCACGTTATTCATACTCAGCGGTACTATTACAAAAATTCTATTATTGTTGTTATGATTGATGATTTAACTATTTTGACTAATGTGCTTTTATTGATGACGAAGGGGTCCTACGGACACCGCGAGGCTTACTTAGCATTCGTGCTAAAGCATGTGAATTCGTACTTGTGGCAGTTTACAGGTAAGGATTAATGTTTGCGACAAGTGACCGAACAGTTTTTCAGTAATCTCCTTTGTAAAAGTGTTTTGAGAGATAGGACATTTGAGCACTCTACCGGGTGAGAAACTTTGGTTAAAGACTAAGCATTCAAGATAACGATATCTGTATGTGATTGCTGATGCAATTAATGCATCTTATTTAAATGTAAACTATAAGTTTGTATTTGATTCTAGAGAATGTCTATATCGATCAAGACTCAGTTCTATACTCATAAAATATATGTGATTTCATTTCATGTTGGACTAGAAATATATGTCTATTCCTTATCTCAATGGCAAATCTTAGAAATACTATGTACAATTGATTTAATATTTTTTCTAGGAACTAAATGCTATGAATCTATTATAGTTCCATGCGATAATAGGATTTGTTGAGTTACTAAGTTCAATACACTATACAGTGAAACGTATGTGTGTGCAATTTATTAGATTATCCATATAATCTATTGCAATGTGTACAAAACATTAAACAAACTCTTATATATTAAATTATGTGATATGTGTTGTGTGTATTTAATGTGACCCTATGTGATACTATACAAAACCCTAGCAACACTACTATGTGCATTTTACCATGCCATACGATATTGTTACAAGTCATATATCACGACTTACCATATAACATTGTTCATTATAATAAAAATCATGATGTGAACGTTACTAATGTCACAGGTTGGCAGATGTTAACGCTTGTAATGATTGCCTCGGTGTTGGGTCTAGGAAATGCCCCTTTTTGGCCACCTTTATTACATCATTTTGCCCTGATTCCATCCTACTTTCATGAGCTATATCCATGCCTTTTCTAGATTAATCAGTTATATTGGAAGGTATAATTTGTTATTGCCTTATTTATTTTTATGCCTAAGATTGTTAAAGATTATGGATTTTAGTCCTTGGTTTATACTGATCTATGTGATTTCATTTAGCCAAAGTCTAAAGCGCAGGCGTATCAGCCCATCAGTGCCAGATGTTACTCTTTCAAGCCTAATTTCTCATAATCCAAGGGATTGCGCATCCTCCACGCAAGCTGTATCAGATCCCTACTGTAACAGATTCCATTGAAGCAGGTCCTAGCTGCGATGGACAGGTGGCGTTCCAGCTTCCAAGTCTGTTGATCCATTAACTATCAAAGAAACAACATCCTTCACAGTTAACGACCCTGTTTAATACGTTGTATCAGTTAGCTGTAACTCCGCAACATGAAGATCATAGATCTTCATTGCTGTTCGATTTTAGTGGATCTGAAACTATATTTCCTTTATATAAATTCCAGAAGGCTCTCGTACCCTGGGGTTGGACAATCATTACTTGTGTAAGATGTAATAGAGCACTGAGACTCACGATCTTCCATCAATAATATGAGAGCAGAGTTCTTCATTTCTGTATCTTAATTTGCTGTGACTCTTAGCATCTCTGTTAGAAGGCCAGGGCTCGCCTTCTCACAGAGATAGCTGGTTTAAGTAGGTAGAGTAGTTTAGTTTTACTTCTGGTGTGTGGTGTGGAATGATTGCAGACATTATTGATAGCTGGAACAGAGTTTAGCTTTCCTTTATGGTAGTTTTTAATTGCATCTTGAATAGCTATACCAGAGTGGTGTGACAGTCGACTATGTAGGTTAATTTACTTAATTGCATGTGTGTTTTAATCAGTTATGACAGCCAAGCTCAATTCCAATTATCTTCTAGTTGTTTATGCTTTCTAGGATTTGCAATAATTATCAGTTAGAGTTCAAGATTGTGTTTTAATTATGGTTGCTGTTGTATCTTCAATTACATTCATATATTAGACAGATAATGGTAGAGTTACAGTAGCTACTGGATAGATCATTTTGGTAAAGATTGAATGTTGTAGTTTGATAATTATAGGATTTAACTTCTTACAGAAGTAATCTAGTTTCATTTCATCATTAGATCATTAATTTGTTGGGTTGATTTCTGTAGGGAAGCTGCTTTCTTTTGGATTCTTAGATGTATGAATTAAATTAGTGTTCTTAGGGAATGAGTTGGATGGATACATAGGTAGGATCATTATTTACATTCAATAAATAAAAGACCTTCCTGGGTTTGACAATTTATATTGACCATTCTGTGTGCTAGCTTTAATTAACTGACATATAGGGTGACCAACATTTTGGCACCATTGTTGGGGATGGTAATAGATAGACAGAGTTAGTAGTTGATTTCATTTGATTTTATTTTATTTCAATTTTTTACAGCATGCATGAATACAAGAAAAACAAATCGGGAACCCCCTTTGAATACTAAAATTGCAGGTGGAAGAGGTCGAGGTCATAATGCAGGTCAGGGAAGACACACATATATTGATGAGATGATTGCTAGAGCTGATTCTTCCACTAGACCACCACATAACTCTATAGGCAGGGGAAATTCTGTTCCTCCCAATCTTGAACATTCAGCATCCACATTGGAGAATACAACGGGACCTTCAACTCCTATTGTAGAAAGTAAAGGATAAGGGAAGTGCTATAGGTGCACCAGATAGAGAGGAGATTTATCATATTGATGGAACTAGAGTTACTAAAGAGGTGTGGTTGGAGACTCGCAGAATAGCAGAGGAAGAAAGAAGGCAAAGAGAAGAGAGGAGAAAAGAAGAAGAAGCCAAAGTAGAGGAAGAACACATAAAGGAGGCTGTTGAATTTTCGACTAGAACCATGGCTGGTAGAGAACAGGGGGGTGAGAACGAAGATGAGGATCACCGGGAGGAGGAAGGAGAAAATAATCAGCCTGGTAATGTTGTGGCTACATAAGAATTCCCTATCCTTTAGACACATGGAGCAGCTCCTATGAAGAATATCTCACCATCAGTTCTCTCGAATTTCCATGGTAAGTCCTCTAAGGATCCTGATGAGTTTCTTTTTGAGTTTGATATCCTCCGTCACAGCTATGATTACACCTCTAGTGCTTAGAAGCTGAAGTTATTCCCAGCTACCTTGAAAGGAAATGCTCTACGCTGGTTCATGAGTTTGGGTCATGAGACCATTACTACTTAGGACCAAATGAAGAACACCTTCCTTTCTAAATATCAAGAATATTGCAGAACTAGAGATAGAAAGGAAGAGTTGTTCAAAATGGTTCAGAAGGATGAAGCGAGTTTGGAAGTCTTTGTGGAGAGGTTGCTGTATAATTTGAAAAGATCTGGTCATGCTGAGATTGGAAAGGATGTGCTCAAGATTATCTTGCTAAGAGGAATTAGAGAAGATTGCCTTGATATGTTGAATCTGCCGGGGAAAGGGGATATCTCGAAGGAACCTTTTGAAAAGATTATTGAATTATGTCGAAGGTACTCCAGGGGATCTTCCAGAACCAGCAAACGAGACAAAGACTGAGACCAGGATGTCTTTACTAGGACTCAGAGGTCAGCTAGTGGAGGTGCCACTCGAGCAAAAATAGGAAAACTACTGGAGAACTTTAAAACAAACATGATGAGCTCCCTTTCTTTAGAGCTGGATTCCATGAGGGAAAAACAGAAACAAGTAATAGAAGATCTTACACTTGGGGTATTTTTTCCTAAATGTAGAAAGAAGCATCCACTGAAGGAGTGCCTGTTGGACAAAGCATAGGTATGGAGGATATGTGAACTCGAGCATGATACTAAGGAGTGTCCATCATTACCTAAGGTTAAAGTAGTCCTGCAGGTATCTATCCCGGATGTAGAGCCAACATACTTTATGGCACAGAATAAACCATGGTAGCCTAGAAACCAAGGTATGAATCCAGATCCAACATTTTTCTTGCATAATATGAATGGAATGAACAACATGCATAATATGAATACACAATTCCCTTCACATTATTCCAACAGCCAATGGCCTCCATATCAGAACCCAATGCAAAATTCTAAGTCATGGACACCATGGCCATAGCAGTCAAACCAAGCTCCTTGGAATTCCAACAGGAGAAACTCTTACTAAGGAAATAACTTTCCCCATCACTAGACTCAATATAAACAATACCCTCCTCAACAGTATTAGCATCAGTAGTATCAGCAACCACAGCTCCCTTTCTAGAACAATGCCGCACCCATGAATGCACCACTTCGACCACAGCTACCTACACAACCTAACCCAAACCCAAACAATAAAGCAGTCCATCAATTTGAGACTGCCGACATGCCTGCATATTCCATCACTCAGATTCCCTGCAATGATATACAATTACGATCAGGAAGGGTGGTGGAGCCTATTATCACTGAGGATGTTTCACCACCAATGATTGCAACTGGAGTAAATCAGCATTATGAAAACATGGTTAATTCAACAATCCCCATTATTGAGGATGCTGATACTCTTACTGAAGCAGCAGCTGAAACTCAGGAAGCAATACACAATCTGTCATAGCCTACATAGTTGAATAGAGAACTACCATACCCTGAATGATTGCAGCTGCAGAAAACAGTGGAACAACCCCGATTTGATCTCGTTGGAGAGTTGAAAAATTTGTATGCTAAAATTCCACTGTTACAGGCCCTCCATGATGTGCCCATTTATGCTAAGACAGTTAAAGATTTGTGTGTTAAGAAATTAGGAATAAGGCCTAGGGATCCTCCCACTGACCACATGCTAGGAAAGCTTTCAGAATTGATAACGAGAAAGACCCCTGTGGAAAAGTATGATGACCCTGGGAACCCGACTGTTACAGTGCACATATGGAACACACAAATTCCAAATGTCTTGGTGGATTTGGGTGCAGCTATTAACATTATGACCATAGAGACTGTGAAGAAATTGGGACTCACTAATCTTCGGCCAACCCCTACTATTTTGGAACTTGCTGATAGATCAACGATCAAACTGGAAGGAATCCTATATGACCTCGTAATTTCAGTTGACTCGTGGGAATACCTTGTGGAGTTTTTGGTATTACAGCCAAAATATCAGTTGGGGGGACACCCACTGATCCTGGGAAGACCATGGTTGGCCACAACTGATGCTTGTATCAGCTATTGGTCAGGTTCTATGACTATTTTAGATAGAACTGAGATCAAGAATCTAACCCTATACCCTCTAGCTCGACCAAGCACAGAAGCTGAAACTCCATTGTGTGTAGATTTGGAGGAGGAAGAGGGTGTGCAACCACTATTAACCATAGGGAGATACTTGACATTTAAAGATGAAATAGAGGATGATGCCATTAATAGTTTCATCAGTGAGCCCACGTCAGTCAATAAGAATGTCTATCAGATCTTGGATAGTACTTTAGTTGCAACAGAACAAGAAAATCTTACAGAAGAAACTCTGATCGGTGATGATAATGTAATTCCAATACTTAAGAATTCGAAGAGTGTTCTAGTGGAAATTAAGCCACAAAAAACATTGAATATCAATCCTAATCTGGCATCTAGCAAGCTGGAACAGCTAGTCACTCTACTGAAACACCATAGGGGAGCTTTTTCTTAGGAGTACACAGACATGAAAGGAATTCCTTCCCATATGTGCATTCATCACATCTATATTAAGAGTGACTCCAGTCCGATATGCCAACCCCAATGAAGGATGAACCCGAACCTGAGAGACATAGTTAAAGAGGAAATCCAAAAACTGTTGGAAGCTGGATTCATATATTCAATTTCAGATAGTGAGTGGGTTTCTCCACTTGTGATCGTGCCCAAGAAGAATGGGAAATGGAGGGTCTGTGTGGATTACAGAGAATTAAATAAGGCAACGCAGAAGGACCATTTCCCCTTATCTTTCATTGATCAGGTCCTTGATACCTTGTCTGGGAAGAAGTATTTCTCTTTTTTGGATGGCTTTAGTGGCTATACCCAGATTCAAATTGCTCTAGAAGATCAAGACAAAACCACTTTCACCTATCATTGGGGGACTTTTTCATACCGAGTACTTCGTTTTGGGTTGTGCAACGCACCGGCGACATTTCAGAGAGCAGTGATTGGAATCTTTTCATAAATGGTGAATGATTGCATGGAAATTTTTATGGATGACTTTACTCCATATGGTGACAATTATGAAGAAGCACTGAAGAACTTAGAAAAGGCCCTAAAACGCTGTGAACAAAGCCAACTGTCTTTGAGCTCTGAAAAGTGCCACATGATGATGAGTGAAGCAATAGTGCTAGGGCACTTCATATCTTTTGATGGTATCTAGGTAGATCCATCCAAAGTCAAGGTAATTGAAAACATACCAACTCTTGGGACACAGAAGGATGTACGTAGCTTTTTGGGGCATGCTGGCTATTACAGAAGGTTCATAGAAATTTTTTCTAAGATAGCTTATTTTTGTTCACTTTGTTGATGAAGGATGCACAATTTGTCCGGAATGATGCATGCCAAACAACGTTTAATGAGCTAAAGAAGAGGCTGTCTACAACACCCATCTTACGAGGACCCAATTGGGCTTTTCCTTTTCACATTTCTTCAGATGCTTCGCACACTGCTATTGGAGCAGTTTTGGGACAACAGGAAGGTAATGCTCTTTATGCTATTTATTATATTAGTAAAAATATGTCTCCTGCTGAACTGAATTATACTGTCACAGAAAACGAATTTCTTGCCATTGTTTATGCCATCAATAAGTTTAGACATTATATTAATGGATATTCTACTTTTTTGCACACTGATCATTCTACTATCAAGTATTTAATGAATAAACCAATCATGAATGCTAGAGTTACTAGATGGTTGTTACTGTTACAGGAATTTGATATTACAATTATTGATAGACCAGGAAAGGAAAATGTTGTTGCAGATTTTTTATCTCGACTTACTAACAGTGATGACAATTTACCAGTCGAAGATTCCTTCCCTGACGAACACTTGTTTGGAGTATCAACTCATTCCCCATGGTATGTAGATATTGCTAACTTTTTGGCTGCAGGTAAGATGCCAGCACATCTGTCAAAGAGAGAAAGAAGGAAGATCATACAACAGAGTGCTAGGTACTGTTGGATTGATGTCCCTCTTTTCTACACAGAGCTTGATTTAGAAATCAGAAGATGTGTTAGAGAAGATGAAATCTTCAGCATTCTTAAAGCCTACCATGATGAGCCATGCGGGGGACATTTTGCTGACAAAAGGACAGGTCATAAATTTTTGAGAATGGGCTATTTCTAGCCTACATTGTTCAGAGATGCAAAGAAGTATGTTCAGGCATGTGATAGCTGCCAAAGGATGGACCAACCCAACAGATTAGATGAGATGCCTTTACAGCCACAGCTTGTGGTTGAACCATTTGATAGGTGGGCTCTAGATTTTGTAGGGCCTATCAACCCTCCCTCAAAGCAGAAAGTTCATGTCTTGGTTTGCACGGACTACATGACTAAATGGGTAGAAGCTGTAGCTTTGGTCAAGGCCAATGATCAGGCTGTGATTGATTTCCTATATGAAGATATTTTTACTCGGTTTGGAGTGCCTAAGGAGATCAGACGGTGGACCACAGTTTGAATCTCACAAGCTAGAAGCACTATTGCAGAAATTTCATATTTAACACAGAATAACCTCACCATATCATCCACAAACCAATGGGAAGGTGGAGAGCACAAACAAGGTTATTGAGGCTATTTTGACAAAAGCAGTGAAGAGCCATCATAAAGATTGGGCTAAAAGACTTTCGGAGGCATTGTGGGCCTATCATACCACTTGGCATCACACCATTGGTTTTTCCCCATATGAGTGAGTATATGGCAAGAACATTGTTTTCCCAATTGAATTTGAAATCAAAACTTTAAAAACAGCTGTTGAAGCAAATCTGGATTTATCATAGGCACAGAGAAATCGACTGAATCAACTCAATGAATTGGATGAGAAGCGCACAGCTATAGTACATCATACAAATTTAATCCAACAACAGTGCTCTAGATGGCATGACAGATTTATAAAGAAAAGAGTCTTCCAGGAAGGAGACTGGGCCCTGTTGTATGATTCATGATTTAAGAGGGACTTGAAAGGAAAATTGCACACCCGTTGGTTGGGACCCTATCCGATAGATCAGGTATTTGATAATGGAACAGTCTGGTTGATCACCATTGATGAGAACAAGGTACCATTATTTGCAAGTGGTCATCGGCTGTGACTGTATCACAGGCCGATCTCAAGGGAGGCTTTTATTTCACAAGTTGTAGCTGATCCAGAGTATCAGTTAACATCAGGACAAGGATTTTTAAACCCTGTGAATTCCTAAAAGTTGTAGTCTCCACACACAATTTTGTAAATAAATAATCAATTTTTCTTTCATTCTATATTTTATCTATTTTTAATTTTTCTTGCAATTGATCGGTTTGTTTGAAGAACTGTGTGCAGGAACTTATTGTAGGAGCAGCAGCCGTGACTGGGCCAGATGATTGCAGACACTCCATATTTGTTCCTGATCTAATGAATCTCTCTAAAAAATATGGATAAGTCGTGGTCTTCCACAGATAAAACTTGCTTATACTACAATCTGATGCAGCTGCGACCCCGCCACATTTGCCTATTCTGCCAAATTTCGCAGCTGCAACTCCGCCACTTCTCGTTTGCTTCACTTTTGCTCATTCGGCCAATTTCCGCAGCTGCGACTCCGCTGTTTCTGCTTATCTTTCTAAATTGGTAGCTGCTACTTCGCCATTTCCGCCTCATTTTTACTCCTTCCCAGCAGCTGAGACTCCACTACCTTTGTCCATTCCGCTAAACATAGCATCTGCGACTCCATTATCCTTGTTTAATTCTGCTAAACACAGCAGCCGCTATTCCGCTCTTTCCACTTCATTCTCGCTCCTTCCATACAGCTATGACTCCGCCATTTTCGCTTATTTTGCTAAGTTTTGCAGCTGATACTCCGCCAGTTTGCCTACTCTCCGATTAATGATGCCAATAATGATGTGACTAGGTGTCAGTTTTGGCACTCGCTCCATGAGGTCCAATTATGATCCACCATGAAGGAAATTTCAGATTCCTTGAGTAGTTGTCAGCCTTAGTGGCAGTGGCCATGTCACTTTGGCACATGTACATTTATACCCACAAGGATGACGGCCGACTGTAATGATTAATCCATGGCTCAAACTCGTAAATGTAAGGTATGGATCCCATCTTTTACATGATTTGGCAGAAAATTAATACGGTAATAATGATTATGTCCTGTCACAACCCTCGATTAATAAACCCATGCAAATTACACTTTAAGAATTATGTTAAGGTCATAATTGTAATTATTCTCCGTCACCTTACCTGATTTTGCACCTGTTACTCCTATCCTCCAACTTCATCGCTGCAATAGAACATTCATACTGGTGCAGACTGGCCTAAAACCTGATTTTTGAACCCCAATGACCCTTTGCATGTTCGTAAGCTGCAACTTTCCACTTCTAAATTGAAAATTGTTGAATTTTGAACCTTAAGGAGAGATTAAAATGGTAAACCCAGTCAGACATGAACTAGTAAATATAGACGCTATACGTTCCAATGCAGAGGTTCTTAATATTTTCATATCAGCAGGTTGGATGGCATGTTTTGAACGGTTGAATGGATTTCACACAGAAACTGCATTGCAATTTGCCCTCAACCTGAATGATGCTCACTCTGAGGTGAGAGGACTATGTGTGGATGCTACAGAGGAAATCATAGCTGAAGTTACTGGTTTACCCATGGTTGGGAAAAGACTATTTGGACAGAAGGTACATAATGCAAATGCAGTGATGGAGTTTTTGTCCGTGTGAGAGCAGGTCATTCCAAAGCATCGTGGGCTGGAACTAGCTTCCTTACCACCACCCTGGAATCAAGTAGCAATCTTTATGAAAAGATATATTTCTTGTGGAGGTAGGTACCAAGTCGTTTCCTTTTCTAAACTTCCCTTACTGTCTCATTTGCACCATGGTCATTTAGTAAATATACCATTCTATCTGCTTAAAGCCTTACAAACCATGGCTGGTTATGCAAGAACCGCCCAGCACCCAGTTTCCTCCCTTACTAATCATGGTTTAATTAAATTACTGGTCCTAAGAGCCATTGCAATTCGTAATTTAACCTGGGAACAATTTTTGGCTGGAGATGCACCAATCATACAACCTGTATTAGAAGTGGGGGGTGCTGGTGAAGACAGTGAGGACCAGAGTTCCTCAAACCCAGTTGGGGGGGGAGGCTGGAGAAACAGAAAATCATGCCAATGATGAAGGGGAATTAAATAAAGGAGAGGCAGCAGTAACAGGAAACCCTATAGTAGGGGAAATTGTGTTGGAAACACTGGAATAGGAGGAAGAAAGTAGAATTTGTAACTGCAGAAGGAGATATTCAATTAAAAGAAGCTGAAACTGGAGCAACTGTTGAAGCTGCAATTCCAGAAGCATAAATTCAAAGGGAAGGACATCATACAGTAGAGGAAGGGATTGTGAAAGTTTTGGAAGTTGAATCCTCTTCAGAAATAAGGGGTACTATTATTGAATAAGAAAAGATTAAGGTAGGGACCCCTATGTCAAAGAAACGAAGAATAAGATCAGGAAACAGGAGCTAGACACCTACTGCAACAAAGAAAATCAAAATCAAAACTGTTAAAGCACCAATAGCAATAGGAATGGAGGAACACCCAGTGGGAATGGTGAGAAGAAGGACTCGATTAGTAGCAGCAAAAGAAGCAGTTGTGATAGCAAAAACAATAGATGAAGTGGAGGCAATGGATGCAACTGGGGGTAATATTGAATCACCCCTAGTAGAGACAACAGAGGTAGCAGAAGTAGCAGGGGCACTGAGAGCACTCAGAGAAAATAGGGAACCATCTTGGGTGGAGAAAATACCTATGACAGGAATAGATTTAGAGATTCCCATTTTAAACCCTAAGTCATCTACTGTTATGCAGGAATCTCTCAGAGAAGAACCCCAAATTGAAAATCTCTTGCTTGAAAATGAACTATTAAAAGAAGAGGTGCAGATATTGCGAAAGGAGCCAGAAATATGGAAGGGAGTAGCTTGAAAACAAGCTCAGAAAAATTTGAACACTTTAGCAAATGCTGCAAATTTGTTGGAAAATCCATCTTTTGCATTTGTAAAAGAGGAGTATGGGGAGACTGTTTGTCCAGAGTGTGGAGATATATTTTCTGCAGTAGGACACAGAGTTGCTGTGTTGGGACTTTCATCAAGAAATCATGTACATATAGAGGAGGTGGAAGAAGGAATGCCAGGAATCGAAATGATAGGGGAAAATGAGCCAAGAATTGAAGAGATCTCTGATTTGAATTTAGGGGATGAAACAGTACAGTCCCAGCCATCAGGGGATACTAAGTTTCTTTAGGACCAGTCTCATCAGTCAGAAAAATATGATATAAACAAGAAACAATCTCAGCAGTTTAAAGAGGAACAGGGGAATGTTACACAAGAACCAATACCCTTGAAATGTTTAGTTAAGCTACAATTCAGACAACAACATTTGATATCAAGGATTAGGAGGAAAACATTGTTACACAAGAACCAGTGCTTCCAAAATCATTTGCTACAGTGGCAACACAGACTGAGCTGTCTGAGATTGAAATAGAGAATGAGGGTGTTGTCACAAAAAAATAGCAGCCCTAATAATATTGACTAAAACTGTAACACAGACTGAAGAAGCTAAGGTGGATATGGAAATAAATAATGTTGTTACACAAGAACCAGCATCTCTAAAACCCATGGCTGAGACTGCACTACATGCATAGACCACTGCAACCCCACTAGAGGATGAAACTGTCACAGTGCCAAGGCAAGGTAAGGAAGTCATTTATCTGGATTCTGATGATGAGAAGGAGGTAGCAGACAGAAAGATTCAATGGCTACAGAAGAAGGTTCTCTGGTTAAATCTCAAGTTGGATAAATGGCTCAAGTGGAGTGAATAGTTCAGAACAGGTACGATCTCTCTCCAGGAACATAGGAATGTCATTAAGGGATTGAGAGAAAAGTGGGCTAAGGAGTTATTCTTCCAGAAACTCCGGTGGGAGAAACTTAAAGAAAAATTGGAAGGATTGAAGAAACTTAAGTCCCTGCAACAAGAAAAAGATAAAATGTACACTCTCTCCATAGAATTGTTGAGTTGCAGGGCTCCATCCCCCTCTTACCCTGTTTTTCTCCATGAGCAGACAACCTTATTCCAATTAAGAGCTCTCAAGGATGGGAGATCATTTGATTTGGCAACAGCTACTCAGTTTCTGGAGACTTTTCTGAAGAGTGACTTTGAGGACCAGCATTTGTTATGTGAATTGTATTTACATGATAGGGCTTGCTACATTGACTTTCCATCTAATCCTTTACCTATTCTAGGGGATATTCAGCTGAGGGAATTTGCTTCCTTTGTCATTAATCATGTAAGATGGTGAGATGATTTCCAAACCATCCTTAAGAATGAGGAGAATTCTACTCTTTGGATTAGGGGGGAACCTCAGAATCAATCATAATTCATGGAAAATCATGCTAAAACTCTCAGGGTTCCCTAAATTGCTCGATATTTTGAGAGACTGCGAGATAGACTCCTTACCACATGTGTCCCAATGATTCTCAATAGCGGGATGCCTTGGAGGGCAGTGAATACAGATGGTTGTACTCTTCCTCATCTCTTAAGGAAATGGATCCATATGGCTTTGAAAATTTTAGGCAAGCTTTGACAAGGATTCCTAGGTATGTGCGGTGCATGGAAAGGTGTGGGTCTTGGTGGCTTGGTTTGAGATTCAAATTCCCTCTCATTTGGTTTCCTATAAGCAATTATTATAGAACCAACTATGCTCTAACATTATAAGAAGAATAGTTGTGGTGGGGGAATTGGGTATCTTGCTATGGGTTTGTTCCTCGAGGGGAGGCACCAGAACTTGCTTACAGTCTTACAAATCTCCACAGATTCCACTCTGACTCAGATTCGGATTAAGGGAGGTTGTTTCAAGAAAACATGCAATTGGATAGTTGGGGGGAGATGTTGGGTCTAGGAAATGCCCCTTTTTGGCCACCCTTATTACATCAATTTTCCCTAATTCCATCCTACTTTCATGAGCTATATCCATGTCTTTTCCAAATCAATGAATTATATTGATAGGTATAATTTGTTATTTCCTTATTTATTTTTATGCCTAATATTGTTAAAGATTATGGATTTTAGTCCTTGGTTTATACTGATATGTGTGATTTCATTTAGCCAAAGTCTAAAGTGTAGGTGTATCAGCCCAGCCGTGCCAGTTGTTACTCTTTCAAGCCTAATTTCTCATACTTCAAGGGACAACACATCCTCCACGCAAGCTGTATCAGATCCCCACTGTAACCGATTCCACTGAAGCAGGGCATAGTTGCGACATGTAGGTGGTGTTCCAACTGCTGAGTCTGTTGATCCATTAACTATCAAAACAACAACATCCTTCACAATTAACGACACTATTTAATACGTTGTATCAGTTAGCTGTAACTTCACAGCATGAAGATCATATATCTTCATTGCTGCACGATTTTAGTCAATCTGAAACTGCATTTCCTTTGTATAAATTTCAGAAGGCTCTCGTAGCCTGGGGTTGGAGAATCATTACTTGTGTAAGCTGTAACAGAGCACCGAGACTCATGATATTCCATCAATAAAATGAGAGCAGAGCTCTTCATTTATGTGTCTTAATTTGCTATGATTCTCGGCGTCTCTGTTAGAAGGCAAAGGCCCTCCCTCTCACAGAGATAGCCGGTTTAAGTAGGTAGAGTAGTTTAGTTTTACTTCTGTTGTGTGTTGTGGAATGATTGTAGACATTATTGTTAGCTGTAATAGAGTTTAGCTTTCCTTTCTGGTAGTTTGTAATTGCATCTTGAATACTTGTAATAGAGTGGTGTGATAGTCCAATGTGTAGGTTAATTTACTTAATTGCATGTGTGTTTTAATTAGCTGTGATAGCCAAGCTCAATTCCAATTATCTTCTAGTTGTTTATGCTTTCTAGGATTTCCAGTAATTATCAGTTAGATTTCAAGCTTGTGTTTTAATTCTGGTTGCTGTTGTATCTTCAATTATGTTCATAGATTAGACAGATAATGGTAGAGTTATAGTAGCTAATGGATAGATCATTTTGGTAAAAATTGAATGTTGTAGTTTGATAATTATAGGATTTAACTTCTTGCAAAAGTAATCTAGTTTCATTTCATCATTAGATCATTAACTTGTTGGGTTGATTTTTGTAGAGAAGTTGCTTTCTTTTGGATTCTTAGATGTATGAATTAGATTAGTGTTCTTAGGGAATGAGTTGGCTGGACACATAAGTAGGATCATTATTTACATTCAGTAAATCAACTGCTTGATCTGTTTATGCATAGATTGTGCTTATTGCCTTTGAAATAAAAGACCTTCCTGGGTTTGATAATTTATATTGACCATTCTTTGTGTTAACTTTAATTAACTGACATATAGGGTGACCAACACTCGGTACCTTAACTGTTTAGAATAATGAGGTACTAGTTTTGAAATAAATCGGTTAAGTAAAACACGAATCATTTGAATTTACTTTGAAAATGCTTGAACGACAGTTATAGAAACTATTACTTTACTTACATGAATGCTCTAATGATTGAGATAGAATGAATAAATGTTAGATATGCTCGACTGATTGAGATAGGATGACTGAATGTTACATATGCTCGAGTGATTGAGAGAGAACGACTAAATTTTAGATATGCTCGACTAATTGAGATAGAATGACTCACTGTTAGATATGCTCAACTGATTGAGATAGAATTACTAAATGTTAGATATGCTTGACTAATTGATATAGGATGACTGAATGTTACATATACTCGACTGATTGAGATAGAATGATGAATGATAGATATGGTTTACTAATTGAGAGAAAAGGATGAATGAAATATATGCTTGACTGACTGAGATATTATGATGGATGATGAAATATTTCATAGTGCAGTGCTACTGATGTGTGCTTGAGTGTGTGTGCGTGTGCAGTGGCAGGTAAGTTGATTTACCGACTGACCCATAATGGAATTATAGGGGTCATAAGAATGGAAAGAACACATAGGGGTACGATGACTGACTATCGACCCTGGATTAGCAATCCACGCACGGGTGAAGCCGTTTTAGCTCACCCGGGGAAGCGTATGCCGTATGGGAAAGGCCATAATGATTTGGTCGCGTACGATGAGTTGAGGAGCGCGCAATAAGGAGATCTTTATCCCTCAACATCCTTTAGTCTCCAAGGAGCATAGTTGAGAGATCGGGGTAACAATTCCCGGTTGCTACGCAGTACTCCCCATAAGAAGGAAGAAATGAAACTATCAGAAGGGCCCGCCGAAGAGGTACCTAGACAAGAACGAGAGGAAGAAAATTAATCAATGGTATAAATGAAAATTTCACATAAGACTTAAGAAATACTTCATCTTGTTCTATTTTATTAAATTGAATAATTCTATTCAAGATTTTATTTTTAATTGATTTCATTAATTTGAATTATTCATTTTTAATTGATCTTATTAACTTGAAAAAGAATTAAAGAGATTGATTTTATTCAATATCAAATTTGATTAATTATGCTGATTGAAAAAGATTAATAATAAGAGAATTATTTTTATTCAAGGATTTTAATTTTATGGATTTTATTATTCTAATTCATTCTATTAAAGATTCTATTTAATTGACTTCATTATTTTGAGAAAGAATTGAAATAGATCATTAACAAAAGAATTGTTTTTCTTTTATTATTATTCAAGATTTTACTTTAATTAATTTTATTATTCATTTAAAATATTTTATAAAGAGGAAACTTAAAATAGATTATACTTTTAGTAAAAGAAATCATCTTTTAATTCAATCTTAATATTAGGAAAATAAAGAAAAGTAGAAAGCAATAAGTCTAACTAAAAGATTGTTAAGTAAACTGAATGAGAACCAAAAGAGAAGTAGAAATTTTCTACACCTAACTCCCACTGATCAAGGGATTTAGGTGCACATTAAAGACATTAAGAAGACACATGTATTTGAGAATATTAGAAATTAAAATATTAAATTAAATTAAATATGCACATGGACAGATACATGACACATAGGCTTTTGTTATATAATGAGGGAGGAGAAGGAGAGAAGGACATCTCTTGCTCCCTAATGCTGGATTGTAATGCCCATATTTTGATTCAGCATATTTATTAGTTAGACACACCATACTTTATTTCTTATATATTTTGTCGAACTCAGCTCGACTGAGTAAACTATATTGGACCTCATTATATGATGTTACTCTGTCTTATGATTTCACCATGATTATGATGTTACTATGTTATGCAGTTATGATGTCATGATTATCATATGATTTCCTTATTTTATGATTGCAGTATATGTTTATATGTTTTCCTTAATGAGATGTGAAATATATGATTCGGTACGTGGATACCATCTTCTTATATGAATTGCTGAAATGTTATATGTCATACGCATCTATGATGAGCTAAAAGGTTACATGAAATAAAATGATAACATGGATCAATTGGCGATCAATGGAAAATGCTTTCTATAAATTGTATTTTTCAAAACACTAACCTACAGGACACAGGGGCTATGGGATAGCCAGTTACTTGATCTGATATATATTGGAAAGGAAAAACATGTTCATACAGCAAACCTTAGCAGCCAAAATGAGGATACGATAACACAAACTGATAATCCCGATAGCAGCAAGTATGAGTTGATAAGGGCGTAGGCCCAGTATGTTGAGAGGGATGGATGTGTTTCCCACCCTATGGTTCCATGAGACCCGAGGTCGTGGGAGGGCCGTGCTGAGACACGCTCCCCATGTTGTTGTGATGACGATGGTCGGATGCCTGCTAGGGGAGGATAGGTCCGCTGTTCAGCCGACGCTATCGCTCTCAAGTTCTATGTGGTCAGATCGGTGAGTCCGACATCCACTGTTGTACTAGCAGAGGGAGGATAGGGAGGATGCTGGACGTAGGTTATGATGGGAGGATGTGTTAGTTAGTACTATTGGGGGTTTAGTATTCCTTGATTCTGAGTTAGTGGAAGTAGGCACCCTTCCTGTACTTGATTGATTAAACTAATGTAAACATAAAGACAATGATGTTAAATCGTAAAGGGTTAACTGTTAAATAACCGAGGATGTTAAAGTAATTATACTATATATTATGCTTGCTCTTCTGCATGGGGGTAGATACTATTATTAGTTAGCAAGTATGCATAGGCGGAATGGGGTTTGTTTATAGTACATATCCGACATGTGCATACACTGGCCATGCATGCACACCTTGTACGTGTACAATATTACTGGTATATAACATACTTGTCATGCTTGAATAGTAGTATAAATGTCATAGATAACTCAGTTAAGGATACATCAATCAACTTAGGTAATGAATGGTTAGGTTTTCAATGTGTAAATAAGTGAATTAGTAATTATATGAAAACATTGTAATAATAAACTAAGACAAGTGTCGTCAGTTAACATTGTCATAGGAGAACTGTTGTGAATAGGGTAATGATAGTGTCTAATTAATTAGTAAAATTGTTTAAGCCCTCACAAGTGCTTTGTTTATAAGAACAAGTATGCTATGTTGATGATAGGGTACTCATGTGATAAACAAATAATTAAGAATACTATGATTAATTCACCTTTTATTATTGTTAAATGGTGATTTAATTATTATTATTAATTAATAAATGGTGATCTAATTATTATTATTACTTAATTAATAATATTCCAGCAACATTTATATAAGTAAGATTTAAAATATTGATTTATAAATTTATATTGTGTGATTATTTCCATTTCAAAAGTTAGCCATAATAGGATAATCCTTTTTGGAATGAACGTGATGTGATGGAAAATGGTTATTTAATTATTCAATGTTAATCTTGGAATTTAAACCTCAAGCTAAGTAGTCTCGACGGATAAGGTGGACCATTAAGACACATCATGTCCAAGTTGAAAAGGGGCAACTAATTATATAATATTTTATTAATTACATTAATAACATTAAATACCAAGGATAGCGAATAGACTTGTATTTAATGAAGCTTGTCCTGAATGGATAACCTTTGGGTGATAATCCCCACCGTAATAAATACTTACGACCGTCAATCCAAAACCAACTAATTTTTCCATGAGAGTAATTAATTATACATTTTTATAAAGAACCGTGTATGAATGAACTGGTGATAGGAGTAAATGTTGAGGGGCTCGAGAGGGGGATTTCGGGGCGGTGGAGTAAGCCCAAGATATTCTCGAGGAAGGGAAATTATATAGGGGGGGAGAGCTTGGAGAAAGGGGAGGTTTTTTTTCATGGGGGAAGAAAAGAAGTTTGGAGAATAGAAGTTGGGAGAACAGAAAGTTTGGAGAACAAAAAGATTTTGAGAACAGAAGGAAAGACTGCTCTCGGGATTATCAGATTGTGGGCTCGGGGGCTTGGAAATCCTTTGATTTCCAAGGGCCAGCAAGATAATAGCTGGTCGGTAGGGTGGACACTTCAGTTTGGCTGTCTAAGAGGTTATACAACCTACTACAACCTACGGTTAGCATCAGCATCAGGTAATTTCCTTGTCATTTATGTTATTTGATTATTATGTTAAAATCTTACTGTAAACATGCATAACTTGCTATTTACTGATTTACTAAGTTTTGAAACCTATTCTTATGCTGGAACATGATTGTTGAAAAGAAAATAACGATATGTTTGTTTATTTTAAATTACGAATGTAAGGTTAGTGAAAACACGACAGTACACTAAATATTATTTAGGCACATAGTAATTCTTAGAAATTTACTTCCATAAACTGATAAAGTTTAAAACGTAGAAAATTAACCCTGAAATTTTACATAGTGCTCTGCTGTAAAACCAGAGCACTACAGATGGTATCAGAGCCTTTGTTCAGACTCTTGAACCTACAGGCCTATTCATGCTGCACCTAGAAAATCTACTTAATAATTTACCTACTTGACCTCTAGCCATAGTAAGCTTCGAAGGTGCACCTGCAAAAAGGACAATGGCAATAATATTAGAAAAGGAAAGAATATATATACATATAATTATATTTCCATTCTTTTGATTTGGCCAAAGTAAATAAAACACATATATATGTATAAATATTATGAAAAAAAATAAAAAAATAAAAAAATAAAAAATCTATAGCATCTAGTCCGTGTGTCAACCAGACTACCTGCATGAAACATAAAATGAGTAAGAGAAGTTGAACTTAACATACCGGTAGAAACAATGAATTAATTATCTACTACCCACAGTCAAATTTTGAGAATCACGAGCACAACCACATAAGTAAAATTTAAACTACTGGTTCAAGTTGGAAGATCACACTCTAATGAAAATTATCTCTATATTCTTATTTAGTGAAACAGGCTAAAATTATTCATCACCGTCATAATTTACCCTCGACAAAAAACTCCAAGTTACCCAAGGGCTCTACCCTAGATGGCTTAGATCACTCAAACGTTTAAATATGAGTTTTACATGCCAGTTGGCTCAGAAAGCCTGGCAGAACCATTCACAATGGCTCCACCCAAAGCTCTTCATTGCAGTTGAGGAGGCCTCGAGCAATGCCAACACTCCGATTTGGCTGATTGTTTTGCATCCTTCCTATACAATATTCCGACTGCAATCTAGGCTTAAGATTCCATTAAGTAGAGAACAATAAAAATATATATATATATATATATATATATATTGCAGGAACCATTTAGTGATCAAGAATATATATTGCAGGAACCATTTAGTGATCAAGAATTGCCTTCAATTGGAGTTTAGTGATCAGAGATCGTAATTATGAAATGAAATTGTCATTACATCTAGCCATGCATTGAATTCTTGATATAGATCGAAAGTCCAAATCTTAAATTTACTACTCTGTATAACGACCTCTGCGTAAACGTTTCCAGTTGTCCAAATGAATTTCTCTGAGTATTAATTGAAAACTTTAATGGCATGTCTCAGAATTCGATTTTTGGGGTTGGTCTGGTCGATCCCACCCTCCTAAACGCTTTGATAAATCAAAGTTGTGTGTTTCCGGGGTCCGAGTCAAATGGATGGATCCAGCCATATGAGGGTTTAGAACTTAATGGTTTATTTAGTCGAATTGCTGAGTTAAAGCAGTTCAGGAAGGTAATATTGAACGACCTAATAAATGAATGAACAAGTGTGTGCACCCACTCAGGGTATGAGGCGAACAAAGAGAAGGGGCTAAAGCGTCCGTCCGCCAGAACTTCCCTGAGGTATTGAAATGGAAAAGTGAAACGTAGAATAAAATTCACCCATCAATGTGTTCGGCCAAGTGCCTGTATTATCGTGTCTGTCTATACCTTGTGCTCACCCAGATTTGCAAAATCTTAGAAAAACTGTAAAACTGTAATTGAAAAAACAAAATATTATATATGTAAAATGATGAATACCATTATGTAAAAAAAAAAAAATACCCGGTCACAGCCTTGGTTGCAGAAGTTGAAAGGTTATGGGCTTCCGAAGGCTAAAGGTCTAGGCTTAAGCGAGTGGCTTCGCACCTAAAATGCCAAATCTTTTGCGATGACCTTGTAGCAATAATAAGAGAGTTGCACTGACTGTTTGATATTCCGCATTTCCATTTCATGACTGCCTGGATTTATTGAACGAACTTGTAGATTAATTTTAACCACTTACTTTAAATGGTAGGGTTTAGTTCTAGGTCAATCCATAAAACTATTAACTGTATTTCCCTTAAAGATTAACTAGAAGCAACGAAAAACACTATCTTTTCTTCTATGAAATTGTACCCGAACAATATTGGAGAGTTCTAATGCAGTAGGTCATGCTGCTTACCTTCTTTCTCGGTTTGGAGTCAGCCTGGATTCGCCCTTACCCTATACCCGAGTCTCCCTCACCATGAAATAGAGAAACGGAAACATAGAAGATATCGGAAGAGAATTGCAGAGCACGAGCAATCCGACGAGAATTAACTCCTTTAAAGGGTAACCTTTTCGTGTTTCTTTGAGCTGCTCCACCTTGCAGCCAGGGCAGTTTTCGTGATACTTCATGGCCTTGCTTAACAGCGGCTCACACTGATCGTTACGACTAGCCATTTTTCTAGCTGCAACCTTTCCACACCAATAAATCGGGAAAAAAAAAAATTTCACAATAAATCACAAAATCTTAGACTCTAGAATCTAAACCAATAAATCGCGAAGAATAAGACTTCTTTTTGCAGGTTTTTCAAGATTTTATTCTGTCTTTCTTGCTAAGGACAAAAACCCAGGGCCGGTCGATGCGCTCAAAGAGCCATCTCTCAGGTCGAATGGGGACAACGCAGCACTACAGCCCAACCTCAAAGCTTAGCATAGCTTTCTTTGTTCCAAAGGTGTATCGGGCCTAACCCTAGCACTCAACATTCAGAGATTTTGCTGGCAACAGAAGGCCAAGTCCAAGGGGGCCTACGCACCCAACAATTTTTCCAAGCGTTTAGATTATGAGAGAAGATACTCGAAAATATCAACTCGACCAGACTTTCGAATTTCCTTTGCTGGCCAGAAGTTAGTCTCAGGATTTTTATGCAGGGTTCAAAATTTTTTTTTACAAACACAATTGTTTCGAGCCTCGAGGATCATCCTCTAGCTATCCACCAGCTCCTTCACCATGCACGGCCACCACCTTCACCGACCAGACCCACGCACTGAATGGTCTCACCAGACCCACGCGCTGAATGGGAGACCAGGCTCGCGCGCGGGAGACGAAGCACCGCTTAGTAGGGGGAGGCACCACGTTGTGGTTAATGGGAGAGGGGGGTGCATGCAGCCCAGGCCTCCTCGTGGATCTTTGAGCCGGTTGGTCTAGCGAGAGGTAGAAACCCCGTCGAAGTTAATAGGTGGAGCAGGCGGTAGTGGGTGGATGGCCTTGGAGGAGTAACTTCATGCCTCATGAGGAGGTGCCGATTGTGGAAAGGGATAGGAGAAGGTGACGGTGGAGTGGGAGACACGAGGAGGTAGGTAGGGTGGACGCGCGTCGAAGTCCGCGTGAGATGTTATAATGTTTAAAAATGAAAAAAAAAATATATATATAATAAATGGTTTAAACTTGAAATAAATTGTTTAATGTTTCAAATTGTTTAATATTATTTAAATTTCAAATTTTAGTTGTAAATTAAAATATCTGCATGGTGGGATATTTCTAAATAATTAATGTTTAAAATTATTTAAATTTAAATCTTATAACAACTTTTTACCGGTTATATTAAAATATCTGCATGGTGGGATATTTCTAAATAATTAATGTTTAAAATTATTTAAATTTAAATTTTATAACAACTAAAATTTGAAATTTAAATAATTTTGAAAATTAATTATTTAAAAATTCAATTGTAGTTCTTTCAAAATTGATATTTATGATATATATATATTGCTAAAAGTATGGAGATATAATTGTAAATTTAATGCAATACATATATAATAGTTTTTAGGTTGATTTAAAATTCATATAAATAAAAGTTAGATTATGATTAGAGTCTCTATTTTTAGGATTAACTTTAATTAAACCTAAGGTTGATTAGAGGATTCAGAATTTTAAGATAAATTAATGTCAATTAGGTTGTTTAGATTAAAGGGTAACATTTAAAGTTAACTAAAATAGAGATATTAAAAATTTTGCTGAGATTTCAACTCCTAGTCGAAGGGATGAAAGAGACCCGAAATCTCAAAAACAAGACACCATTAAGACCAGCACGACGAGCTGAACACCATGACAACATTGTTTAAATAAAAACGACTATAGATTTTACTGCGCTAATCTTGACAATTTGTTATCTCATGATGCAAGTTATTAAATACCTACATTTTAGTTCCGCGTATATTTGATTGAACAACTAAGGATATGATTTTATTTTAATAACTCAGGAACTGTCATGGTGACAACACGCAGAGGTCGAGGTCGGGGTCAAGGTCGACCACCGTCACCACCACCTCCGCCACCGCCAACACCGCCACAACCAACCTCAACGCCTGAAATGCAAATCATAATGAGGTCTTTGGAGGCTATTATGACCACGATGAACAGGCAGTCGGAAAGGGCCGCCGAGGTGGAAACCACTCAAGTGAGTCGAGAGAACTCTGAAAGGGCACATGGCCCAAGACTGGAACCGCTTCAGGACATATCGAGGGAGTTACAAAAGATAAAAGTTCCAGAGTTTTCAGGAGGACGACCCGGTAAGCATGCAGAGGCATGGCTGGAAGGCATGAAGAGATGCTTCGCATTGAATGAGTACACATCTAGTTCCAAGGCTAGGATGGCCGTCTTTCAGCTTAAAGGTGATGCTTTGAATTGGTGGTCAGACCTCGAGAAGCAGTTGCACCTTACTCCTCTTACAACTTCTTTGGAACTGTTCGAGGAAAGGTTCCACATGAAGTATTTGCCAAATTATTACAAGGAAGAACAGGCAGGTGCACTCCATGCCTTAGTACAGGGAGACAAGATGGTGGAGGAGTATGAATCTCGGTTTATGGAACTAGTAAAATATGTTCCTTACCTGGATGCAGATGATTGTCAGGTAGAGCATTTTGTGTATGGACTTAACTACAAGATTAGAGCTGCTATGCGGATGTGGAAGCCAACTTCAGTTGCCATGGCAGTTGAGTATGCTCGTTATGCAGCTAATATGTCAGATGGAAAAGGGGGTAGTAAGTTGACAGGAACCAATCAGTATGTTTCAGGGAAGGCATCACGTCCTTACTTCAGGGGAGGACAATCTAGACCTCCTCCTTATGGTAACTGATTCACACCGAGGGGTAATACTTCAGTTAACTCAATCTCGCAGGCATCGTCCGCAACCCACCAAAGCCAGGGACGTACACAGGGAAGTTCCTATAGAGGATCAAGGGGTTTTAGAGGAACCAGGGGAAGGAACTCATCTCAAAGGATTCCTTCGAGCAACAGGCAAGCCCCTCCCAATCTCTCTTGTTGGGGATGCGGAGGTCCTCATTTCCAGCGAGACTGTCCCAAGGGTCAGTCAAGCAGCAGGCACAGGGAAGGAAAAGCACCCATGGATAGTTCGGGTAATAGTCATCGGATTCATGCAGCGGTGCATAACCACCAGGCAGAACATCAGTCTACCGTAGTAGAATCCACTGGTAATGTAAACAATGTCAAACTTAAAATTTTGTTTGATCCAGGAGCAACTGATAGTTTTATTTCACCATTTGCATTAGATAAATGTGGGTTGGTAGCCTACGAGCACGATGATTTCAAACTGCTTGAAATGGCTTCAGGAGCAAAGCAACCAGTAGGTCTTAAAGTGAGAAGTTGTGAGGTTGACTTAGGAGTTTGCACCACTAAGTTGGATGCTTATGTCACCAATTTGGGGACTTATGACCTCATTATTGGCATGGATTGGTTAGAAGGCCATAGAGCTTTCTTAGACTGCTATGCAAAGATGGTGTTGTGCCTCGATGACGAGGGAAGGACAATTCAAATCCAAGGCTTGAAGAGGAAGGTATCCCTCCGTTTCATCTCTATGGTGAAAGCTAAGCGGTTCCTAAGACAAGGATGCTAGTTGTTCATAGTGGAGGCCGTGAGCGATAGTAAAGGACCTTCCTTGAATTCTTACCCAGTGCTTTCCGAGTTCAAGGATGTCTTTCCGAAGGAATTACCAGGACTACCTCTAGAAAGAGAGCTCGATTTCACAATCGAACTAAAACCTGGTGCAGAACCTATCTCAAAAACTCCGTATAGAATGACAACTCCAGAGCTCCGTGAGTTACAGATCCAGTTAAAAGAATTGCTAGATTTGGGACTGATTAGACCTAGTATCTCACCGTGGGGAGCACCAGTGATCTTCGTTAAGAAGAAGGATGGATCTCTGCGACTGTGCATAGATTACAGAGATTTGAACAAGGCCACCGTGAAGAACAGGTATCCCATACCAAGAATTGATGACCTCTTTGATCAAATGAAAGGTGCGTCAGTCTTCTCAAAGATTGATTTGCGATCAGGATATCACCAGTTGAAGATCAAGGAAGGCGACATTCCTAAGACTGCCTTTCGAACTCGATTTGGGCATTACGAGTTTGTAGTGGTACCATTTCGTTTGACCAATGCTCCAGCTGTATTCATGAGCCTCATGAATGGGGTCTTCCGAAAATACTTGAACCGCTTTGTTCAGGTCTTCTTAGATGATATTCTTATCTATTCTAAGAATGAGAAGGAGCACGAGGAACACTTGCGGTTAGTCTTGACATGCTTAAGGGAACATAAACTTTATGGTAAATTGTCAAAGTGTTCCTTCTTCCAAAAAGAGATTCACTACTTGGGGCACATCATCTCAGGTGAAGGGATCTCTGTAGACCCAGAAAAGGTAAAGGCCATTGAAGATTGGCCAATTCCAAGGAATGCTCATGAGGTGCGCAGCTTCATGGGGTTAGCAGGCTATTACCGGAGGTTTGTGGAAGGATTTTCTAAAATTGCAAAACCTATTACCACCTTGCAACGCAAGGGAATCCGGTATGAATGGACCGATGAATGTGATGCCGCTTTTACAGAGTTAAAAAGATTGTTGACAAGTGCACCGATCTTGCGGGTACCAGACATGGATAAAGATTTCATGGTATGCACCGATGCCTCGAAGCAAGGATTAGGAGCGGTGTTGATGCAGGAAGTTGGGGTAATAGCTTATGCATCTCGAAAGTTGAAACCTCATGAGGATCAGTATGCCACGCATGATCTAGAATTGGCAGCAGTAATGTTGGCACTAAAATTATGGAGGCACTACCTAGTTGGTAGAAGCTTCACCCTTAAAACAGACCATCAGAGCTTGCAGTACATATTTACCCAAAGGGATTTGAATGCTAGGCAAAGGAGATGGAGTGAGTTCATGAGTGAGTATGACTTTGGTATCTCTTACATCAAAGGAAAGGAGAATGTGGTGGTAGACGCTCTAAGCCGAAGGCCGAGACTTTTCTCCTTAATTCCCTTGAAGGTTGACTTGAGAGAAAGGGTACTAGGACAACTATTGGGCGATAGTTGGTATCTAAAAGTAACCTCAGCTATTCAGAATGGAAAGAAACAGGAATTGAAGTATGATGGGTACCATCTTGAGGAAGATGGATTGTTGCGGTATCAGGGAAGGATGTATGTTCCTAAGGAAGGTGATATCAGGGAAACCATCCTTAGAGAGGCCCATAGATCGCATTACTGTGTGCACCCAGGGGTGAAGAAGATGTATGCTGACATGAAGCAACTCTTCTTTTGGCCAGGTATGAAGATGGATGTAGTGGATTTTGTTTCGAAGTGCCTTGAGTGTCAACAAGTGAAGGCAGATCATCGTCACCCGGCCGGTCTCCTACAACCGCATGATATCCCTATGACTAAATGGGAAGTCATTTCCATGGACTTCGTTGTAGGATTACCACTCACATCTCTGAGACATAATGCTATTTTGGTGGTAGTCGACAAACTGACCAAAAGTGCTCACTTCATTCCAGTCAGAGACACCTATGATGTGACAGATGTGGCAAGGGTATTCATAAATGAGATTGTACGTCTTCATGGAGTTCCTAAAAAGATAATCTCTGACAGAGACCCTAAGTTCACCTCCAGATTTTGGACAAGCATGCAGTCAGCATTAGGGACACAATTGAACTTAAGCTCAGCTTATCACCGTGAGACAGATGGAAAGACTGAGAGGGTGAATCAAGTGATGGAGGACATGCTTAGGATGTATGTTATGGATCAGCAGACACAGTGGGAGAAATATCTTCCTTTAGTGGAGTTTGCATACAACAATAGTCATCACAGCTCCATTGGTATGCCGCCATATCAGGCATTGTATGGGAGGCCGTGCAGGACACCACTCAGTTGGGACAGGTTAGAGGATCGAGTTTTAAGTGGGCCTGAATTGATTCAGGAAATGGAGGAGCAAGTGATACAGATTAGGCAGCGGCTGAAGGAAGCACAGGATAGGCAAAAGAGTTACGCTGATGCACACAGATAAGATAGAACTTATGGAGTAGGGGATCGTGTATTTATTCGCATCAGACCAAATAAAAGTAACATTCGGTTTGGGAAGGGTACCAAGTTGTCACCTCGCTTTATAGGTCCATTTGAGATTCTTGAGAAAATTGGACCAGTTGCTTATCGTCTCGCGCTGCCACCCCACTTGCATAAAACTCATAATGTATTTCATGTTTCTGTATTACGACATTACATAGCTGATGAGACTCACAAAATTCATTGGAAGGAATTGCAGGTCTCGGACGAGGGAACCTTCAGGGTCGAACCATTACGTATACTTGATCGTAGGGTTCGACAGCTCCGTAGTCTCCATGTGGACCAAGTTAAGGTCCAATGGGACAAGTATAGCCCAGGGTCTGCTACCTGGGAGGATGCAGAGACCATGCATAGAGATTTTCCCTCACTATTTTGACCATAACTTCGGGACGAAGTTTCCCGAAGGGTGGGTGTATGTAATGCCCATATTTTGATTCGGCATATTTATTACTTAGACACACCATACTTTATTTCTTATATATTTTGTCGAACTCAGCTCGACTGAGTAAACTATATTGGACCTCATTATATGATGTTACTCTGTCTTATAATTTCACCATGATTATGATGTTACTATGTTATGCAGTTATGATGTCATGATTATCATATGATTTCCTTATTTTACGATTGCAGTATATGTTTATATGTTTTCCTTAATGAGATGTGAAATATATGATTCGGTACGTGGATACCATCTTCTTATATGAATTGCTGAAATGTTATATGTCATACGCATCTATGATGAGCTAAAAGGTTACATGAAATAAAATGATAACATGGATCAATTGGCGATCAATGGAAAATGCTTTCTATAAATTGTATTTTTCAAAACACTAACCTACAGGACACAGGGGCTATGGGATAGCCAGTTACTTGATCTGATATATATTGGAAAGGAAAAACATGTTCATACAGCAAACCTTAGCAGCCAAAATGAGGATACGATAACACAAACTGATAATCCCGATAGCAGCAAGTATGAGTTGATAAGGGCGTAGGCCCAGTATGTTGAAAGGGATGGATGTGTTTCCCACCCTATGGTTCCATGAGACCCGAGGTCGTGGGAGGGCCGTGCTGAGACACGCTCCCCATGTTGTTGTGATGACGATGGTCGGATGCCTACTAGGGGAGGATAGGTCCGCTGTTCAGCCGACGCTATCGCTCTCAAGTTCTATGTGGTCAGATCGGTGAGTCCGACATCCACTGTTGTACTAGCGGAGGGAGGATAGGGAGGATGCTGGACGTAGGTTATGATGGGAGGATGTGTTAGTTAGTACTGTTGGGGGTTTAGTATTCCTTGATTCCGAGTTAGTGGAAGTAGGCACCCTTCCTGTACTTGATTGATTAAACTAATGTAAACATAAAGACAATGATGTTAAATCGTAAAGGGTTAACTGTTAAATAACCGAGGATGTTAAAGTAATTATACTATATATTATGCTTGCTCTTCTGCATGGGGGTAGATACTATTATTAGTTAGCAAGTATGCATAGGCGGAATGGGGTTTGTTTATAGTACATATCCGACATGTGCATACACTGGCCATGCATGCACACCTTGTACGTGTACAATATTACTGGTATATAACATACTTGTCATGCTTGAATAGTAGTATAAATGTCATATATAACTCAGTTAAGGATACATCAATCAACTTAGGTAATGAATGGTTAGGTTGTCAATGTGTAAATAAGTGAATTAGTAATTATATGAAAACATTGTAATAATAAACTAAGACAACTGTCGTCAGTTAACATTGTCATAGGAGAACTGTTGTGAATAGGGTAATGATAGTGTCTAATTAATTAGTAAAATTGTTTAAGCCCTCACAAGTGCTTTGTTTATAAGAACAAGGATGCTATGTTGATGATAGGGTACTCATGTGATAAACAAATAATTAAGAATACTATTGTTAAATGGTGATTTAATTATTATTATTGTTAAATGGTGATTTAATTATTATTATCAATTAATAAATGGTGATCTTATTATTATTATTACTTAATTAATAATATTCCAGCAACATTTATATAAGTAAGATTTAAAATATTGATTTATAAATTTATATTGTGTGATTATTTCCATTTCAAAAGTTAGCCATAATAGGATAATCCTTTTTGGAATGAACGTGATGTGATGGAAAATGGTTATTTAATTATTCAATGTTAATCTTGGAATTTAAACCTCAAGCTAAGTAGTCTCGACGGATAAGGTGGACCATTAAGACACATCATGTCCAAGTTGAAAAGGGGCAACTAATTATATAATATTTTATTAATTACATTAATAACATTAAATACCAAGGATAGCGAATAGACTTGTATTTAATGAAGCTTGTCCCGAATGGATAACCTTTGGGTGATAATCCCCACCGTAATAAATACTTACGACCGTCAATCCAAAACCAACTAATTTTTCCATGAGAGTAATTAATTATACATTTTTATAACGAACCGTGTATGAATGAACTGGTGATAGGAGTAAATGTTGAGGGGCTCGAGAGGGGGATTTCGGGGCGGTGGAGTAAGCCCAAGATATTCTCGAGGAAGGGAAATTATATAGGGGGGGAGAGCTTGGAGAAAGGGGAGGTTTTTTTTCATGCGGGAAGAAAAGAAGTTTGGAGAACAGAAGTTGGGAGAACAGAAAGTTTGGAGAACAAAAAGATTTTGAGAACAGAAGGAAAGACTGCTCTCAGGATTATCAGATTGTGGGCTCGGGGGCTTGGAAATCCTTTGATTTCCAAGGGCCAGCAAGATAATAGCTGGTCGGTAGGGTGGACACTTCAGTTTGGCTGTCTAAGAGGTTATACAACCTACTACAACCTACGGTTAGCATCAGCATCAGGTAATTTCCTTGTCATTTACGTTATTTGATTATTATGTTAAAATCTTACTGTAAACATGCATAACTTGCTATTTACTGATTTACTAAGTTGTGAAACCTATTCTTATGCTGGAACATGATTGTTGAAAAGAAAATAACGATATGTTTGTTTATTTTAAATTACGAATGTAAGGTTAGTGAAAACACGACAGTACACTAAATATTATTTAGGCACATAGTAATTCTTAGAAATTTACTTTTATAAACTGATAAAGTTTAAAACGTAGAAAATTAACCCTGAAATTTTACATAGTACTCTGCTGTAAAAACAGAGCACTACATGGATGGTCATCATAATCTCGGATTATGTTATGATCCTTGGAGTTGGGATTAGCCGGAACGAGGATTGGGAGATTCTTTCGAGAGGATATTTGTGTGTGTTCTTACGACCCCATTAGCTCATGGGTTTGGGGTGAAGAAGAATAACCCCGATATGGTAGGGAGGTCAACTGAGGCTCACTCGGTATTTCGTTAGGAGATTGGATTGGATTGTGCGGAAACCACTTCGAGGACTCCATCGATTCGCTGGACCAACTGCCAAAAATATGTTTGAAGTATCTTTATTTTACTTATTTTGCTAAATCTTTTGAGAATGAATAAATCTGGGTATATTGTTTTATATATATTGACATTCATGTACTACAATAGATAGAACTAGATCTCTGACTTCTATATCTTCTTCTTCAAAAAAAAAAAAAATCGTACTGGAAGTGTTTTTTTGGGACCCCGAAAAGGGGGTCCCTACAACGCTGCCTATGCATTAAATGCTCACATCTGCCAAGACAGTGGCGTTCCACCGTGGATGGTGTAATGCACTTGAGCACGTAATAGTATCGTGGTGTTAACAGTTTCGTGATGAGTTGTAAACATACTGGTTCGATGGTTAACTGAGCTGGCTCTTTCGTGGTTCCTTCATGGTAGTAGTAATGATAGCTCATTTAATGTGTTTGGTTTGCTTAGTGTTCATGAAACTGTCCCAGTGATCTCCACCGTTGATCTAGAAGGGTTTCGATGGATGAGAATAAACCCTACCTCCACTAGTTTAATGTGTTTATTGTTTTCTTGGCATTCGATGGTAGTGGCTCTACGTTTGGACGACAGGATGAGGGTCTTTAGGGTTCTTGTTTTGCAATTTTAGAGGCATAATGCCTACATTTTGAACCCATGACTTGTGGAAGGTTTAAGAGTCGAGTCTCTCATAGTGGTAACATACCACAGTTGGTAGCTTAGAGTCTGGTTCTTAGTGGTGATTTGAAACTCAGGCCTGTGAGAGTTTTTCTTTTTAGAATAGGGTTCATGTGAAGCTTACACTTGCAGCATTTTTTTTAAGGTTCGAAAGTGAGAGGTCAAGTCTTCGTTAACAGTTGATACAGGTCTCGACGTTTCATAACTGTTCACTGGGGGTGAACTCGAAGTTGTCTCCTTTGTTCTTGATATTTGACTAATGTCCATGGAGTATTGGTTGCAGTTGCACTTGTCTGGCATTTTTGCTCTATGCTAACATTAAAAAGGTAGTGTGCTTCAAAAACTTTCGTGTAGCTTCCATACTTGAACGTTAATACGGTAAGAGTTGTTTGATCGATTATGAAATCATTCTTTTTAAAGGAAACTAGTTTTTAACCACAACTCCCATGTAATTGCAGGTGCAGAGGTTCAGTGGCTTCTCCAGTCTCGGTGTTGATAGTTGGCTACTGCTACCCATCCGGTAAGCCTCGAAGGTTTCCATGTAACTCTGGTTAGATGGAAGTGATGGCCTCCAAATATGCATTCTGCAATCTTCATGTTTATCTTTGATAATTTGTATTTCATATATTTAGGGTTTGTAAAAATGTAATAGCTTGGGGAGGATATTACCTCGACCCAAAGGGCACGAACCCTGTTGATTTTGATTTGTAATAGTCGTGGGGAATTGTTCTTATTCACAGAATTGGATAATCTAAAAATCATATGTTTCAATGAAAAATGGTAGATGTTTGAAATTTATGGAAGGGTTTTAGCGTGTGTGTAGTTCGTCGATTTTATAAATGCTGCGTTTTAATTCTATAAGAACTTCGAGGGTTAGGATTTGACTCTGTTCAAAATGTATGGTTTTGATTTTGCTCCTCGTTAAGATCTATAGAAACGAATGCAATTTGAAAGTTTAGTATTATGGCAATAAAAAATGTAATTGGCGTTATGTTTATGAACTGTTGGTTGTGAGCCAAGAGTCGATGATACTATGAAGAAGAAACAAAATCTCATGTTTGGAAACCTGTTATGAAAGATGATAATAATATGTTGTATGTTGAGATTGAGTCTGCAACTGTTATGATATAAACATATATATATATTTCAAATACTATAACTTAGAAAGATAATTCTTATACTTTTAGAAAGGGAAAACTAATTGTTTCTAGACAACTAATATTTATAGAATGAAGAAAACATTACTGTGAATTTTGAAAAATAATTATCTGTACAGAAAATGATAAGGAAAACACTGATACATGTATACATAGGAAATTAATAGTAAGCAGAAACTTAAGAAAATATAACATTTTTATCTTCTCATTCACATGGCTATTTTTCTTATCATTTATCTATCTAACTTAATTTGTCTCTATACTAGAGTACGATGCAGATCCACTTGCATGGAGAAAAATGTATAGAACTATTTTATTCAATCAAAATCATTTCTATAGAGAATCTTAACTTACTCAGAAACAGAAATGATTGCATTTGTCTAAATAAACGTACAAAATAAAAAAAACAATTTTAATTCAGTTAGAAACTTTAAAATGTTTGGAGATAGAAAAGATAATGGAACCTGTAATCGATGATAGGGCCGACAAACACCCAAGGAGGCTTGTTCCTCCTAACCTATTCCAGAAGAAGCACCCTAACTGCTGGCTTCTTGTGAACCCCCGTGCCTGATTACTGAACCACTAAGTAGATGGAATTTGTGTAGAAGCAAGGCAGTCAATATGCCTTTAACACTCAGCATAAAACTCCTAAATTTAGAACATGCTTTCAACACTCAACATCAAACTCCTGAAACTCAATAGACTTTTGTAGACTCACAACATGATCAACAACTTAGCATATCCCATCATCAAATCTCTTGGGTGCAAACAAAGCAAAACCCCAAGGTAAATTTTAGGAAAAGTGATGAACCTCAGTTCATAATTTGATGGCTATTATATAGACTGCCTAGGTCTTTGGTGGTCAGTTTGGAATAAATGAGCCTCAAGATCCATCTTTTAGGGCACTATGACCACATTTCAAGGGAGTTGTCCCATACCAACAGCTAGTTAGTTGCATCATGATGCTGCCACTTGTCCATTGCCTACTACCCCAGAGTCTATTCCACCTAGTGGGTCAGTAACCACTCTTTCAATAGTCCTCTTAGGTGTTTGTCTCCTATTTTATTTATTAAATAATAAAATATTGTGCAAATTACAGTCATCCTTGGACACCTGTACAAAAGTTAACATAATGTTTTTCCAACATAAAATGTTCTTCAGCAAAAAGGGTATGTGACAATGGTTTACCTGAACTCGGGCTACGTCCACAAAACCTTCTTTTATCACATTTATTAATAAGGGGATTACATACCCCAACTTTAGTTGTTGCCATACTTTCTTTCTACTTCTTCAATACTCTTTCATTGAGGTACTCATAAGAAAATTCTATAATCAACTATGACATGAATTGGCAGAGTTCTTTCCAACATTCAATCTTAAAAAGAATACCAAGATATATTCCCTCAACACCTATCAAATTTCTTTTCATCTTTTGTGTCTACAACAAAAGATAAATCTACTAAGTTTGCTTAGTTCTAATGATATAAATATTCATACTATTGATATATATCGAAGGACTTACCTTTAGCTCCATTGTCAAAGGTATATATATGAATTATAATCACTTAATCCAGATGATATAGAATCTTCGTATTAATTATATATACATAGCCATAATGTAGCTTAGCTCCATAATAAAGACATATAAATTATAATTATTTATATCAACATCCTACACTCTCCAAGCGCTTGTGCTGTCTTGTTAGTTATGATTTTTATGAGTAATACAACTCTATAACCTCCCAAATAAACGTGTTAACCTAACTTTCAGAACAGGGTGAATATTATAATAGTTTAATATTGCAAAACTCTGTGCTGGATTCAGTTTTGGAGTGACATTAGGTAAAACGTGAGTCGACTATGAAGCAACACTCCTAAAACCTTAAATTCGACAGCAGCTAGATTGACAAAGAAATCTCAACAGGGTTCCACTCCAAATGTTACAAGGGCCAAACTATAAATATATAATTTAAAGAAAAGATTTTGAAAATAAGGACTATACTCAGAGTTTCTCTGCGGATTCTAAGCAGTATAAAGACATATGAAACACAACCATTCATACCCTATCTTCACTATCCCGGTAAGGGTAAATCAAATCCCAAGACGTACTAAAAATAGAATACCCTATAAAATTCTGATAAAAAATAAACAAACACAGTGATCCGATCATGTGTCTCTGCTTATGAAACTCTTGTCAAAAATATATTAGTAGTTTTCTATGATAAAAGGATATATGCAGAGTTTTCTAAATCACGACTTCAATATAAAATGAAAAGGGGCAGAGACTAGCACTTTCATTCAATTAAAAGAAGCATGGATTATTTAACCCAGAGGAACTCTATGGTGACAGAGATGATGTAATCAAGCCCTACGGTTTCGCGTAAACAAATAAACCTTAAGCATAGAGGTGAGTTTTTCCGATTCACTCAGGCTTACGATAGTAGGTCACATAACAACCAATCCTCAAATAGTAACCACTCCATATTTCAGCACTCACGCTGTTGCATCCAATTCAGAATATATAATAATAATAATATCCGAATTACCACACAGTGGAAGCATTCATGAAAACTTGTAACTAGAGACTCAACTGCGCAGGGTCCATAAGGCAAGCTCCATGATTTCGTGGAAACCAGTATATGTAAATATACATTGGAAATCATAGAAAAATAATAAAAATGAAAATCGATAGGGTACACGATATTTCAGCATCAAAATATACCTATCTTACTTCTCAACGGAATTGATGAAACTGCACATATCTACAAAGAAATCGATGTAGAGGTATAATGACCGAGGGAAAAATATATAAATATATGTTTTCTAATACTGAAGATCAGATACTATATACGGATCCATCTTTGCTGTGATTGAGTACAACATAACTTTATCACAGTTCAAGCATATACATATAATCTATCACTATTTTCAATAAATAGTTTATAGTCAAGGATTCGTGTAATGTAGCTTCTACCATGGAGTATATAATGTATATGTCCTACAATAATTGCGAAGCAACCATCTAACACAGGGAATGTAAAGTACATAACTCACCTTCTGTGAATCACATCCATCTATCACATAGAACCTTACCGCTATCTTGATCAAGGTCAAGCTCCTCTTATATCTTTCTGTCATATCAGGGACCTGCCTTGCCTATTCTGAACTATGTTTCCCCTCCCGACTGTCACATAACATTTCAACATAAATACTAAAGGGGAAGTAATTCTCAGTGTTCATTTCCCCTTTCCAAATTATCCTTCCTTCTTTCAAACTGCACCTAACTCTTGTCGAGACTATCCATCGTAGAGATGGAAAGTACAATGCAGAGATATACTGCTAGAGCAATCTGGCTCTGCGCTAGCTCTGTCGAGATCTCCTGAAAATATTTCCCTCTAATTCCACGGCATCCCCCCACTTCACACAGTTCTGTCTACTTAAAAACAAATTGTATTACCTTCCGTTCGAGGATAGATGGGAAATCCAGTAATTAAATCCTTAGTCTAAGTGTCTAGAGTCCTCACCTCACTAGGGAGACAAACTACCATAAAATTCTTCTAAAATCAACGACCAGTAGTTAATTAATTCACCACTATTACACGACTTATCTCCACTACAACCACAAACTTAACCTTATTCTTCTTCGAGGAAAGGTGGCACTGTGGAGAAGTTTCTGTGTTCCACTAAGGATACCATCACCCATAATCTGTCCATAAATTCCCAACGATACTCTAGTAACCGTTTAGTTTTCAATAACCTGTGCCCTAATATAGCACAATCTCCTCGAAAGCCAATAGTTTACATTAGTCTCTCTCTTTATGATAGAAAAACAACATTCTCAAAGTATGCCCAAGAAAAATTTCTATGACTTAAAAAAATTACTTAATCTACGAAGGGTCTTACATATGTGCTTAATATATATATCTCACACATAATCTATCATAACCAAGGCATATCTAGAATGTTTTATCATATGTTATTATTTTAACAATTCTTTGTTTTATCCTTCATATGTATTCTCATATATATATATAAATATGTTTATTGTTACCAAAACATGTATATATATATATGTATCGACCATATTTTAATTATATCAAAATATATAACTATTCAGATTGCATAATGGTGCCTAAACTTGGCCAAAAGAGATCATTTTTAACTATTAATCTTTATTAAATATTTCTTAGCTTTTTGAGTTAGAAGATAGGAATCAAAGAAACACTTATCCTTACCTAAGTCTAGGTCCTTCATTTCATTTAAACTATAAGTAATTTAGCGAATAACTAACTTTTCCTTACATATTAGTGATTTCAAAGAGGGAACGTTATCACACGTAATGGAATAATGCTTTTCTTCCATTACTTTAATAACAACTGTTTTTCTTAAAATAGTAAGTCCTTTACTCCATATACTTCATTTTTATACTTATACAAATATAATACTCTAATGAATGTATTTATATCACCCATAGGCATGCATTGTCAAATCCTTTATTTATTTTTCATATATATATATAGAACATATAAATATATATGTTTATATATCTAAACACATCTTTTAACAACCATACATATACATGTATGATGACTCTTTTTGCTTACCTTTCATACATATATATAAATATGTATACAGATAAATACATATTTTTAATATATATTAAATCATTTATCTTAAAGTGGTGCCCTCTAAATACTAATTATGGTTATCATAATAGTTTAATATGTTTATTAATTCATCTTCTAAACTTCAAGTTATTAGGTGATTGTCTTTAGTTTATTCTTTTCTAGTACTTGGAGGCACTAAGATAACACCTGTCATCTACTCATGCTTTGGTTACACACGCCTTTTCCCTAGTGGCTTCACTTGCCTGTCGCTTAATTGCATTCGCAACTTTCAGTGACCTACATCTATCACCTGTGTTTCCAACTTTAGAAATAATACCATTACAACCAACGATTACTGGTGGGGCATTGGCCTTGAGCTCCTCACTAGTAACGATTACAATAATTATTTACATTCATACAAATTATTAGGGAAAAAAGGAGGGATGTTACATTCCATCTACAAACATAAAACAATGTGTAATGGGTGTATCTACATTGTTGGGAATAATGAAAATTAAAATAGATAATATACATGGATGTAAATTAAAATTCGGTGTACCATAGAAATATTTGCGTCTCGAGTGTCAAACATTCTTTAAAAATAATGCCTCATGCCATATGTCAACAACTGGTATGTTGGATGCACTCCATACTTTACCTTTTACATGATTTATAACCTGTAAGAAATCATTCATTTAACATTTATGGTTTTTGTTGTCCTATTACACAAAATGAAAAAAGTAAAACATCATAGATACTTACAAAATCCACAATTAATTTTTGATATGCCAACACATACTCACAACCCTTGCTTAACCTGGAATGTCAATCAATTCTTCTGAGGTCTCCTCTTTGTATGTTAAGACATGTTTCAAGACATCCAAGGATGGTCAGTGAAAACAACAAAAATGAATATTAAGATCACAACCACTATAACATCTTAATTTGATACAAATAAATCACAAATACTCATAAACTTTGCTATCAACCCCTTTTTCTCTTGACTTCCTCTCTTGTGTACTAAATGGGTCCGTTTTGTTTTGTTTTTTGCAACAAAACAATTGAAAATTAATATTTAATGTTTTATTAATTAATGAGATGTACATATGGAATCTTGTGGAGAGTCTGCGGTGGGTGAGTTATAGTCAATGTTTCCAGCCATTCTTGACTCATCATCAGGACATTAGCGATGCCAAGGAAAACTTCTCCCTCATCAATTCCTTAAATACATAATAGTCAAAGAAGGGGGGGTGGTTTATGGAGCCGACTTCTAGAGTTTTGGGAAAATAATTAAGTTCAATTCTATGTCCATTGGTTGTAGCCTGGGTGGTTGGGAGGAATGTTTGTTACCCTCCCCACCCAGGTTCAATTCTTGTAAGTGACATATTGCTCTTGTTGAGCCCATATTGTAATGATTGTAATTCGTGCCACCTTGATTCTCTAGAATAGGAGGTGGTGACCATTTCCCTAGGTGGACTAGCCCTCTAACAAACGGCGAACCACCCTTTAAAAAAAAAAAATTAAGTTCAATTCTCATGTTAATTAATGGTAAGTTTTTATTTATTAGGGTTTGTTACAATAAATTCTTAAATATTTGTCTTTTATTTTATTATTTTTAACATTAAAGTTTAATTAAGTTTTTTTATTTTTATTTTCAAATTATTTTTTTAATATTATTTAGTACAATAAATTATTATTAGTTATGTTTTCTATATTAATTTATATGTAGGTTTAAGTTTATAATTTCAATTTCATATTTAATTCTTTTAATTTTAATTATGATTAAACAATGAATTAATATTAGTGTTGTTTCAAATTTAATTCTTTTTATTTAGAAAATTATTATTTAGTTTTGAAATTTTATTATTATTATTATTCGTAATTAATTTTAATATTATTATTAATTTAATTTGAATTGTTATTTGTTAATAAATTAATTTTAATAGTGACGAATTAATTTGTTAATAGTGGGTTATAACATATTAAGTTGTTTAGTTGATTAGAATGAAATTATTAAATAATTAATTTAATTAATTTGATGATTTAATTAATTTTAAAATTTTAATTTTAATTAGGGTTTATTTAATTAGGGAAAGGGTTTATTACTATTAAATTTATAATGTTATTAAGTTGATCAATTTTTTTTAATTTAATTTGATAAATTCATATAGTTTTAGGTTTTTTATATGGGTTTTAAGGTTTATTAAATTCAAATCTTTTGGTTTTGAAATTTTAAGTTAATTCCTATTTAAATTATAGTTAAAATTTTTAATTACATAAGCTTAATTGGATTAAGTTAGAAACTTGGCTTATTTTGTGAGGTTAGGTAGCCAGGTTTTACTAATGGTTAGGTCGTCATCTCTATTCAAGCATTTAGGGTTCTTAACTATCTCAATTGCCTCCTTGGTTCTTCTTTTGGACCAATTATCAACTTGAGCCAACCCCTTCATGTCATCAATCCTAATTAGGTGCTTAGTGTCATGGGAGTGCTTTGCTAGTGCGAATTTGTGGGTTCGATCTAGATGGATATCTGCACAGTGTTCCTTAACCCTTATTCGAAAGGACCTGCATGTTTCACCAATGTAGGATTGCTCACAATCACAAGTGTAGATGGGGTTTTCACCCCTGCTTGTGCAAAAGGGAACCTACTAAGGGAAGGGACCCTTAGTAGCAAGTTAAAGGGAAGTGACAAAAAACTAAACTAATCATAAAAACAAGAAACAATCCATTCTAACATCTACATGAGATTCAAAAACATTTTTTTAAAGAAATAAACCATTCACTTTCAAAACCAAATAACAAAGAATCTTTAATTTTTATATTATGGGCAAGCAAGGGCTTGCAAAAGATTTACCTTAGAGATGAGGCTGGCGGAGTCCTGACAGTGTGTTTTGAATCTTTTTTGGTTCCGTACTCTCCTCCTCAATGCCTTTGGTGGTGGCTAAGATTTCTTGTCTTCTCAAGGGAGGTCAAAGCTCAAAGATGGATGACTGAGGCTTTGACAAAAGATAAGGGTAGAGTAGATGAGGGATATGGAAATGAGGGGCCTCCACCCCTTTTTATAAACTTAAATTAAGGTTTTAGGGATTTTTAGGGTTTTTGCCCTATTTTCTCTTTTTTTTTTGTCTTTTGAGTTTTATTCCCTATTATTTTGATTTTAACCCTCTTTTGGGGTTTTGGTATGTGTTTGAGGGAATTTTGGGCATTTTTGGTACCCATTGGGTTTTCTGGGGTTTTGGAGGCTAGGTTGGTAGGAAATTTGGTCAACAGCGGTGTGTGTCCAAAGAGATGAGTTGGTGAGCACTTTTTTGGTGTTAATAGATTGCCCCCTGATGTGTGAGGGTAGGAGCGCATCGTATGACTGATGGACATCATAAGTACTATGGTTTTCCTGGGTGATAAGTAGTGGAATGGAGGAGAGCACAAACATGTTGGAGACTGGAACACGAGGTCTATACTAACTTCCAAGAACTAAAAAATACATGTCTGACAAAGGAGTATCTCAACATATGGATGAGGCAGGCACACCCAAGCCCATTGTCAAAATATAATAATGACATCCAAGAAAGGGGACCGAAACATTACATGAAAAAATTGTTGTGTACATCATATTGGTTCGGAGGCGACCCAAATCTGGGAATACCCATGGTCTGACCATGGATGATGTGAATAACTGATACACTGGAAAACATTCGTCACTCTGATTGTGGTACTAGAATGACTAGTAAAAAAGCTGGATCTGAAGGTGTCTAACAACTGTAACTCAAAGAAGCATGCAACTGGGGTGCTTCCATAAAACTATTGCCAAGCGCAACCTGGATATCTATAGGAACATGTGACTGATTGTTTCCTCAAGTAGAATCCCAAATGTTCTGGAGTCAGGTGACATCCGAGCTCTTCAACTCGTAATTGAAACGACCGATACCCTGTACGAATCTCAACAATGCGATCAAGGTGTTGACGTCGAGCATGTGAGAAACAATCATTGGAAAAGGCACTAAGGTCTCCTTTCAAAAATGATCCATAGGCACTCACCACCGGTGGCGATGAGTCCAAGGCATAGGGACCTTTGGGTCTATCCTCTGGAATAGATTGGTTGGAGTTGATAGAGGGAGACCTTGCAATGACCAAGGCAATGATGTTTCCTTGATAGGAGTGTGAGGTGTATAACCAAAGTCTGATAGTACTGATGGTGGGACTGACATACTGTGGAGATGGGGAATAACTGGGGTCATAGAGTGGGTGGACTCAAACTTCCTCTCTTCAGAGCATGATGACATGGTTGACCTGGCAGCATATGGATTAAGGGATTAGGGGTATGTATTGCAATGGGAGAGATTCGAGAGGGTAAACTGATGTATGCTATCGGGAAACTCTGAAGGTGGTATATTGCAGAATGTTCTGAACAAAGGTGAGAATAATGGGGAAGCTGCCATGATAGTGTGACTAGACATGATCTGTTGTGGCACTGAGAGGCACTGTTCGGGCCTTCTTCATTGTTTAAGGAGCTCCAAGAAGGGATAGAAGTGTGCTCAATAGTGGTATTGTTGTGTGGATTGGTAGGATCCCAGGACAGTTCATGCTTGTGTGTGCTTTCAATTTTAAGGAGTTTGAAAGCAGTAAGAAGACTTTGAGATGTGGAGAAGTACCATCATGTGGATTTATGCGAGCCCAGCACGGTGCATGCTCATGGTCATTTTCAATTTTAGATAGTCTGAAAATTATAAGAGGACTCCAAGGGGGTTCTTTTTCATGTATTAGTCTCCAAAGCCCGAAAACGCGTAAAAGGATGCAATGAAGAACTCTTCTAGCCAGTGTGACTAGAGTATTCCTTTTTCCTAATTAGTCTACAAGGTCTGGAAAAGGGGTAAACTTATACCAAGTAGACACCCTTTCAGATACATTTAATGAGCATGAAACGAAGCAATATTTCTCAGCGATCTTTTCATTGTTTTAGGAGTCATAAAAGTGCTTAAAAGATAGGGCTTCCTTGTGGGTTCATGAATGATAGCAAAACAATGCCATAATTGGAGTATGGATGGAGTGGATGGCTCATGTATAAGTTGTGATGCACAATCTCGTAGAAACTCGGCGGCGGTCGATGTGGCGCGCAAACTGAGGCGGCAAGGTGTAGGGACACAATGTCAAAGAGTTTTCTACTGAGAGCAGGAAATGATCTCAAGCCTCATCATGAGCATGGGAAATTGAATCCGTCGATACAAAGGACATAAAAAACAGACAATGGCTGATGTGGCTCGCAAACCAAGTCGACAAGGGAATTTTGAAAAAATGCCCAAATGTTATGAGGGTGATAGCGAGAAATGATCTCAAGAATCATCATGAGCACGGAGAAATGAATCTGAAGATATAAAGAACATCGAAAACGAACAATGGATGATGTGGCATGCAAACCGAGTCAACAAGGGGATTTTGAAAAAATGCCCGAAAGTTATGAGGGTGATAGCGAGAAATGATCTCAAGCATCGTCATGAGTATGGAAAACTGAATCCGGCGATATAAAGAATGTAAAAAATGGAAAACAGCCAATGTGGCATGCAAACTGAGGCGAAGAGGGAATTTTGAAAAAATTCCCGAAAGTAATGGTTGTGAGAGCGAGAAATGATCTCAAGCATCATCACGAGCACGAAAAACTGAATTCGGTGATATAAAGGACGTAAAAAATGGACAACGACTGATGTGGTACGCAAACAAGGTGATGAGGGCACTAAAAAATTCCCGAAAAAGGTGCTAGTGAAAACTAAAAACGAACTCAACCGCTGTGAAGTTCTGGGTGTGCTGAGTTCATTGGTATCAACGGTTTAAGAAACAGGCATCGGATGATCCCGTAATGGCAAAAGGAAAATAAGGCCAATGTCTATAAATAGTAAGTTGTCCCTCATAATAGGTGTCATTTGTGGGTGGTGAGTTTGACAGAGGATTAGAGGATGTCAGAGCTAAGAGTTAAGATTGTGGGAGATTTCAAAGGTGGATTTTGATTTCGGGAGTTGCAGGTAAGAGCTCATGTCCTTAGCTTTGTCATTTAAGCATTGTAATTGGGTTTGGGGCCTCAGGGGAGGCGTACCATTCATAAATGGGAAACTACATGGCATAGCGCGGGTTCTGGATGGTTTTGTGTGCTCTGGACCGCAGCAATGGCCAAGGAAACTACACTGCAAGGCGCGGTTTCCTCGCTCAAAGGTGCGGTTCATGGCACACTTGGGCATCCGGAATGCACATTGTGCATCGCGGGTGAGCCCAGCCTAGGTGCGCTCTAAAGCGCAGCTTTCAAAGGGTAAAGTGCACTTTAGAGCACAACTAGGGACTGTTGTGGCTTCTCTCTACAATGCATCTTTCCAAGAGGAAAGCGCATTGCACAGTGCAGGTAAAGGATTTTTAAGTGTGCTTTGCAGCGCACGTTTCAAGGGAGAAAGTGTGCTCCAGAGGGTATTTGAAAGTTGAGATTTTATGTTTGGATGTGGACCTAATGAGTTTACTATTGTGATTTCTAGGATTCGAGAGGTCGTATGGAGAGTGGGAGGTTCCTCCCAACATCCGGAGGTGAATCTGGATGGACATGGTGCTTCGGGAGGCACTGGCTGATAGTGGGCTCCTGAAGTTTGCAGAGATCCCATATATGCGTTCAACACCTCTGTTGCTGAACAAGTTAGTTGAGTTCTGGGATATAGACATCGAGGCTTTTATGATTCAGGGTGAGTGACTCGACCTTACCCTGAAAGATGTCTATATTTTGACTGGATTGCCCAGGTTGGGAATGGTTGCTGATACATAGCCAAGGAGGCTGGGGAACATTTTGATGCAGATTTTATTGGACTGGCATTGTCTGCCAGTGGCGGAGGTGAACGACTCTTCACTCATGCTGTGTGATATAGAGAGTCTGACTACCTAGGCGATTGCGGCGTTGGTGGTACGATTTTTGGGGTCTCATGACCCTAACCGGATCTTGGGAGGGAAGATGTTACTGATAGAGAGCATCCTTCATGAGACATATTATGGATGGGGATAGATGTCCCTAACTGTTGTTCGGCGTGAGCTCAACAGGGTACGATAGTTGGGAAGCGAGTTTTGTTTCCCCTCTTTCCTATGTGCATTTTTCTTTGAACGGGTCCAGACACTACAACCTCACAGAGTTGTTCTGGAGGTGCCACCGACAGAGCTGCGGATGCGTCGATGGAGCGAGATGATGACTCTTGGGGGTGGAGGGCTTGTGGACCGTTTCTTTATAGAGGAGTTTTTTTTATAGTGGATGCAGATACTGGTATCCATTGAGGATTACCCTTATGCCGTGATGGATTATCGGGGAGACCTAGAGATTCTGAGGCCTCCTGATCAGGCTTGGGGACCAGATGGTATGTCTATGTTATTTTATCTGTTGTTATGCATTATGTTGTAGCTAGTTGGTTTTTGTTGACATTTTGATGATTTCGTTTTGCATATGTGGGACCTCGACCACCACAAGGGAATCAGATGTAGAGAGGCCATGTGGAGGGGATAGACCTCGTAGGTCATGGACATGGGCGTCGTCGGAGTTCTGCAGTTACTCTAGATGTTTTGCGGCATGGGATTGATCAGCTCCTAGAGGGGGTCGAGAGCGATGGTTGGCATCATCTAGATCAGGAGTTGATAGATATATGTTATGATGCTCCATAAGAGTGGAGACCTATCATGGGGCGCATTGCGATGGCCGCACAGAAAGTGAGAGATTTCGCTCGAGGGGAGGCACCTTATCGTGGGGAGGAGGGTGAGGATGATCCCGAGGAGGATAAGCTTAGAGAGGAGGACCTTGAGGAGGAGGATCCAGAGGAGGAGCTACCTGAGGAGGAGCTGGGGTAGGATTAGCTAGAAGCATAGGCAGTTGCAGTGACTGCTGCCAGGGTAGGGGAGTCAGAGGGGGATGATGATGATGAGGACTAATGGGAGGATTCTGACTAGGGAGCCTGATAGGGATGCCCCCATTGTGATGATCATATGGGATTTTTGTATATACGGCTTATGATATTTACCGAGGATGTTATTGGGGCTCCTCAATGTGTTGATATGTGTATTTGGGTACAGTGGGTACTTATGACATTTTCATGATATATATGTATATTTATGGCACGTGGATGGATTTTGTGATGATGTTTTGTTTTTGATGCACGCAGATGCACTTATCATGTTGTTTGTGTGATATGCACATGGATGCAGTTACGTTTATGCACGTGGATGCAATTGTGATTATGCATGTGGATGCAATCGTTGTAATGATTTCTTTTTGATATTTTTTACATTATATTGTTATGTACATGTGGGTGGTATGGTTATCTATGTATGATTGATTCCCTACAGATGGTGATTCATATGCCAGTCTAGAATGTTGTTAGGCATTTGGTCTGCTACACTTTTTTGATTTTGTGGGACACGAGTGAATGTAATTGATTCAAACTATATGATCATTTGTCTAGTGTGCAAGAACTTTCTAAAAAGGTAGGGGTCCCATACTTGGCAATGGTTGTTGAGTTGAGAGACAAGCAGCTGGGATTCAAGAAACACACAAAGGTGACATATGCCCATATGGAGGGTGGTGGTCAGTAGACCAGCCACAGCATCGCACTTAGCGTAGTTGTTGGTAGCAGTGCCTATGTACACACCATCAAGGTGGATTAGCTCTTGTGAGGGGGAATACAAGACCCAAGCTACAGAGGCAAGGTTTGGGGACCAACAACTTGTGCCATCGGCAAAACCGATGTAAGGTGTTGGGAGGGAATCCATCTGTGATCATGCAGGAAAACAAAAGTGTAAAATATTTATGGGAAAAAACATAAAACAAAAAGAAATCAAACTGTATAATAGGGGCAGGTGGGTCCCCAAAAGCGATGTTATGGGTAGAATTGTTTAAGGTACAACCCATTTCAAGGGTTGCGGAGGGGGGTTCCTTCCGAATTGGTGAGCATGCATGCCCCATGTCCCAAATAGGTATGTACTATATATGGGCCTTGCCACATGGAGTCAAATTTTTGTTTCCCAGTCTTAGCGTGTGCTTGGTCATAGACGAGGACTATCAAGGTCTCCTTCTCGAAAATTGCAGGGATGAACATGTTTGTCATAGCTTGCTTTTGAGTGGTTTTTAGTAGCCTCAATGGTTTGGAGGGTTGTCCGATGATCCTCATTGGCTTGCTCTGGGAGGATGAGGCGTTGTTCGAGCAGGGAGGTATCAGGTAGGAGTTCGACAATGATGTGGAGTGCAAGAATCAAACACTCAATGGGGAGGACTAATTCAATGCCATGTACTAAGTGGAAAGGGGTGAACCATGTGGTTGTTTTCATGGATGTGTGATAAGCACATAATGCTGGGAATAACATGTGGTGCCAGTTGGACTTATGGCAATCGACAGTACACTGAAGAATGGTCTTCAGTATTTTATTTATGGCCTCTACCTGGCCATTCCCTTGGGGGTAATAGGAAGAAGAGTGTTGATGTTTGAATTTAAGAAGGATAGAGAACTCCTTCGAGATGGAGTCTTTGAAGTATCTATCTTGGTCAGACACAAGTTGTTGGGGGACACCGAAACGAGTAATGACATGATTAAGAAAGAAACGGCCTGCAGTGTTAGCTTTGCAGTTAAACGTGGTGATGGCCTAAGCCCACTTGGTGAAGTATTCTACGGCTACAACGATGTATTTATGACCACTTGCCGATGGAGGGTTGCACTCCATGAAGTCAACGGCCCATTTGTAGAAAGGGCCAATAGTTACAATTGGGTGAAGGGGGGCGGGTGGGGTGCTTGGTTTGGGTGAAAAGAGCTAGCAATTGCGGCAATGTTCGATGGTAGTGATGTAGTATATAAAGAGGGAGGGCCAAAAATACCTAGCATGGATAAATTTTTGGGCGGTGGCCATCCCTGAAAAGTGTCCACCACAAGCTTTTCTGTGGAAATCCTTAAGGACTTGTTCGGCCTCATAGCGGGTGAGGAAACGACGTAGAATGGTATCGATGCCATGACGATACAACACATATCCTAAGAGAGGTAACGTGAAGTGTGGTGACATATGCATCGACGCCCATCGTGGTCGAGGTTTGGTCAAAATTTCTGAGTGCGAAGGTACACCAAGATATTGCCATACGAAGGGTCATCTGAGGAAATGATGAATAAATGATCATCCGGGAGACTAGTATTAATGGGAGCTAAACTGGATGATGATGGTAAGTCTATCATTAGTTGTGCTAATGCAAGGGTCTTGACGCTCTTTGGGTTTGTAAATGTGAGGTCATACTCTTGGAGAATAATGACCCACTTAGCCACATGGCCCTGCAGGAGGCATCCACTCAACAAGTAAACCATAGGATTAGAGTCAACCACAAGAGTAGTTGGGCTAAACAATATATAGTGACAAAGATTTTGTATGGAGAAGACGACTTCTAGGGCCAACTTCTCTTCTGGGGGGTAACGCAATTGTGGGCCAGACAAGGTTTGACTCATGTAGTAGATTACATCCTCTTTTCATGCACAATCTTCTTGAACGAGCACCCCGAAGACGGCGTGTTCTGTCGCCGAAAGATAGAAGATAAAATTTCCTGAGAAATCCTGGGGGGAGATCAATGGGGCATTAGTTAAGGCTATTTTAAGGGCTGTAAAGGATGCTTGAGCGTTCTCATCCTAGACAAATGGGCTACGGGTGCGAAGTAAGCAAAGAAAGTTGTGAACTATCGTGGCGTATTTAGGAACAAAGTGACAGAGAAAGTTGGCTCGCCCTTGTAAAATCTATAACTGACGTATGGTGTGGGGAGGAGGTAGGTCCAAGATGGCTTGAACTTTTAAGGGGTCAACAGTTATCCCTTTTTGTGAAATGATGAATCCTAACAATCATCCTGCAAGAACAAAAAAGACACACTTGAGGGGGTTCAAGCGGATTCTGTATTTATGGAAATGCAAGAAGACCTGCCAGAGGTCATTTAGGTGGTTAGATCATTCTTTGGAGCAAGTGGTAAGGTCAACTAGGTAAACCAAGATGATATGGTTAGGTCATGGAAACAGTATGTCATGGGTCATTGGAAAGTGGTGCCCGCGTTCTTTAGACAAAATGGCATGACCCTATAAGCAAAGGTACCCCATGGGGTAGTGAACACAGTTTTATGCTGGTCTTCTTTCCCAATGTGTATCTGGTTATATCCAGAAAATGCATCCATAAAGGAAATTAATTCATGTCCGACACAAGCGTCAACTAGATGGTTGATGAAAGGTCTATGAAAGTTGTGTTCGGGACATGCATGACTAAGATCTCGAAAATCTATGCAAACATGGAGAGTGCCCTATTTTTTATTGACAGGTACAGGGTTGGACACCCAGGTGGTGTAAGCAATAGGATAAATAAATCCAACCTTCCTCATCTTTTCAATTTAAACTTTGACTACCGGGAGTTTGGAGGGGTGAATTGGTCTTTGCTTTTGGCAGATAGGTGGAACCTCTGGCCATGTAACAATGTGATGTTCAATGATGGTGGGGTCTAGGCCGGGCATCTTAGTATAAGACCAGGAAAAGACATCATGAAACTCCTGGAAAAGCTTTTTGGATTCCCCAATTTCGTATTCCGTACAAGTGGCACCTAAGGTGATGATCTTGGGTTGGCCACCTAGGCAAGTGATGTCCACTTGTGTAATGGGAGAGATATTTGCCATGTTTCCTTCTTCAAAGGCATCGGGTACTGGGATGGGGTTCTTGAACAAGTCTACATTGTCTGGGAGGAAGTATTTTGTTTTGATTGCCAAATGGTTGGCTACGGTAGGGGTGGACTCACTAGGGATGAAATATGATCGATCGTGCATGTCATCCCATGGGTAGTCAGGTTATGTAAGAGCTTTGAGGATTTCCTCGTCACTACAGAAGTGCTGAGTTATCAAGTCGGGTCGGGGAAAGGTAGATGTTGAAGGTGAGTCATGCCTCTCGACCATAGAGCTCATGTATATGGTATTGATTTCTTCCGAAGAGGAAGAAGTTGGAGGGTAAATTTCTTCTATGGTAGGAGGGGATGTTGCTAGGTCGGCATTATTTAACACATAGAGGGATACCCTATAATCCCGAAGGTCGTGGCAGTGGTGTGAGCAGTGTCCATATATTCCACAGATAGCACAAGTGTGGTTAGTATGCAACGCTTTGTTGTGTTGATGGGCTGGGGTGTTTAGTACAACTACGGGGATGTTAGGGTCATCATCTAAGGACTGCATGTGTTTTTGCAGGTCTGGAAATTGAGGACAATTATGGGTGGCATGGTCAATATCATCACATAGGGGGCACTTCGAGGGTGCTCACGGGGGTGGTTGGGGTGCCACCAGTTTTTGTGCTGGAGGGGGGATATAGTTTTGTGGGCCTCTTCCCCCATTGTTTTTAGGTGGTGGTGGGGGAGGGTTTGTAGTAGATGTGGATGCTACGTTAGAGGGAGGACAGTTGGGCATATTTGCAACTCCTGGGGGTGGGCGGCCGGAAGTGTTAATAGGTTGAACTGGTTGAAGGAAGACTTATGGTGTTGGTGGAGGATTAGGGGTGGGTAAATACCATACAGGTAGGCCTAGGGTTAAACTAGGGAGGTTCAAAGTGGCCATCATGGGGGTACTTATAATTCCAGAGGGTGGGAATTAAAATAGGATCATATGGATGGGTGTTGCCCCAACGTAACTTGGCACTGACGGAGGTTGCAGTAGTAAAGGCGGTTGCTCGTTGGGTGCTGTATGGTTGGTGGAGATTGTGTAAAGATTAGACATCCCTGTTATCTTCACAGGGGTTGGAATAGCTTGGAATGCGGAGGTCATGGGTGATTCTAAGTATAACCCAAGTTCGACTGTGGAGACGAACGATGTGGGAGCATTGTGCAGCAGTTGGAGCATTGGAGGTTGTTCGATCATGGGAAGAACATTCTCAGGAGCAGCTGGAGCATTGGGATCATAGTATGTTATTTGGTCTATTTTGACCACATTTCCCTCATGGGGGAACATCATGATGCGGAAGATGGATGAAGTGAAGGCCTTCATAGCATACATGTAACTACGACCAAGCAAGAGGTTGTAATCAACTTGTGCATTGATGACCTCTATATTGATTAGGGGTGGTGTTATTGTTATTGGGGGGGTTTGGTTGTTGACCACCTTGGTCCTGAGGTTGGTTATTCCTATGGTTCTGTCCTCTTCCCCTGTTCTGTTGGCCTTGCTAATTGCATTGAGTAGGCTGGTTTTGCTGTGGGTGTTGTTGGGCATAGACTTTCCCTTGGGGGTTGGGGGGATTCTGTGGCTGGGAAGGTGGTGAAGGTGCTAGCAGCAGATAATAACCGGGGTGTGCTTGAGGTTGGGACGGTGCTGATGGGGTCGAAGGTGGATGATAAACTGGAGGAACTTGTGGTTGCGCAAGTGGTGCTTGTGGGGGGTAGTAAGCCGACTGCACTTGGGTGTGTGAATGTGTTGGCTAAGGCATGTATTGATAAAAGATGGGTTGGCCCACAGGAGGATTGTAAGGTGAGTGTAGATGGCCATAACATTGTTGTGGGAATGATGGTCCATGAGTATGAGGAGGTCGAATGAACGGGGCATATGATGTAGTCACTCCAAAGTGAGACATGGCACATGAGGGATCAGGGCCAAAAGGAGTGGGAATAGCCGTGTACAGTTGGGTGCGTGATGCTACATGTCCAATGATGCCATTGGCAGCATGGGATGCCCCTGGAGCATCGCTCCGGGTGGCATCGGTGCGAGGGGCGTCTGGTAGGATAGAGTATAGGTAGCCAGATTGGGCATAGATAAGATCAAATTGTTGAGCTTTGAGGATGGCTTCTTCCTTAGACTGAGGTCTCTTGGAGGCCACGTCCTTTGCAATGGTTGGTACGAGAGACTTCAGGAACCAATCTAATAAAATACGGTCATCCAATTTGATTTTGCATAATGTATGCCATTTATGGCACTCTTGGATATGGTCCGTGATGTGGGTTGTCGTATTCTATCTACAAGATAAGAGGATCTCGACACCGACATCGTAACGAACGAGTAGCTGGAATATTCGTAGGAAAGTGGAAGCAAGGAATCTGAATGTAAGCTGGGTCCCATGAGGTTGGTTAATATACCACTTCACTGCAGCTCCAGTGAGGGTTCTTTGTAGTAGGCGGAGGCGAATGGAGTCGTCCACTATGGAGTTAGAGGAACACCATAAGTGGAAAGACATGATATGGTTTTGGTGGTCTTCTCCTCCCTTACCTTCAAACTTGGGTATGTCCGAAGGGAGTTTGATAGGAATAGGAGGCCACGTAGGATCATGTCATATCGAATCATTAGTCAACCTAACCAAGTTGGGGAGGTTAAGACTGGCCATGAATGGAAAACTAGCAGAAGGATGTATAGAGGGGGGTGTGTTTGTCATGGCGGCGATGGTGTGGCCATTTCCCCCAATGTATGCGGCAATTGTATGAGCTGTAGCGAAAATGGTGGGTCCACTGCCACCAATGTTTGGGACAATGGTGTGGGCCATAGCGGCAATGGTGGGGCTGTTGCCCCCAATGTGTGGGGCAACAGTGTGGGTCATAGCGGAAATGGTAGGGCCGCTACCCCCAATGTTTGGGAAAACAGTGTGGACCATAGCGGCCATGGTGGGACTGTTGCCCCCAAGGTTTGGGGCAATGTTGTGGGCCATAGCAGCAATCGTGGACCCGCTGCCCCTAGGTATACTACTAGTCACCAGTGGGTTTGTATTGGTGACCAATCCACTACCTATAGGAATGTATGTGGTGTTGGGGATGTTAGGTGTAAGGCCTATAGATGAAATGATGGGGATAGACATTGTTGTGGTAGCCGGGTGAGTGGAGGGTCCTCCGCCGACCATCCCACAGAAAAAAGCGTTGGACGTCATACCGTCCAAGGGGCTAGACAGGGTGGTGTATGTATTGAACTCCGGCTCTAAGTCCGATGTGCTATAAAGAGCGTCTAGATCGGGTGATGAGGCCCTATGTTGGTGGTGAGGAGAGACATGTAAACCATGCTGCAGGGGTTGGCCCCATTGGCGTTGGGACTTTTTTTGGGATCAATGGTGGCAATGAGGGTAATCCGGGTGAGGAGTGGTGAGTAAAAGGCTCAAAAATCCTAGTTCAACCGTGTGTGCACAAGGAGAGAGTAAAAAGGGCAAGCACTCATGCCAACAACAATGCTCCAAATGCCTGTTGCAATAGCTGTACTACAATCAAGCAGAGCGGCAAATAAAAATGGTTAGAATACCAATAGAAAAAGGGGCTCCTAAAAAATGAAAAAAAGGTGTACTCACTAGACTCAGGGGAGGTAAAGGAGCATGCAAATCCCTAACTAAAAGGTATGCTAGTTCAAACTAGATGGATCCTCTAGAAGGTGATGAAATCCTGATCAGACAATATAAAAAGTAGAACCAAAGGCCAATGATATCCCTCTACCGGGAGGGACACCATGTAGACAATCCTAGAAGAAAGGCAACTAAGATACACCATTCATGACACAACCAGAAAGGTGAATCTGTGGCTCGAGTCTTATCACCGTGTGGGCCTAAAAGGAGTCACCACACATGGACAATGAGTAGGTAACCTTCGGTGACTGAATGTATTGTGATATTCTACTCAGGCCTCCGGAACCAGTCTTGCCACTTCGACCCTCCTAAGGGAGAGGCCTTTCTGACAAATTGGTCATAACCATGTCAAAAAATACTAAGGTATTTTGGCACCCTAGATGACAACAACTATGTCTCAAGTGTAAGAAACAAAGGGGTGTTATTTGGATACCTATCCCCTTTGTCCTACCTAGTTACAAAATTCTTCTGTGTTCCCCAAGTGGGGTTAAAAGTTGGTTGAGTGAAGTAATTTTCTTAGGGCTCACCTGAGTTAGGTTACAGAGTGCGTGCAATGATAATGTTGGCAGTTAAACTAGCAAGTAAAAGGATGGCATTTAAATGTTAGAAAAATGTAAACAATGCTGGAAGCTGAATGCTTAACACAGACTTGAAAAATAAAATTATATTCTTTTTTTTAAAATAACAAAATTAGTAAAATTTTTGAAAATCAGGTTGCGGCTATGGGCCAGTTCTGCACGGTGTGAAGTGTTAGTTTCGAGCCATGAAATGCGATGTGTAGCGCGTGTTTCAGGTCATGAGCTGCAGTGTGCAGCGCACTTTTTAGGTCGGAGTGTGCGGTTTGCATCGCAGCAAGAGGGCCGGGCAGTGCGGTGTGCAGCGCAGCCGGACGTGCAGCATGCAGCGTAGAAGCAGGAAGAGGGATGTGCGGTGTGTTAAGATTTAATATGCTAAGACAGAAAATAGAAGCATTACATTCCATTTCACAATAATAGCATATACAGGATCACTGAAGAAACAACAAGCATAGCATAAACACAAGAGACAGAGATTTATCCTGGGAAACCCTCATGGGTTAGAAAACCCAGCAAAGCTTCCTCAATATAGATGACCAGCAATATACAAAGATGAAACCTTGAGACATGATCTCCTCCTCCACAATAGTAGACCTCGTCTTCACAAATGCGCTATCCTCAAGTGAGTGAGTGTGTCAAATGAGGAACACACCTCCTCTATTTATACACTACTCTGACATATCTTTTACACAAGTACACGTAGGCTCGTATTTAACCAATGGGTTAAATACCCCACTACAACTGACTGGGCCGACCCCTCTAGGGTGGTCTAATAACCCTTTGACCCACATAACACATACAAGGCTGACCCCCACTAGGGAATTCTAATAACCCAAGTTACCACATTCAGACGGAGGAGTAAACATCTCCGGATTCATAGTATAATTACATCCGAGGTATGGAACATCTCCGGAATAAATAATATACAAATATAATATTCTTTGAAGTTACAATATTTTAACACTCCCCCTTAACGAGAAGGATATTATAACAGTATCTGCACAAGCAAGGAGTCATCAACATCATACATGATACATCTATAAATCATTGGAAGCTTTCTCAACATCATCAGTAACTTAAGCAGTTACTGGAACATCTTCAATACTGGAACATCAACATCTTCAGTACCGAGTCTTTATCTTCTGCAGCATTCAAACAGCTACAACAACATCAACATCTGGATCCTTACGATAATCAGTATCATCATCTCACGATCATCAGCATCGTCATCACATGATCATCAGCATCGTCATCACATGATCATCAGCATCGTCAGTATCGTCATCACACAATCATCAGCATCGTCATCACACGATCATCAGCATCGTCATCACACGATCATCAGCATCGTCATCACACGATCATCAACATCATCAGCATCGTCATCACACGATCATCAGCATCGTCATCACACGATCATCAGCATCATCATCACACAATCATCAGCCTCGTCATCACACGATTATCAACATCGTCATCACACAATTATCAACATCATCAGCATCGTCATCACACGATCATCAGCATCGTCATCACACGATCAATCCAGTTCTCTATGCAAACTAGTCACGTACCTTTTGAACCGAAGTCCAGGGACGATCCAGTCCTATCATGTACCTCTTGAACCGAAGTCTAGGGATGATCGAGTCCTATCATGTTCTCGGAGACCACATGTCTACGGCTCACTTTACAGGACCAAAGTCCAAGGATGATCCAATCCTTACCGTACATTTAGGACAGCGTCCAAGGATGACTTAATCCCCAACCGTTCATTTAGGACCACGTCCAAGGATGACTTAATCCTCCACCGTACATTTAGGACCACGTCCAAGGATGACTTAATCCTCCACCGTGCATTTAGGACCACATCCAAGGATGACTTAATCCTCCACCGTACATTTAGGACCACGTCCAAGGATGACTTAATCCTCCACCGTACATTTAGGACCTATGTCCAAGGATGACTTAATCCTCCACCGTACATTTAGGACCACGTCCAAGGATGACTTAATCCTCCATCGTACATTTAGGACCTACGTCCAAGGATGACTTAATCCTCCACCGTACATTTAGGACCTACGTCCAAGGATGACTTAATCCTCCACCGTACATTTAGGACCTACGTCCAAGGATGACTTAATCCTCCACCGTACATTTAGGACCTACGTCCAAGGATGACTTAATCCTCCACCGTACATTTAGGACCTACGTCCAAGGATGACTTAATCCTCCACCGTACATTTAGGACCTACGTCCAAGGATGACTTAATCCTCCACCGTGCATTTAGGACCACGTCCAAGGATGACTTAATCCTCCACCATGCATTTAGGACCTACGTCCAAGGATGACTTAATCCTCCACCGTGCATTTAGGACCTACGTCCAAGGATGACTTAATCCTCAACCGTGCATTTAGGACCTACGTCCAAGGATGACTTAATCCTCAACCGTGCATTTAGGACCTACGTCCAAGGATGACTTAATCCTTTACCGTCCACCAAGGACTTCATTCCCGAAGACTTACGTCTACGGCTCTTCTTTAGGACTGAAGTCCAGGAATGATCCAATCCCTTCACATGTTCATCAAGAACTTCATTTTCGAAGACATACGTCTATGGCTCTTCTTTAGGACTGGAGTCCAGGAATGATCCAATCCCTTCACATGTTCACCAAGAACTTCATTTTCGAAGACATACGTCTACGGCTCTTCTTTAGGACTGAAGTCCAAGAATGATTCAATCCCTTTACATGTTCATCAAGAACTTCATTTTCGAAGACATACGTCTACGGCTCTTCTTTAGGATTGAAATCCAGGAATGATCCAATCCCTTCACATGTTCACCAAGAACTTCATTTTCGAAGACATACGTCTACGGCTCTTCTTTAGGACTGAAGTCCAGGAATGATTCAATCCCTTCACAACATGTATAACAAAACATGTATCCTCATCATCAAAATATGTATAACCACGACATGTATCATCATCATCAAGACATGTATAACCACAACATGTGTCATCATCATCAACAAAACATGTATAACCACAACATGTATCATCATCATCAAAACATGTATAACCACAACATGTATCATCATCAACAAAACATGTATAACCACATGTATCATCATCATCAAAACATGTATAACCACATGTATCATCATCATCAAAAACTAACATCAAAAGCGTGTATACATCTATCATCAAAAACTAACATCAAAAAAACATGTATACATCTATCATCAAAAGAAAGAATATAAGAGTCCTAAATCTAAATAATTCTAAGTAACTAGGTGCATTAAATAGGTAACCTCATCATTGATGAGACAAACTTGTTATCAGATACTATGCTACTCCCCCTTTCGAGGAGATTTCTTTTGAACTATACCAAGCTTGTCTCGAAAGTATTCAAACTTCACTCGAGACAGAGGTTTAGTCAAGATATCAGCAATCTGATCCTCAGTGCTTATATATACGAGCTTGACAGCTCCTCTTTGCACCATATCTCGTATATAGAAGTATCCGATCTCTATGTGTTTTGACTTATCGTGGAACACAGGATTTTCAGTCGTCTTAATGCAGCTTTGATTGTCACACATAATCACAGTGGGATCCATTTCTAAGTCAAACACTCCATATAATAGCTTCTGAAGCCACACTGCTTCACAGCTGACAGAGCAGACAGCTATATATTCTGCTTCAGTAGTACTGAGAGCCACACTAGATTGTTTCTTGCTAAACCATGAGATCATGGTAGATTCAAGACTATAACATCCACCTGATGTACTCTTTCTGTCTGAGACACTTCCTGCCCAATCAGAATTTGAGTAACCATGTAATCGAAGTTCATGACCTCCAAGATAATATAGACCAAAATCTAATGTACCTTTTAGGTACCTCACTACATGCTTTGTAGCTATTAAGTGAACCTTTCTAGGTTCTACTAGATACTGACTTAGGGTATTTGCAACAAAGCATATATTTGGCCTAGTATTTGTTAAATACATCATTGGCCCAATGAATTGTCTATATAGGGTTAGGTCCACTAAATCCGATGAGTCATTAACTAATAACTTCAAGTTGGAGTCCATGGGAGTGGCCATGGCTTTACACTCCAACATATCAAATCTTTTTAGAAACTTCACAGCATACTTACCTTGATTTAAAAGATTCCTTTTGGATCTTGCCATACTTCTAGAAGTAGTGCATTAATCCGAGATCATTCATTTTTTTATTTCTGCAGCCATTTTCATGATCTGTTTCTCATTCCTTGTCAGAAAGAGATCATTGTCACACAATAATGGTATGATAGGTTCATCATCCACAACCTTAAGGTAAAGGTTAGGATCAGATTTACTTCTGGTAAAGCCCAAGCTTTGTCATGAAGCTGTCAATTGTCCATTATTCACACTCTGCATTGAGTGATCTTCTGCATATATATCTGTGCCATCTCTCGTCAGATGGGTCTACTAACATGAGCCTCAAAGTCATTCGAACTCTATGGTGAGTTCCTTCTTGCAACCATGTCATATGTGTATAGAAGCCATATTCAACCTTGTAGTAAGGGTTGAGATCCACATTACCCATGATGATCATTAAGCTCATCAATTGACTACCGATCCTGGGAACCCATACAAAACCTAGTCCCTTGGAGCAAAACATCTCATCATGATTCTCTTCCTCTTTCTAAGAGAATCTCTTAACCACAAGATTTCTATAGTGTGTTTGATTTGTAAATCTTTTGTTGAACATCCATCGCTTGTTCAGAGTTCATCATTCATCATGATCTTTCCTACAAATCAAAATTAAATACATGATTAGTAATACTTCATAATCATCAAATCATATTTGACATGATAACCTATTATGCATACAGATATCATTTACATAGTTATGCAACTATTTTGACCAATACTTTGGCACAACACTTTCCCATATCCTGTATGCATACAGTGGCTATCTAGATGCCTTCCATCTCCACCAGAACATACTATCGAGAGTGTGCATAGCTCTCAGCATGTCAGCAAAGAGGTTTCATTCTACACAAGCAACAATGGAATGTTTATCCAACTTACCAATCATATGCATATTAGTAGTATATTGTTCAATGCTTTATGAATGTTTACTCAGCATGATATATTCTAGGAATACAAATATGCATACAAGTAATATCATTTACTATTTCTAATAACAACTCAAATACTTATCTTTTATGTTTGTGTGGTTGCCTCCCGCTTGATCTTCTGTATGTCTTCTGAACTTCTATTCATTTTGTACCACTGTGCATGCTCAAGTGTACACTAGTGTCATCCTCATGATCTCATACACAAACATGCATTCATTAGTATATTCTCAATATTATCAAAACATTCTAATTCTAAATAATCTTGAATATGTACAGTCATGATCATTAGTATTCAGGGTTTCAAGGAAGTCTTCTTTTACTCATGCATATTCTTGTTTGATCTAGTTAGTTAAATCATCAACCAAGATAAGAGACATAATATGCATAAACCCTTGATTACTAACCAATCATACCAAGTATACTTACACAAAGTAAGAATCTAACATGACATAGGAAAACATACCTGGATTAGTATACCTGCTTAGTTATGTACAACATACCTAAACAATCTCTTCAATGATTTAGAGATCCTGAGCTAGAACCTGCATGTCTCGTAGGTTAAACATAATATAACAAAGTCATACATACCTCGTGAGTCTTTGTCTTCATGTTGTCATGGTCATGGAACTTGATTTGTCTTTTGTAATGTACCTGTGTCTTGTTAGCAGACAACATCAACCTCACACAACACCATAATGCATAAGTACAATCATATAGCCCTAATCAATGAATGTCTTTGATCATTCACATGCATTCATATCAAGATTGTACTAATAAATAACATGAAGAAAAACACATTATGAACTTAATCAAGAATCAGATTTCAAGGCATACTTGAACCTCCTTAAGTCATACCTGTCGAGACTTTTTGTAGTCTTCTTATGTAAGGCCTTAGCCTCAACTCCCCCAGAAACTTGATCTGGAGCTTGATTAGGGTTTGCTAGAGAAACCCTAAAAATTCAATCTTTGACTTTCACACTTCTGAATGGATGAAAGAATATGCCTTGCTAAGCTGATCAAACTGGCATACTTCAATTTTGGAATCTCCAAAAATTTGACCCCTCAAAATTGCCTTTGAAACTTCTGGATCTTCTGGACAAGACCCCGAACTAGGGTTTGATGAAGCCCACCCTTCTGTCCAATCAAAAGGTTCGATCCAAGGCTCTAAACTCTTATTTTTCTGAGGAGCTTCCAGCCGTGGTTACAAACTTCAAAAATTCCAACTTTTGCTGAAGCCCTAATTTTCCAATTTTCTGATCAAAATCCCGAACTAGGGTTTGATAAAGCCCGGTCTTCTACCCAACCAAAAAATTCGATCTTGGTCTCTAAATTTCGATTTTCCTGAGTAGCATTTAGCCGTGGACTCCGATTCCAAAAATTCTAACTTTCTCTGAAACCCTAAATTTCGGAAGCCATGAATAAAAGTGCTCCAAAAATAATTCTGTTTTGACAGAAATATGCACCTGATTGTTTCTGCTATAACTCTGAAATTTTTGCTCCACAGGGTCTGAAACCTTTTTTCTGCAGTAGCCTAACCTGTCATCTTTCCATCCTGATAGGTCTGACCTTAATTGGGTTTTCTGAGAGAGATTTATGCCAAGTGTCACAACGTGACCTGTTTATGGGATAAAACAGGAGGGAAAACTTGTACGGCATGCCACGTGTCACTGTTTTAACTTCGGCCTCTGAAAACTTTTTCTGAGATAGATCAACCTGTTATCTTTCAATCCTGATAGGTCTGACCTCAATTGGACTCTCTGAGAGAGAGTTATGCCAAGTGTCGCAACGTGACCTGTTTATGGGATAAAACAGGAGAGCGCACTTGTACGGCGTTCCACGTGTCACTGGTTCACCTTCGGCCTCTGAAAATGTTTCCTGAGATAGTAAAGTCTGTGTACTACCTGTCACATTTTACAAAATTTCATTTTGAGCTTCCTATCCCAAGTTATGACCTTTTTTCCAAGGTCACCTGATTTTGACTGAGTTCTGGAAGAGGCAGAAACCCTAATTTGTACTGATCATAACTTACAAAGTACAACGAATCTGAGGATGCCCTTTGTACACAAGGTACCTGGAGATGTTGTCTTCGACCTGTAAACTTTTCAGACCCTAAACCTTCGCCAAAATGGAGTTATAGCGAAAGTGCCACGATGACTGGTTTTTGCTATGTAAAACCCTAACCTTCAAATTATCGTAAGTAAAGCAAGTGTCGTAAGTGCCATACCTTGTCTTCCTTCAGGTTAGCTCTGATACCATGTTAAGATTTAATATGCTAAGACAGAAAATAGAAGCATTACATTCCATTTCACAATAATAGCATATACAGGATCACTGAAGAAACAACAAGCATAGCATAAACACAAGAGACAAAGATTTATCCTAGGAAACCCTCATGGGGTAGAAAACCCAGCAAAGCTTCCTCAATATAGATGACCAGCAATATACAAAGATGAAACCCTGAGACATGATCTCCTCCTCCACAATAGCAGACCTCGTCTTCACAAATGCGCTATCCTCAAGTGAGTGAGTGTGTCAAATGAGGAACACACCTCCTCTATTTATACACTACTCTGACATATCTTTTACACAAGTACACGTAGGCTCGTATTTAACCAATGGGTTAAATACCCCACTATAACTGACTGGGCCGACCCCTCTAGGGTGGTCTAATAACCCTTTGACCCACATAACAGATACAGGGCCGACCCCCACTAGGGAAGTCTAATAACCCAAGTTACCACATTCCCACGGAGGAGTAAACATCTCCGGATTCATAGTATAATTACATCGGAGGTATGGAACATCTCCGGAATAAATAATATACAAATATAATATTCTTTGAAGTTACAATATTTTAACATGGTGTACAACGTACAGTGCGCCAGGGAATCCATGGTTGGAGCCGCGGAAATCAGAGGGTGGAGTGCGGTGTGGGCCGCGTAGGTGGCGGGGTGTTGAGTGGCGCCGCCTGTGTGCATAATTCGCACCATGGGAAGGCTCGTGCAGACCGCGGTGTGGATCACGTCTGGGAGTCAATAGGGCATGGTTCAAAACTGCACACTGCTTAAAGACGCAGGAAAGATGCGCTCTGGACCACAACAAAGGGCTAAAGAGCCGAGCTGTAGACAGTGCAGAAATGGTGAACAGCCATAGCATGGGCCGCAACTGTGAGGAAAAAAGATGCAGTTTTCTACACGAAAAATGCTACAAACTAGTTCCACCCGCACAGAAAAACTCGCAGGCCTATAACTAAGCAACTAAAACTAAAAATAGAAATTTTTAAAATAGAAATAATAATGAAAACTAAAGTTTGTCAGGGAAGAGTTCGGACAGTGGAGTTTCCAATCTATAGCTGGGTTTTTCACCGCTGCTTGTGCAAAAGGGCACCTACTGAGGGAAGGACCCTTAGTAGCAGGTTAGAGGGAAGTGACAAAAAACTAAACTAATCATAAAAACAAGAAACAATCTATTCTAACATGTGCATGAGATTCAATTTTTTTCATTTAAAGAAATAAACCATTCACTTTCGAGACCAAATAGCAAAGAATCTTTAATTCTTATATTATGGGCAAGCAAGGGCTTGCAAAAGATTTACCTTAGAGATGAGGCTGGCGGAGTCTTGATAGTGTGTTCTGAATCTTTTGTGGTTCCATACTCTCCTCCTGAATGCCTTTGGTGGTGGCTAAGATTTCTTGTCTTCTCAAGGGAGGCCAAAGCTCAAGGATGGATGGTTGAGGCTTTTACAAAAAATTAGCAGCATAAGGGTATAGTATATGAGGGATATGGAAATGAGGGGCCTCCACCCCTTTTTATAAACTTAAATTAGGGGTTTAGGGATTTTTAGGGTTTTTTCCCTATTTTCTCTTTCTTTCTTTTTTCTTTTGAGTTTTATTCCCTATTATTTTGATTTTAACCCTCTTTTGGGGTTTTGGTATGTTTTTTAGGGAATTTTGGGTAGTTTTGGTACCCATTTGGGTTTTCTGGTGTTTTGGAGGCTAGGTTGGTAGGAAATTTGGTCAACAGCGCTGTGTGTCCAAAGGGATGAGTTGGTGAGCACTTTTTTGGTGTTAACAACAAGGAATTTGGGAAACACCCTTTCTAAGGTATGGGTCTATGGGATCTTTTATTGACTTAAGAAATTTTTTAATGCTATTAGGTGGTGAGAATACTGAGTCAATGTTTTTAGTTTTTAGGTGTTTAGGAGATGTACATATTCCAAAAAATAAATGATTTCATACATTTGAAGCACATTGTTTTTCATACGGATCCTTCTATGATGCAATTATGTGCATTTCCTTAACCATCTCCTTATAAACATTTTTGGATATCCTACTAGAACATTTCACAAATCACCTCGTTCATCCTTTCAGATTTTGGTAATCTTATTGGGAATGTAAAATGGCATTAAACTAATTTTCTTTTGATATGAAAAATAAATATAGTAGAATTAAAATGATTAAAGAAAATGATGCTTTATAGTAGTTATAAATACATATTGTACATAAATATTTTTAGGAATATTACTTTTTGAATGGTTCATTTTGTTGTTGTATGTTTTTGCTATTGCAAGTTTGACAAGTCTCACTGACCATTCCTCTGGAAATGCCTAGATTGTAGTTTACATATGACTTGATTCTTCAAATCATTCGATTGATTTCTATATTGTAAGTGAAAATTACGTCTATATGTTCTTTCCACTATATCCAACATAGTACTATAAAACTCCTTCCCCTTTCGATTAGCTTCCAATACCACTCTAGATGAGCTAAGGACCAATTCATCATAATTTGCATCTTCCATAGAAAAAAAAAACTTATGATAACATTCACTTATGTTGATTTAGTCCCTGGATAACATTCAACATATGCGTATTAAATTATTTGAAACAATTATTTTTTAACAGAAATGACTAATTTTGATTATATAAAAAAGGAAGAGTACATAGCCAAAAACTGAGCAGATTGCTCCCATGAAAGGAAGACATCCATCACTCGAAGTTCGTCAATTTCAGGCTGATAACAGTCATGATACCTACCAGTCCTATGGAAACTATAATATCTTACAAACTATCCTAAAAGAAGTAAGTAGGAATACAACATTATGTTTGAGCTTCCTTATACAAAAACTAGAGAAATAAACCTTCCAGGCTTATAGAATTGCAGCTGAAGCCTAAACTATTAAATACAGAGTTCTTAAACATATCAGTAGAAATCATTTATAAAAAAAAAGAACTAAGGATGGCCAACCCATGACCAGAACTAGCAACCAACTACTTGAGGCCAATATCCATGGCACCACCAGCTGATTCCGCTACCCCATTCTTCTCTGCACTTGCCATAAACTTCTACAGTTTCACCATTCTCCTAATTTCTTTAAGTTCTCTACCATAAAATTCATGCTTTCGAGTCTTGTGAGAGTAAGCTAAACCCAGGGATTCCTCTAGATGTTCGATTTTCTCTACCTGTTTGGACTTCTGAGCTCTGAACTCAAAATAATTAGTGGACACCAGATTGTAGAGACTAAGAAGGGCGTTTTTGCACTCCAAATTATCGTTGTGGATCATTTTGACCTACATTTCCAATTCCTGCAGACGGTCAAGAATTTCCTCATCAGAGTCTGGGCTGCTACAATTTCCTTCCTGGCCATGTGTATTCCCAACCCTAACTTGTCTACATCTTCCAGACCTACAATGGTCGAGCCTAGGGTTTTCCATCTCCGCAAAGTCCCCTCGTGAGTCTTTTGACTGCAAACCCCAGCTACAACCTCCTCTGAGACCTCTCCCCATCATACCACACCTATCACACTTCATAATAAATTCACCCCCGCCATGAGGGAGCCCAATACCATGAAAGAACTCACCACCACCCTGAGGACAAACAACACCATGGCGGTCCATTTTTCTGAGAGCATAGAGACGAAACAGGAACATAAACAGAGTTTGAGATCCAACTGAAGAATGAAGGAAAAAGGGCGTCCCACCATGCAAATAACCCATGCCATCCTTCCCACACACTGACCAACTGGAAAGCAGTAAGGTGGCCATAAATTCCTGCATGCGAATGGGAGAACCGAGGAGAAAGGGTGCCACCAAATTGCCAAGGGAAGCTTCTTGGGTACTTGAAAGATTATACATTCGAAAACTGTGATCTCTATAGTGATAAGCCCAATAAGTGGGGGACTTGACCGAGTTGAAAAGGTCTAGCCTTGGTCTAGGGAACCTAAGATTTTTCCAAGATCTCATTATTATAGATTACAAAGCCATAGGAGAGCCTGACTCCTATATTTTCCATTTCGTCGGCTTTCCCGTTGAGACTTCACAAAATATGAAGGAAGTTGAATTGGTGAAATTCCTTGCTAATGCAAAGCAAGAGGTGGTGAATTTTTTAGGATGGGATTTTTCTTTTTCCCACAATATTTCTAGCTTCTCTGATGATTATTAAAGAGTCTCCTAAGACCGTCAATTTCTTTATGCGTAGAGTTATGGAAATCTCAATCCCTTTAATGAGACCAAGCCATTCAACACCATTGTTGGTCTTTCGTCCAATACCCCAGGAAAACTCATTCTAATTATTCCCCTTCGAGTAAAAAATAACTCCCCCCGCACCTGCCAACCTAGAATTTCCTTTTGAGGCACCATCAAAGAATAACATATTGCATCCCAATTGGGACTTCCACTGCTGAAAATCATCCAAGTGAATCCTCAGCTGCCAGGGCAGGGACTTAGGTTTCTTAGGGGGGGTTCTCCCGAAAGTGGAGGAGCGAGGGAGGAGGAAGTTTTCCAACCAAATACTTTCATCCACAGTCAAAGGCTCTTTGTCGATATTGGCCATACCTCATGATGAAAGGGCATCAATCCATAGAGATTTTGTGGCAGAGAAAACCTGGCGAGGATTATAGTTCGTGCCTTCAAAGATCTCTTTGTTTCTTGCATTCCAAACCTTCCAACTAATGAACCTAGGCAGGGCTTCCCAAGATCTAGCAAAGTCTAGTTTTTTGTAAAAGGATCCCTGATAATAGTCCTTCCAGCTTTTGAATAAATCATTCTAGTTGGTTGGCATTACTAGATTGATGTTTAGAGATTTAATGGAATAGTTCCAAACCTCAAGGGTAAACCTACATTCAAGAAAAAGGTGCTCTAGCGATTCTTCAGCGGCTTTGCATAGAACACATCGTAGAGGTCACTCAATTCCTCTCTTTCTCAGATTATCAGTTGTTAGCGTTTTCTTGTGGGTAAGAATCCAAAGTACAATATTTGAAACATATTAGTGGATATTCTTAAGTACAACATTTGAAACATATTAGTGGATATTCTTAAGTACAATATTACTCAAATTTGAAGAAATAATTCATATTGACTTATTTTATATTCACCTAATTCTTCCTTCTCCAACTTTTCCATGAACGTTTTATGCTCTTTTGGACCTGGATTGTTAATAATATTATCATGCTTCATCATTTTTTGGCTCTGCATGTTACACATGAACCAGTACATATTAGTTAAATTTACAAATAATTCAAACAAATCTGTTTAAATACATAAATTAAAAATCACTTGTCTTCTTCATAATTCTAGATGTGCTCCCACTATATTGACTAAAATTGTTGCTCATTCAACTCATACCATGACTTTTTTATCAGCAAACAACGTGGACCATTAAATACATAAGCTATCAATATATTACACAACTAAATTACATAAATTCAAAATAGAAAACAACTCTGATATTGATGCACTTAATCAACATAGGAAATGGTGCGTTATATCAACACAGCAGCACATTGAATGTCTAAAAAATATTTAACATCTTAGGAAAATAAAAAATGATGCATTTCTTTCATTAGCGGTGCGATATTCATATAAATGCACTAGTGTCTTATTGCGATACTATCCCACCAAGAATCGAGAAATGATTTTTTGTTTTAGAAGAACAAATATATTGACACACATATCAGTTCTGGTGTGCTAGATATACAAACACACAAGTTCGTTGATGTTACATCTATGCACTCAAAATGAATCATGTGTTTTTTATTGAAAAAAAACATGAGGGGGCCAACATGGTTACAGATTAGACCCAAAAGGTGGTGCCATCTCAATCCACGCTTTTAATATATAATCACAAACTCATAAAATCTAAAATCACTAAAAGGAAAAATCATAATTGTGTAACAATAGAGGGATTTAAACCCTAATGTAAAAATTTTCAACCACATAAAATGAAAAGAAGCACCGAGAAAATAAGGGTTGCAACGTTGAAGGTAGCTAGGAAGTTTTTTCTCTAAATCTACACTAGTACAAAATAGGTGATAAGTGACTAAAAAAATGACTAAAAATGGGTGATAAATGACTAAATTTGGTCACTTGACCGCTGGTCATAAATTAACAGTCACTTATCACCCAACCAAATTGGTCATAAATTGCTTGAATTGCTTCATGGATTGGCCATATATTTACTCATTTGTTTGGTCATTAATTGTAGCTATTAGGTTGTTTATTTGGTCATTAATTGTCACTATTTGGTCAATTATTAGATCATTAATTATCATTGTTTGGTAGTACATTTAGTCATTTATTTAGTCATTGATTGTTGTTAACTAGTCATTTATTTACTCATTAATTGTTGTTATCTATTCATTTATTTAGTCATTGATTGTTGTTATATGGTCATTTATTTAGTCATTGATTATTGGTAGCTTTTCCTTTAATTAGTTATTGATTTATGTAGATAGGGCGAGGAGGAATCGAACAACCAACCTTCTACTATAAAATAGGTGCTCTTCCATTAAGATAAAACCCTTAAATAGATTCAAAGTTCATACTACAAAATTAAGTTTAGTACCATACAATTCATACATATATTTGATACAAAGAAAATTTTGCATCACTTTAATATTTTTTAGTACCATTCAAAGTTCACCATTGTCGGCACAATCTCATGGCATGGGATAAGTGGACCCTTTTATGAAAGGTTACATACCATATATCTAGAAATTGGTAAATTTGTAGAAAGAAAAATAATATATCTTAAAATTTATATGTTCAATACAAATTTATCTTGTCATGAAGAAGCATAAAGGAAGTTTTATATTATCAGTTTCATTACACCATCTAGGAAGATGGATCACATTGCTCTAAAAAAACCTTGTTATGTAAGCATCACGTATTTGCACAAGTGCAAAAGTGTTGTTAGTGAACAACTGCACACTTTTAGATTAAATTTGTGCTCAAGAAATTTCAAAAAATATAATTACTCTGCTCATTTGAAACTCATAGTAAATTATGTGACTTGAATAATACTAGTATGGAAATAACATCAAATAGGCCTACCTCTTTATACATTTCAAGAATCAATGCAACACAAGATGTTGACTTTCCATCACTATAAATCCAATCATCTTGGTTAGGTTCTTAGGAACAGTAAACATATCTTCAAAGGGTATGCCATGCTTTTTCCTTCAACTCGCTGATCAATAGATATCATATGAAATTTGAATCTCTTCAAATCAACAAAAGGATTGACTTGCAATGGCATCTAAATGAATAATAATTGGTGAGTACATACTATAATTTATAGGTCAAATAGTTTTCCATATGCCCATTAAACATAATGCATATCCATACCCTGAATACTACAACTATATACCCCATCTATTCAAATATTTCAAATAGCTTGCACATCTCTATGTTAAAGTTTTACAAATCTAACCCAAAAAACAATTCAACCCACGTATGGTCCAAAGAAACCAATTTTTTTTCACTTCTAAATAGCTCCAACCATGTGAATGATTGTATACATGGTTAAGAAGTAATTTTCACTAGATTATACAACCTAAGTTTCACCTAACAACAATAGATGCAGTTGAATTTCTGATCTGGCTATTACTTGCAACAATTGAGTTCAATTTTCACGCGGTTTAAAAATGTCTATGTATGTAATGGGATAAGACTAGCACAATGATAGTTGTAAGAAATATATTCCTTTAATATTATGAATCAAAAACCAACTTAATTATTATAAAAATTGAGGAAATAAACATCTCACATATACACATGCATTATTCCACATTCGTTTAAAAAATGTACTTAGATTTGTAGTTGTATTCATTACAATTGCTGAAAGGGAATTGATTACCAATGAAACCGTCAATTTTAAGTTCCAAAATATATTACACTCAACATCAAAACAAAAGCATATATCCATTGGATCTAAACATAGTCATATATAAACTAGATCTATTAAGAAGGGAGATGGATAGAAAACTCCAAGAATGAACCTCTTAGGCCTTAATAGATCTCACATTAAGATGGATCTATGCTAGTGACTTTGAGTATGTGTAAACTTTTTTCATTCCAACCTTTTCTTAGAATTAGGTAATACATAAACAAATATCTCTCCCCACCAATATTGTAGAGAACCTCACTTCTCTTAGTTCAATTATAACATCAAGAAGAAAGGAATGAAACAATGAAGAATATGGGGATGTAAGGGCTTGCTAGTCATCAAACTATTGGAGGAGTAGAGAGCAACTGGAAAACTTCTTTGAGAATAATGCATAAACATACCCAAAATATGAAGATAGAAACTTAGTTAAGTAAAGTTACATTTCATCTGGTGTTATTAGTTGTGAGACCATTTGGCTTCACAAATTGATATCATAAATTACTAATTGGCTATTTATTAGGGATACAATCATTCTTGGGTTACTACCTCTGCCGAAGGTAAGGCCACCCAAGAATATCTCGATTACAAAGGAGTGTTATTAGCACCAAAATAAAGGATTGTAACTCCCTTATTCCTTATGGGATCAACAACACAAAAAACATAAATTTAACACTTCAGTTGTGTTTCTCTTTCTTATATCCTTGGCCTTTCTTTTGATCGATCCAACTGTTCAGATGCAAACATGAAGTTGAACCTTCTCTTCGAAATGGAGAGAGTCTAGAAACTTGTGATTAGCTATTCACCTAGATTTAGCACACTTGTGATAGGGTTTATTGGTTAAATATGCAGCTTGGTAGTTAACATGGTAGGCATGCAATGGTTTCTATGAATGTTCCAAGGAAACATGAATTTTCCCAAAACATAACTGCCTTCTGATGTTGTAGATGTTGGTCACCACTAAGGCCACACCTCTAATATTTATTTGAGAACAACATGAACCTTGGGGTTGTGCACTACAGTATCATAGGCAAGGAGAACTATTTCGACAACTAATGTTGAGCTATTAGAAATTTGGATTTTTGCTTGAGATTCTAGAATCTCTAGAAAAAAGATATTATGAAAATGCATCTTGCAGAAGTCAAGATTAGGATATCCCATATCTATAAGAAAGTAGACTGCATTTTACCAAACATTCACCAAGGAATAAAATGAGAATCAAAATAAAAGGTCCCTTCTCATTTTGACATACCTCATAGATGAAAGATAGATAAACAATCAATGCCCTAGCTTTATGTTTCGATGGTCATATTGATTTTGCTGAGGAAGTGTCATTGGCCATGACCTTAAAGCTAGATCAAACAATTGTTTCTGGGGGGGCGATCAAAATTTCCCAAGCCATGCCATAAAGAGATGAGGAAACTAATGATAGTGCTAAAACTAAATGTAGTCTAAAGAAAGAGGAGATGGAATTGTATAATTGTTAAAAAATCTTTTGAATATGACACATAATATTCAGCAAAGTTAGTACCAGGTGATAACATCATGAGACTGAGAAAGATAAAGTGAAGAAAAATGCATAGCTAGAAAACATGAACTGCATACTCGCCAATTCAAATCCATGCTCAAAGTGCAAATGTCTAATCAAGAAAAAGCAAAGTTGGATGCATATTACCTGTACACCACCATATAAATTTGTTTTGTTGGTTTTGTCTTAGTGCTATGTCAGATCATCATCAAAGAAAAAGTGGATTTTGTGTGTGCAAAATGAAATAGAAAAATAGTAAGGAGTTTATGACATCGCAGAGAAATTGTTTGAAGGCATGTATCCATCATCCAATGGTTACCCTCCTCGAGGTGTCATGGGTGGAGGAAAAGATCACCGTGAACACCATCCTAATCGTTTGAGTCATATACATCATTCCTTATAGGATCCTTACTTTCTTTCAGTAGTTCGAGAGCTTCATCTTTACCTTCCTTCCATAATTCCTTTCTTCTATAATGGTGAAGTTCTTTCATTTGTATTTAAACAATAAACATAGTAATGATACCACTAAAAGATACCAATGATTGAAATCAATAGGAATAGGGAGTTGTGTTGGTAGTAGTGATAAAGGAAATAGAGACAAAGAAACCCTTTTTTATAGGGTAAAAAGAAAAAAGAAAATGATAAATATACATTGAAGAAAACCAATTTAAGTTGTCATTGAAGAAATCAAATTCAATAGAACAACTAGTTTACATTGAGGTAAATGATCCTAGTGTAGATATTGTTTGAAATAAAAATTATCTATGTCTACACATTGATTAAAGTTAGTCTATAGTGATTACATGGTTGAATTGAAGGAGCATTGGTGAAAAAATGTAATCAAAAGCAACCAGATTCTTCAATGATCATAGTTTGCAAAAACAATTAGTGCATAGAATTTCTTAAGAATATGAAGGTAACCAAGATTAAAAATGGGTCTCAGTGGGACAACACATGAAATCAAGATGTTCTTGGTGTTAATGGAATTCACCTAAAAATATTAGGATTGTTGTAACATCCCGTAAAATACCAAAAATTTAAAAAATTTTAAATAGCAATAATTCTTGAATTTGTTAATGCAGAACATATAAAATAGTTAAATCTCTTTAACTAGGATAATTAATAAGAGGACACGTCGAATTTCTCAAAACAAAATATGATGCTAGTTATAATTGCTATTGCAGACTAAATGGATGCTAATCTCTTTAACAATAAACATTTTATGATTTATAACACAAGAATACAATCCTCAGATCTGCTTTAGTTCTAAAAGTAACTACATGTTGTACATAAGTTGTATTTATAATTTTCTTGGTAATGTGCTGACAGTTTGTTTTGAATGATGACGAAGGGGTCCTAGTAGGTACCCTGAGGTTTACTTAGCTACGTTTAGCTAAGGAATTTGAATCATGTTTCCATGTGCAGAACACGTGCAAGAAATTTATGACAACCATGAGTTAAGAGTACATGTGTCTTTCAATTCTTCATCAATGTAATATGAAAAATACTAAGTACAAATTATTGAAGGTATGAATAATTTAGTTCCATTTCTCGTTTACTTGCTAGCTTACATAATTTTGAATGTTAAAATAATCACGTCGTCATTTTTCTTTTACATTGCTATAATTATCATCCATTAAAATCATCCTAATATGACTATTATCATTAACATTAAATGGTGCTACCATTATCCATTTATAACATTATTTGAAATTTTGTGAATAAAGTGCTTATGCTAATTCAAATGAACTAACATTAAATTGTGTACTAACATGACTTTAGACTATCCTAAAATCTCACATCTATCGATTGATTAACAATACATATCTAATATATGAAATATATATAATGAATATATTGCTTATACTATGAACTAACATTATACTATGCTTTAACAAAATCTTAAACTATACCTATAGTCTCCACTTTTCAATTGATTTGGTGATACATAGCTAATGCATGAAACTATATAGACATTACCCTAAATGACTATACAATTACTATTGGAATGAAGTATATACAATATATAGTTACTATGCATTTTCGCACCATACAATAGCATATATTACTATTGTCACGATGCCAAAAATTAAACCTTAGTAACTATTAGAGAAATATGGACTAAGGATCTGACATTGCAATGATTTCAATTTTGACAGGGTAATAAAGCTCGGTACTTGACGTTCTTTCAAACTGACGATGACAGATCCTAGCATTAACATTGCCTATCTATTAAATGAAGTGGAATCTTAGGTGGAAGTTCATCACGTGATAGAGTTTACAACACTGGATCATACAATGTTGAGCTGTTCCATGCACTAGCCCTTGGTTTGCTGACTTGGCAATTTGGTAGATGCAACAATCAATGTGTATTGATTGCAATGCTCACTCGAATATCAACATGCTCGACTGGTAGCTAATCCATCGTTAATCTTTACAGGATCTAGGGCTTGGAATGAAACCCTAGTCTTGCGTTGGTAAGTAGTAAGAATTGGTTTCCCTGGTCCTAATTTCTTGTTTAGTGGTAAGGTTGAAGGAATGACAGTGTTGCTGCAATGTAGGGTTTAGATTTTTCCATGAGGAGGACTCCTCCCTCGTTTTCGAACCTTAAACCTGTGAGATAGTGTTTATATGAGACAGGCTCATGCTTTTGTGCATTAGAGCCACGATATAGCCATTGAAGTTGTGAGGAGATTCTTCTGTCAGTTTGTTTAGTGTAAATCGAACTGGAGTTCAATTTTCCAAATTATGAAATGATCTTCTAAGTTTGAACTTGTGTTTGCTGTAAATGACATCTAGCTTCGTCGTTTTGATGGTGTGGTGTGTCTAAGTCGAGGAGCTTCAACGCTAAGGTAGGTTTTCGTTGACAGTGGTAATAATATTGTGCTTTAAGTTATTCCTTCGTTTTTCTTGTTTAAACCCTTTTTAAACTATCACTGGCAAGAGATACTACTTTGGAGGATTTCTATCATCCAGACTTGGAATGGGGATGCTGCAACTACTTCCTAGTAAGCCTCGGTTGTTGCTGAAACCTCGTAGGTGCCTTTGGCATGTTTTAGATGGTGAATGCGATGTGCCGAGACTTGAAAATACAACCCTGTTCGGAGTAATGGTTGAGTTTTAATGTTTTAATTTGAACAAAGCTATAAAGAGGATAAACCCTCAGTATTTAGTTGTTCTTCGACTCTATACTGGCTTGCTGCGTCATTTAAAAATGAATTGAACTTGTTTTAGTGTTGCCGGTCGTTAAGGGAAAGACCCTATGTAAAAAATTGAAACCTTGAAGGGTCTGCAATGTAACTCTGTTGAAATTTTACAATAGTTTTGAATACGAAACTTATAGAGCCGAGGATTCACTCGCTTCCGAAGAACAATGACTCGTTTGTACTAAAATGTTTTTTGTTTAAATAAAGGTTGAGAAAATGTTTATATAAACTGTAGATTTGGTTTTGATCAATGAATGTTGTCTCGGTCGAGAGTTGTTAGTTTTTTTTTGTTGGTATATAAACATGTACTTTGTATTGTTTTTGGAATTCAAGTTTAAAATAATGATTTGGTAAATTTTGGTCTTCGTATGTTTTGAAATGGAAAATGCCACAAGGTTCAAATTTTGTTTCAATGAATGAAACCCTACCCTATAGGTTTTGTTGGAAACCTTGCTTGTACTGAGAAATCAAGCTCGAGAACTGGGTCTTAACTTGTGCATAAAAATGTTTCGACACTTTGAATGTTTCTTGTTCGGGTTGTAAGCTATTTGTTAGACATCGATACTAAATGTAATATCCCTCCTTTTATATTCCCTTATTATTTTAAGATGTAATTGAATATTGTATCTGATTTATTGGTGAGAAGCTCAAGGCCAAGGCCCCACCAGTAAAACCCTGTAATATATAAGGCTCAATTACTAAGTTGGAAATTATGAAACTTAGAGACTAAGTAACTTATGTCGTCGTCAAAGGCTGACGATAGTGGGAAGCATGAGAACTACAAGCCATTCCTAAGAAAACTAGTATTAGAGAACGGGGAATCACCTTATTACCCCAGATAATTGGGGAGGCAATTAAATTGTCATTTTAAGTAACATGTGTAATTTTCATAGGTTCGTGACAATGGCTATTAGCCGCTAACCATTTATGTTCCTCTTGGTACCTTTCTTTAAGCATAAATTTAACTGTCATCCTAAGATGAACTAAGCGAGGGTTTTATCTTATTCTTGTAAGAGAGTCTAGGTATTTCACTTAGCACCTTTAGAAGAAAGAAGGGATATATAAATATATATATATATCTCTTTACACCTTGCCCTTAATCTTTAAAAATGTTAACCTCTCTTATGAGGAACTCTAATGGTATACTTGTTATACAGTGAAGAAGTAAATTCTTATATATTATACGCCAACATTAAGGGGTTATACTAATTATAGTAATTAGGTGACCTTGGGTAGTATTTGGAAGGATTGCTCACCACTTTTCCTTCTTGATAGAAATACCCTTACCTTATTAAGAATGAAGCTAAACTCTCCCCTCCTAGGATAGAAGAGTGATAATTTAATTATCATTAAAATAACCATAGCCTTGTGCATATTGGCATTTTTCACCTGATTTATGGTTATATATAAAAAATAGGGAAATAGAACGAAAGACACGTGGAGCCCGATTGATATATGAGGGACTCGTCTCCTTTCCTAAGTAGCATCGAAACAACTAGTTAGATGTCACAGAGGACAGCTCCAATGCATATATTTCCACTTGTCGTTTTATGAGGTGTGACACACGTGTTCTTGATGAGAGGATCCGATAGTAAGTCGGCACCTTTGTCGCTCCTGGAAAGGAGGAGGAAAGCTCTATTAAAGGGGGGGTGTGAGTGAGATGGGGGAGCGACGAGAAGGGTAAGCCCTGAGCGTATAGTATGATCCCTACTCGCCAAAGACTCTGCGCTCCACCCATATATTTTTTCCCTTGACACATTAATATAATGTGTGAATTATGTTGATATGTGAGTCTATCGAGGGGCGAGGTAGCTGATCTCAGGGAGATCTTGGTTACAGTTGATTCCAGATTTTCTGTTGCTCATCGTGGGAAAGGACAGCTACGTGAAGCTCGACCCCTGTAGCTGAGTACTGATAGGTATATATTTTTCTTAATGTATATAAATATATAGGATTTCATTTTCTGTCTACGCAGAACCTTTGAGAAATGACCATGAGTGATAGCCGATCCATGTTTAGAAATCAGATTGAACTTCGCATATGTACCTTACTGTAGTACAAAATTGGATTTGGAGTTATGCATTTTATAGTTTGACATAATTTAGTTTTGTGATTTTGTACGCTACTTGTTGGATAAATGATAGTTTCATAATCGATGGATAGTGAGGGTTTTTGTTATCTTTGATTTTGTCTTATGTTTAATGCTAACTGTATAGATATGCTAGCGATAGTTATAGTTGTGGATCCATGCTACCAAGGAAGGGTCGATCCATGCCAAAGCCTAGTTCTGTCAAAGTATATTTTAACCTTGAATTGCATGCATGATCTCCCTCCAGAGAGGCCGATCCAAGTTGGTGGATCTGTGCTACCAAGTTATAAACTTTGCATGACGTGATTCCCGGTAAGGATAGCAATCTCTAGAGTAGAGATACGAACTTGGTGATATTGAGTCAGTAAGACGCCCTGGCAATAAAGGTTAGTAAGAGTTCTCTGCTTTAATCTCTGCATAGTTTCTCTGCAATAATTTATTTATTGTTTAAGTTAAATTGGATTGGTTATCTCTGCACTTGGTTTCAGATCCAATAAACACCTTGCATGCTATATCTCTATCATAACCATGCTTAGGATATAGTCTGCAATTACCATAGACAGAGATGCATCGTTCACTGCCTGTATGTTGATGGATAGCATAGATATCTGTCTTTTCGGTAGGATCTCTATTTGTTGAGATAAAAATCGTATTTCTCTGCTGGTTCAGGGATGAGACATAAATCCATTTTGTAGTATGTTTATTTGTAGATCACTGCTTGTATATTGAAGGACAGGCTAGACCTCTATCTTTTCGGTAGGAGCTCTAGTTGTTGAAGTGAAAATCGTACTTCTCTATTGGTTCATGGGTGAAAATTCAATTCCTTCTATAGATTGAATGAGTTATAGATCACTGTTTTGCATGTTGAATGACAGGCTAGATAGTTATTTTCTGTAGGATCTCCATTTGTCGAAGGAACTCGGGTTCCATTTTCTCTGTTTGTTCTTGGAGGAAAAACGCAAATCCGTTGTTGTATGATCTCGGTGGTATACTACTTTCTATGCTTAAATCTTGGGTGAAAGCGTTAAGACTATGTCTGTATGCTGAATGAGATCATGGTTACATTTTTTATTGCTATGCTTATGTTTAAAAGCGATACTGCTACTTGTATGTTGAATGGAAGTCATGGATCTGTATGTTGAATCCAAATTCGTAGATTTTCTATTGTCCAGGTTTCAGATGTCATATTAAAATCATGGTTACATTTTCGGGTTAGGATAGGATAAAAGAGAATTCTATTAGTATGTTGAATGATAGCGTAGATTATTGTCTTTTCTATAGGAGCTCTAGTTATTGAAATGAAATCGTATTTCTCTGCTAGTTAATGAGAAAAAATGAAAATATGTCTTGTATAATTGCCATGCTTATGTCGAAAGCGATAGTGCCTCCTGTATGCTGAAAGGTAGCATTGCTCGTTACTCTAGAAGCTCTGGTAGAAGCTCCAGAATGTGTATGCTGAAAGGTAGCATTGCTCGTTACTCTAGAAGCTCTGGTAGAAGCTCCAGAATGTGATAGGTGAATAATACAACCAAGGGGTTGTAAAATGTAAATTCTCTACTTGGGTGAATAAATAACTTACAACCTTCCTCGTGGACGTAGCCCAAGTTGGGTGAACCACCTTACATGTGGTCTCTTATGCATGGTCTTTGTGTATGATTCTTTGTGTATGATTTTAAATGACTCTTACATTGTACATTTATGATCACTTGGTTGTTAGATGTCCCCTTTGTTTTATTTGTGTAATTCTTATGAACATGTGTATTGTTATATAATGTTTTAGACAGTAATCATGTTGTGTTGCAGCAATGTTGTGTGGTGATGAACACATGGATGTATACCTTGTATGAAATTCAAGTTTGGCCAATTCAGTGATGAAAATGTGTTTAGAAATTTGATCATTTTAGAAGTTAACTTCCATTTTTAAAATCATTTAAATTATCAAAATTTTGTGATAATCACTCAAATACTAAACTACGAAATTATTGGGTATGTTACACTAAAATTTTGACTTTTGCTAAATGATAATAAGTGTCTTATGGGTAATCTCGATATGAATAAAAGGTAGTAAGTTAAAACGTAATATATTATTGTTTAGGGTTTGATAAAACATGTCTGCTATAACTATAGAAATATTTACGGTGTCTGCCATGAATGGCTTGATATGTAATTTATTTAACTGTGTACTCAATAAATGTTTACAATCTTGAGTATTTAAAATCCTAGGGTTTGATTCTAAAGTGAAAGTCTCTATGTTTAAAGATTGAAATGTATATTAAATCAACTATAATAACTAGTGATGCAAAATAATAAGTGTTTACTTATCATTGGTAAGTAACACTTTGTATAGAGAATAATTGCAGTCGCTGTATATTTCTAGAATATAAATGCTTGAAAACAAAGGATTTATAGTATTGGAATGCATATTGTTACTATTCGAAAATAAATAGAATTAAATTGGAAAGTATAGATCTGTGCATAAATCAAAGTGTTTTTCTTTTGTTATGAAATAGAGGAATGTTATGCATCTATTTATACTATGCTGTACTATTTCCTACATTTTAAACTTATGAATGAAATGACAGAATCTAGGAAGAATATACTACTGTGTTTATCTTTTCATTCAAATGGCATTCTTCCTATCACTCATCTCTATTAATTTTACTTTTTTGTAGTAGAGTACTGTACAGATAACAGTATGGGAAAAATAAAAAAAAGAATTTAATCATTCATTTAAATTACTTAATCATTATTAAAACATATCATCTTTAAGTCAGAAAATAAAATAGTTTCTTCTGTATAACTATAATTAGTAATTCTACCATGCAGAAAAACCTTTAATTGTAAATGAGAAGTCAAAACAGTAGAACCTGGTTGACTGTAGGAGAAACAAAGAGCCCTAGGAACCTGTTCCACCCAACCTATTCCTAAAGAAAACCAATTTACTTGCCTTAGGACCCCCGATCATGTTCACTGAACCACCAGGAGGCAGAGTCTGTAGAAGCCTTAGTACATTACCTTGCAGTAGAATATAGATTATACAGTCATAAAGACTCAGCAGTCAAAGAGACCTGCACCAGCTCCTATGGTTTTCCTTCATAGAATAACTAGTAGACTCACAATGCACTCACACTTTAGCCTCCCTATTCGAATCTCTCACTGATCACCAGATACACTTGATGAATATTTTTACAGAAATATTGTAGGAGCTACCTGCTCAATTCGAATTGCTTTATCTAGGATGCCTAGGCCTTTTAGTGGTTAACTGGTGATTAATGAGTTGCCTTCTCTCTTCCACCCACTTGGGGGATAATGCCACAAATTTAGGGGTAGTTGTCCCCTAACAAACAGCTAGTGGTGGAGTGCAAATGTTGCCATCTATCCCATGCCTTCTAACAGCTTCCATTCCTCCTAGTGGGTCAGTGAACACTCATTTAATAGATCTCTTGGGTGTTTGTCTCCTATTTTAATTTATTAAATAATAATAATCAGTAATTACAATCATCCTTGACCAAACGTGGTCGTAATTACAAAAATTTGTAATTATAATTTAACATAAAGTATTTTTCAAATAAAATAAATATTCTAAAAATTTGGGTGGGTGACATACACCCCCCCTTAAGTCTCAACATCGTCCTCGATGTAGTTTAATCACTTTCTGAGTGTTCCTGAAACAGAGTTGGGTATTCTACCCACATACTACTCTCCAACTCACAGGTTTCCTCTTCTGGGCTAAGGTGCTTCCATTACACCTTTACTTTCCCAATGGTGTGATTCCAGAGTATTGTTTCCCTTCTTTCAAGGATACAATACGATTCCACCTGAAAATCGTCATATTGTCCCACCTGTACATCATTCCAATTTACAACATGAGTAGCATCATGTACATACTTATTTAAAAATGATATATGGAAAACATTATGTATCTTCAGATTTGGTGGCAAAGCTAGTTGGTATGCCACGAGTCCAACCCTTAACAAAATTTTGAAAGGACCACAATAACTGGGTGCCAACTTGGCACAACTTCCCAATTTCAATGAACTCTTTTTTGGTCTTACCTTAAGAAAAACATGTTCACCAACCTGGAACTCTTTATGAGTCCTTCTAAGATTTGCTTGACTCTTTTGCCTATCTTGAGCAGCTTTAAGATTTCTTTGTACCTATTTCACAATTAGTTCTAATTCCTGGAACAATTCAGGTCCTAAAATAACTCTATTTAATGGGTCATTCCAAGAAACAGGTGTATCACATTTCCTACCATAAAGAATTTCAAAAGGTCTAAGCCTAGTTGATGCATGATAATGGTTGTTATATGCAAATTTTGCTAAATGTAAGTAGTCCTCCCACTTACCAGGTTGGTGCTTAACATACATCCTAAGCATGTCTTCCAATACCTAATTCACCCTTTCAGTTTGTCCATCCATTTGTGGATGAAATGTTGTGCTGAAGTTTAAGGTTGTATTCAACCCTTTAAACAAATATCTCAAAAAGTTTCCAGTAAACTTAGAATCACGGTCTGAAACTATCACTTTTGGTATCCCATGTAATCAAAAAATATGTTTCATGAAGATTTTTGCAATATCTGGAGCCTTATGAGTAGTCTTTACAGGTATAAAATGTGTTGCCTTGCTGATTTTATCCACTACCACCATGATGGAGTCATTTTCTTTCTGATTTTTGGGTAGTCCGGTAATAAAATCTATGCTTATGATCTCCCATTTCTAGCTAGGTATAGGCAATGGCTATAACAGTCCAGCCGGATGCTAATGTTCAATCTTCACTTTTTGAAAGTCTAAACACTTAGCTATATATTCTGCTACTTCATCCTTCATTATGGTCCAATAGTTTTCTTTCCGTAACATAGTGATGGTTTTCTGATAACCTGGATGACCCGAATAATGACTTTTGTGCATCTCATCTAAAATCAGACTTTTTACTTTTGGTATGTTGGGTACATACAATATGTTTTTGTACAACAACAGTCCATTTTCTTTTAAACTATAATCTGCCATAGAATTTTCAGAATTGCTATCTACTGTCTTTTCTTGTAATTTTCTGTATTCTTCATCCATCTCAATCCCTTCAAAGATCTGATTTTCTAAATCTGTTGAGTATGTACTAATGGCTGAAATAAAATTGAACTTTGCTTTACATCTTAATGCATCAATAACCTTGTTCTCTTTCCTTTTAATGTGTTGAATTTCAAAATCATATTCACTTTGAAAAGTTAGCCATCTAGCTTGTCTAGCATTGAAATTTTTCTGATCTAATAAATACTTCAGCCCCATGTTATCTATCAACAAGGTAAATTTTCTGCTAATAAGATGGTGACGCCACATTTTTAAAGCGTGAATTATTGCTAATAATTCCAAATCATAAGTAGAATAATTCTTCTCATGTATTTTCAGCTTTCTAGACTTGTATGCAATATCATGTCCCTCTTGTGTTAGGAGTCCACCGAGTCCATCATTACATGCATCGGTGCATACTATAAAATCCTTATTAAGATCTGCAATCCTCATAATAAGTGATGCAGTTAGCAATTCCTTTAACTTCTTAAAACTGTCTGAACATTTCTGATCCCATACAAACTTCTTCCCATTCTTCTGTACGGAGGTTATGGGGTTTGCAATCTTTGATAAACCTTCTATGAATTTTCTATAATATCTAGTAATACCCATAAATGATTGTACATCCGACACATCTTTAGGAACCGACCATTCATTAATGGATTTTATCTTATCAGGGTCAACCAAGATTCCTTCTTTAGTGATTATGTGTCCTAAATACTGAATCTTATCCTTATGAAAGTCACACTTACTAAATTTAGCATATAATTGATGATCTCTCAGAACTTGTAAAATAATATGTAGATGTTCGTCATGTTCTTCCTTACTTTTAGAATATACCAGAATGTCGTTTATGAAGACAATAACGAACTTATCCAAATACTTGTGCAGAATATTGTTCATTAAGCACATAAATATAGCCGGAGCATTAGTCAATCCAAATGGCATGCCTACGAACTCATAATGTCCATATCGATTTCTAAAGGCTGTCTTAAAAATATCCTCATCCTTCACATGAACTTGATGATATCGTCACCTTAAATCAATATTTGAAAATATTGTTGCTCCACGGAGCTGATCAAATAGATCGTCTATGCAGGGCAATGGATATCGATTGTTGATTCTCATCTTATTCAGTTGGTGATAATCCATATAAAGCCTTAGGGTGCCATCTTTCTTCTTAACAAATATAACAGGTGCTCCCCAAGGAGACACACTGGGTCTTATATAGCTTTTATCAATCAGTTCCTTCAACTGTGATTTTAACTCATTTAATTCCAATATATTTATCCTATATGGGGCTTTAGAATTTGGTACTGCACCTAGTATCAGTTCAATAGTAAAATCTAGATCTCTCTTTGGGGGTAATCCAGGAATTTCTTCTGGAAAAACATCTTGGAATTCTTTTAGGACGGGTATATCTTCTAGTTTCAATTTGTCCTCTTTAGTAATTAACCCTTCATTTACTACATTCACAACAAACATTTGACATCCTTTTCTAACTGCTCTTTTTACTTGCATAGCTGAAATCTGTCTAAGTGATGTCTTTCTTGGAATCCCCTTTACTTCTACTATTTCTCCTTTATCATTTAAACAAGTAAAAATTTTCTCATAACAATTCAAAATCACATGATGTGCTTCTAACCAGTCCATTCCAATTAAAATTTCATGGGATCCTAAAGGTAAAACATTTAACTTGGTTTGGGTCTTAAGCTGATTCATAGATAAAACATAATTTTCAGCAAATTCATAAACTTTTCTTTCTGTTCCTATTGCTAGTCTAAGTAACCAGGATTTATTGAATTTTTCTGTTTTCAATTTAAAAATTTCTACAATATCTAGTGATATGTAACTCAGGCTAGCACCTGGATCAATCAAAATATTAATAGGGTGGTTTTGTAGCATGCGTTCAATATCTACCATAGAGACTTGATGCTCATCTTGCCTATTGTCTAGAGATGCATTAATTCTGGGTATCTCCCTTGCCAAGTCTCCGACAGTAGGTTTAGTTTGTATGGAATGAATATTGTTAGTTGTCTGCTTCCACCTGGGGCATTCTGAAGCATAATGATGACCCTAACACTCAAAACATTTTATAGGTGCCTTCTGATCATTTGTCCTGGTAATATTGGGTGTGTTCCTGGGAGATGTAAAATTTTGCTGCTGATTATTTCTAGGACTATTTCCTTGGAAATTCCGATTTGGAAAGTTTTTCTTTTGAAACCCAGAATTTCCTTGGAACCCGAAATTTTTTTTTCAGCTCAAAATTGTTGGGTTTATGATTCTTCCAATTAGATATCCCTTCTCTTTTCTGATTCGTGTCATATCAGAAGGTTGCTTTCCTCATGGCCTCTTCTAAAGTCTTTGGATTTGCATACTCTATTATTTCCTTGATGTTGAATGGTAGACAAATCAGGTCTCTTTGAATCTTCAGTTTCTCTTCCATGAGGTATGGCACATATCTTAGAAAATTTAGAAACTTGATGTTCAACTCTTTCATGTTCATAGTTCCTAGCTTTAAATCATAAAATTCCTTGGACTTTTCTTCATAATACTGTTCAGATAAGAACTTCTTCTTGAATTACCATTTAAAAGCGCTCCAATTTACATCCTTATCCTTGATGCCCTTCACCCTTTTGATGTCCTGCCACCAAATATATGCTTTCCCATTCAAGTTGTATATGGCCATTTTTGCTTTTAATGATTTAGAATAATCATATATTTGAAAATATTTCTTCATGCCAGACAACCATGCTTCAGTTGTCTCTCCTTTCTCAGTTTCACCATTGAATGTTGGGGGTTTGATTTTCTTGAACTCCCCAGAAATTTGTTCATACTGTTTGTGAATTTTCGTCTTGGGTTTGAAATCTCCTTCACTGCTATAACTTGAATAATTACGTTTCTTTTTGCATTTTTCATTGGCAGCTTCTGATGATGGTGAACTGTTGTTCACGTCATCAGTTTTCACTTTCTTACCCTTGTCTTGATGAGGTAAGTCTTCAATCTTAGACGTGTTTCCAATCACTCTATCTTGTTCATTAGGTGGGCACCGATCGAACATTACTTGGTTAAGTTCCTCTTGTGCTTTCAGAATTTTCTCATTGTCTTGTTTTACAGATCGTATTTCTTCTTTTAACTCCTGAAATGCACGTAACAATTATGATGAATTGTCATTCAATTTGCCATGGACTTATTCTTCATAATGTTGTCCCGTGCTATGACTATTGGGTCTAAATTTGTCCTCCATATGTTCAGCCGATCCTTCCATACCTATAGCTTACAAACATTTTCTGTATAACACAAATAGTTTAAATTTTAATTAGTAAGATTTCTACTGTAATAAAATTTTCTGTTGCATGTTCTTTGGACCTTTTCAGGCCTAGAGTTCAAACATGAGATTTGATACCACACATAACATCCCATAAAATACCAAAAATTAAAAAAAATTAAATAGCAATAATTATCGAATTTGTTAACGCGGAACATATAAAATGGTTAAATCTCTTTAGGATAATTAATAAGATGACACGTTGAATTTCTCAAAACATAATATGATGCTAGTTATAATTGCTATTGCAGTCTAAATGGATGCTAATCTCTTTAACAATAAACATTTTATGTTTTGTAATGCATGAATACAATCTTCAGATCTACTTTAGTTCTAAAAGTAACTACATGTTGTACATAATTTGTATTTATAATTTTCTTCGTAATGCGCTGACAGTTTGTTTTGAATGGTGATGAAGGGGTCCTACGAGGCACCCTGAGGTTTACTTAGCTACGTTTAGCTAAGGAATTTGAATCATGTTTCCATGTGCAGAACGAAGGTAAGAAATTTACGACAACCATGAGTTAAGAGTACATGTGTCTTTCAATTCTTCGTCAATGTAATATGAAAAATACTAAGTAAACATTATTGAAGGTACGGATAATTTAGTTCCATTTCTCGTTTACTTGCTAGCTTACATACTTTTCAATGTTAAAATATTCACGTCGTCATTTTTCATTTACATTGCTATAATTATCATCCATTAAAATCATCATAATATGACTATTATCATTAACATTAAGCAGTGCTACCATTATCCATTTATAACATTATTTGAAATCTTGTGAATATAGTGCTTATGCTAATTCAAATGAACTAACATTAAATTGTTTACCAACATGACTTTAGTCTATCCTAAAATCTCACATTTATTGATTGATTAACAATACATATCTAATATATGAAATATATATAGTGAATATATTGCTTATGCTATGAACTAACATTATACAATGCTTTAACAAAATCTTAAACTATACCTATAGTCTCCACATTTCAATTGATTTGGCGATACATAGCTAATGCATGAAACTATATAGACATTACCCTAAATGAATATACAATTACTATAGGAATGAAGTATATACAATATATAGTTACTATGCATTTTCGCACCACACAATAGCATATATTACTATTGTCACGATGCCAAACATTAAACCTTAGTAACTATTAGAGAAATATGAAGGATCTGACATTGTAATGATTTCGATTTTGACAGTGTAATAAAGCTCAGTACTTGACGTGCTTTCAAACTAGCGATGAAAGGTCCTATCATTAACGTTGCCTATCTGTTAAATGAAGTGGAAGCTTAGGTGGAAGGTCTGCATGTGATAGACTTTACAACACTGCATCATACAATGTTGAGCTGTGCCATGCACTAGCCCTCGGTCTGCTGACTTGGCAATTTGGTAGATCCAACAATCAATGTGTATTGATTGCAATGATCGCTCAAATGTCAACGTGCTCGACTAGTAGCTAATATACCATTGATATTTACAAGATCTAGGGCTTGGAAAGAAACCCTAGTCTTTCCTTGGTAAGTAGTGAGAATTGGTTTCCCTGGTCCTCATTTCTTGTTTAGAGGTAAAGTTGAAGGGCCAACAGTGTTGCTGCAATGTAGGGTTTAGAGTTTGCTGTGAGGAGGATTCCTTCCTCGGTTTCGAACCTTAAACCTATGAGATAGAGTTTATATGTTACAAGCTCGTGCTTTTGTGCATTAGAGCCACGATACAGCCATTGAAGTTGTGAGGAGGTCCTTCTGTCAGTTTGTTGAGTGTAAATTGAACTGGAGTTTGATTTTCCAAATTATGAAATGGTCTTCTGAGTTTGAACTTGTGTTTGTTGCGAATGAAATCCAGCTTCGTCGTTGTAATGGTGTGGTGTGTCTAAGTCCAGGAGCTTCGATGCTAAGGTAGGTTTTCGTTGACAGTCGTAATAATACTGTACTTTAAGTTATTATTGTGTTTTTCTTGTTTTAACCCTTTTTAAACTATCACTGGCAGGTGATACTGCGTTGGAGGATTTCTATGATCCAGACTTGGAAAGGGGATGCTGCAACTACTTCCTGGTAAGCCTTGATGGTTCTTGAAACCTCGTAGGTGCCTTTGGCATGGTTTAGCTAGTGAATGCGATGTGCCGAGAGTTGAAAATACAACCCTATTCGGAGTAATGGCTGAGTTTTAATGTTTTAAGTTGATCAAAGTTGTAAAGAGGATAAACCCTCAGTATTTAGTTGTTCTTCGGCTCTATACTAGCTTGATGCGTCATTTAAAAATGAATTGAACTTGTTTTAGTGTTTCCGGTCGTTAAGGGAAAGACCCTATGTAAAAATTGGAACCTTGAAGGGTCTGCAATGTAACTCTGTCGAAATTTTACTATAGTTTTGAGTACGAAACTTATAGAGCTGAGGATTCACTCGCTTCTGAAGAACAATGGCTTGTTTGTACTGAAATGTTTTTTGTTTAAATAAAGGTTGAGAAAACATTTTTATAAATTATAGATTTGGTTTCAATCAATGAATGTTGTCTCGGTCGAGAGTAGTTAGTTGCTTGTCTGTTGGTAGATAAACCCGTACTTCGTATCGTTTTTGGAATTCATGTTTAAAATAATGATTTGGTAAAGTTTTATCTTCGTATGTTTTGAAATGGAAAATGTCACAAGGTTCAAATTTTGTTTCAATTAATGAAACCCTACCCTGTAGGTTTTGTTGGAAACCTTTCTTGTACTGATAAATCAAGCCCGAGAACCGGGTATTAACTTGTGCATAAAAAGGTTTCGATACTATGTATGTTTCTTGTTAGGGTTGTAGCTATTTGTTAGACATCGATACTAAAATCGTGACTTCTACTAAATGATAATAAGTGTCTTATGCGTAATCTCGACATGAATAAAAGATCATAAGGTTAAAAGTAATCTTATTGTTTAGGGTTTGATAAAACATGTCTGCTATAACTCTAGAAATATTTACTGTGTCTGCCATCAATGGCTTGATATGTAATTTATTTAACTGTGTACTCAATAAATGTTTAGGATCTGGAGTATGTAAAATCCTAGGGTTTGATTTTAAAGTAAAAATATCTATGTTTAAAGATTGAAATCTATATTAAATAAACTATAATAACTAGTGATGAAAAATAATAAGTGTTTACTTATCATTGGTAAGTAACATTTTGTATAGAGAATAATTGCAGCTGCTATATATTTCTAGAATATAAATGCTTGAAAACAAAGGATTTATAGTATTGGAATGCATATTGTTACTATTCGAAAATAAATAGAATTAAATTGGAAAATATAGATCTGTGTAGAAATCAAAGTGTTTTTCTTTTGTTATGAAATAGAGGAATGTTATACATCTATTTATACTATGCTGTACTATTTCCTGCCATTTAAACTTATGATTGAAATGACAGAATCTAGCAAGAATATACTATTGTGTTTATCTTTTCATTCAAATGGCATTCTGCCTATCACTCATCTCTATTAATTTTACTTTTTGTACTAGAGTACTGTACAGATAACAATATGGGAAAAATATAGAAAATAATTTAATCAGTCATTTAAATTACTTAATCATTCTTAAAACATATCATCTTTAAGTCAGAAAATAAAATGATTTCTTCTATATAGTTGTAATTAATAATTCTACCATGCAGAAAAACCTTTAACTATAAACAAGAAGTTGTAATAGTAGAATCTGGTTGACTATAGGAGAAACAAAGATCCCAAGGAACCTATTCCACCCAACCTATTCTTGAAGACAACCAATTTACTTGCCTTAGGATCCTCGAGCCTGTTCACTGAACCAACAGGAGGAAGAGTCTGTAGAAGCCTTAGTACATCAACTTGGAGTAGAATATAGATTATCCAGTCATAAAGACTCAACATTCAAAGAGACATGCACCAGCTCCTCTGGTTTTCCTTCTTAGAATAACTAGCAGACTCACAATGCATTGACACTTTAGCCTCCCTATTCGAATCTCTTAGTGATCACTTGATACACTTGAGGAATATTTCTGCAGAAATATTGTAGGAGCTTCCTACTCAATTTGAATTGCCTTATCTAGGCTTCCTAGGCCTTTTAGTGGTTAACTGGCCATTAATGAGCTTCCTGCAGTCTTCCACCCACCTGGGGGATAATGCTACAAATTTAGTGGTAGTTGTCCCATAACCAACAGCTAGTGGTGGAATGCAAATGCTGCTATCTGTCCCATGCTTTCTAACAACTTCCATTCCTCCTAGTGGGTCAGTGAACAATCATTTAACAGTTCCCGTGGGTGTTTATCTCCTATTTTAATTAATTAAATAATAATAATCAGTAATTACAATCATCCTTGACCAAACTTGATCATAATTACAAAAAATTGTAATTATAATTTAACATAAAGTATTTTGCAAATAAAATAAATATTCTCAAAATTTGGGTAGGTGACAATTTCGATATTGATAGGTATGTCCTCGATTATAAATAAAACCTTGCTATTAATAAATTTGCTTCCATGGTTTTATAACAATATTGAGTAATGACTTGAAATGATTTTCATGGTTCCAACATCCAACCAATGGATGGAAGTTGGAAGCTCACACCCAAAAAATTATTTTTGATAATTTGAGTTATGTAAAGTGCTTTGATGTCAATAATTTCAAATAATTCTTGCATTAGAGGAACATAAGATTCATATAATATGAAAAGAAAGAACAATTTTGGCACACATTTATGTCGAGGCAAAGAGAATCAAGCAGAAATCAAGAGGAAAAAAGGAGCAATCAGGTATGGCCCATTCTTTCATTTCCAATGAGGGAAATCTTTGAATTATCACTCCAAAGTGCTTGCAAGTATTGTACTCTAACCATTGTTCACCTTCTCCATCGTCCACAACCATTCGAGTGGTACACATTAGGGTTGGACCTAGTTGCAAAGCCTAAATTGGATCGCTTGCATGTGAAAAGAGATATTTTATGTAGGAGGGAACATGGGTTGTTCTTCTACATTGTAGGGTACATCGACAAAACCCTTTTATATATTTGGTTTAATAGTTCAATTGGGTATCAAACTTTGGGAGAATAATTTTGCTACTTCTAGTTTCCAATCACATACTTAATTTTGTTAAATGGGTGCATTTATAATCAACACATTTTTTTCAATCGTTTCAACCCTTACCCTCTATGTCAATTTGTCCTCATGTGGTTTTGGACTAGTGGAAGGAATTCATCATTACCCAATATATCAAATTGTACCAAAAATGATTGATCCAGCGGAAGAAGCAGATCAAGCCTCATGTAATGTCCCAAAAATAACAAAAATTTTAATTTTTTCCTATCTGCAATAATCATTAGTTTATAATAGAAAAGGCATACATTAAACATAATAATGTAAAAAAACAACCATACTTGTATGCTGCAATGTAAGTCTAAGCCTTTTTTTTTACATAGCCTCTTCTACATGTAGGTTTAGAATTTGCGGAAGCGGTGTGGAAATAAAATGAGATCATGTTTTCATTGCGGTTGCAAATTCTAGTATAATAGGTAGAGTGTAACACTACTTACTGTTTGAAGAATCATGGGATTAAATCTTGATTGTTAAATATCACCTTCAGGTGACGAGCTCCTTGATGACGGTATGTTGTGCACATGGTGGTTCTATAATACTCCCAGACAGGTAATTACATACCTAAGTAGGGTTGCTGGGAGGTATGGGTAAATGTTGTGTTTGTCGGACTTACTTAGCATAATGCTAATGTCATTCTATACTCCTGTGGTTGCAGGTATGTTCAATCTACCAGTGCTATTTCTAAATGGTTGACTCCTATTTTACTAATGGTCCTAATCCACCGAGGTGCATGATAAGTTAATGGAAAGTGGTTATCACATTACCATAGTAGTCCTCATGTAATGTCTTTCCAACATGATGTGCACTCATAAGATTATTGTGTTTTTAAATGAAGTGTTGGAATGGGTTATAGTCTCACTATAGACCTTATACCCAAATCGAGCGCTTTTGTATTTAAAGGTAAGAGTGGTGGATTTATGATTTCACTATAGACTTTGCAAAATGATTGAATCTCCACTAAGAGAGACGGGTATACTCTTTAATGTACTTTTAACGATTATGGAGGACAACCTATCTATGAGGGTTTGGATAGTGTATTGGGGTTTTCTGTCAGTTATCCTTGTGTTCGACTTGTTCTTCATTTGTTTGGCTCTGCACTTTGTTGTATGGTGGTGGTGTGGTATTCTAACCCAAGCTTTGCTCATGGTCAGCATACTTAGCAACTAATGAATTCGAGAATTGCGTAAGGCGGTCTTGCTTAATTTACAGGTATGGACGAAATATCTAATTTCGAATGACAGTTTCCTCTCTTCTGCGATTTGCAACATAGGGTTGGAATTAACTGATATTGTATGTTGCTAGGGTGTTGCTATGTAAACAATGTATTGCCTGTGAAGAAAATATAGGATATACATAAGGGCTTTCTACGCCTCTGTCTCTGTACTGGGGTAAGAAGACTTCGCTTATCCTACTAGTGGCATGGATATAATGGTTACTTACATGACGAGGGTTTCCCTGTTGTAATTAGTGTTTTGTTTCTTTTTTGTTGGTGACCATGACCCCTGTAGGGAATCCCTACAAGTTTTGGGGCATGAGAGAGTCGTGGAGTTTGACCTTTGACGTCTGCTTTCGTTAGGCATCTATGTCTGTGACCTTTGGGAATTTCTAAACACTGTCAATTTATAATGTATAATTGTTATGATTGAATCGTGTCTGAGTAGGGTATCAATCTCTGAAATTTTAAAACTCTATGCCTCTTATTTATTATTGATCTCTGCGTTTGATGTTTATGAGACTCTGACCCTAGAGAATAACTTGTTCCTGCATCTTCTTGTTGATTTGAAATGAAACTTGAAGGTTTCCTGTAGATAACTATCATAGGTTTTTATATTGAAAAGAAATGGAAAGGGTCTCAAGTATATCTATTTGATTAGCATAGGGTTATTGATGGAGTGGGTATGAAAAATGTACATGGGATAACACTCTATATATGATCTCTGTCCTATTTGGTATGTTTGTTGTAAAATATGGTATGTATGGTTTGAGAAGAAAAACAAAAATAGATTGGCAGAGAAAAGTGCAATAAAATAAGTCTTGGGTACAAAATTGGAATATATGGAGAATACTTATAATAAACAATGATGTCTGCGTTTTCTTTTGTTGTGGTTTGTATAGTTGGAATTTCGAATGGTTTATATGTTGTTCAACGATTTCTGTTATGGTTTTGATTTCTGTAACTAGGCGATTTTGTTGATGATCTAAAACAAGGGTTTAGATAAGTGAAATAAAATAATATCAATATTTTTCTGAGTTCAAATCAACGATTTTCCTGCTCTAACAATCTAAGCAATATAAATGACTAGCAAAGACTAGCTGGCTAGTCCTGCTGGGAATGCCATTCGATTATGGAAAACTTAATTTAAAAACTGATAATAAGACCATTGTTATTTTGACATTGCATTTATAGCAGGGATATACAATGTAGGAGGTTTTTATAATTAATCATACCTATTGATCTCTATAGCTTGTCCTACTGATGATGACCTATTGATCCTGGTAACTTGTTCTTGCTGATACTGACCTGCACACTTACCCAACTAGTAAGGGAAACTATTGACTCTTAGCTGATCTGATAATTGATCTTGGATTAGATGACTTTGGGACTACCACGTTCTTCCCAACCATGATTCTACAACCGTTCCTAGTTCAGTATGAATCCCCCCGAGCTGGTTCTGACATGCAAACTGAGAAGTAGAGGCCCTAGGTGTGTTTAGATCTCAAAATCTATGGGCAAAGTTCACTTCCTTGAGCAGAGAGTTCTTCTTGGCATAATAATACCAAATGAAAAAGATCGCGCAAGGTTTGGGGTCTATCCTCCTAAAGTAGGACAAATCTTGAATTAGGACTATTGGAATTTTATTGGTTTCTTTAAAATTATTTAAATTATAAAATAATATTTGTTTACTTAACTGTTAGTTAATTTGGAATTAGGACTTCTCACTTTGTTTGATTAAAGTGTTTTTGCTATTTAAATCTTTGTATAATAATAATAATATAAAAGAATTACAATCATGTCTAAATATTAATAACTAATAATTAATAAGTGGCAGCCCACTTATGTATAAGTATACATGTAATAGATAACCATAATATATATTGAAACTCCTAAATAGTAATACATAGCTTTGTGGTCCTTGGCATTTTGTTTCACATGATGCTTCTTTTGATTCTTTTTAAGGAAAGGGTCCACATCCTAGGACGGTTTCGGTAAGCTGATAAAGGCATCTCTAGTCTCTCCCTTTGCATGTCAGATTCCCTCGTTTTAACATGGTAGTTCCCGCAGTAGATGATGATAATAAGATTTATTTAATCAAGTCGAAATAGTTGTGATAAGACACATAAGTGCTATTCAGATTCCTCTTGACTCAACAGGTGAGATTTAGTAACCCTGAGTGCTCTTCAGATCCTTTTAACTCAATAATCTCACATGGGCATTACGCTAGTGCAATTTCATAGCTTCTGCTCAACACTAGAACTAGAATGTGGTTGTGAGACACATCTAGGATATTAAGTGGCCTCGGATCCGGTAATCATTTATTTCAAGCTTGGAGTGCTCCAGGGTTCATGCCCAACACTCAACGTACATCGGGGCTTAGGCCCAATATGAAATAGAATCCTCTAAATACATCGAGGCTTAAGCCCAATATATAGGCCATTCGTGTGTTTCTGAGTCCATGCTCAACACACTAAATAATCAACCATGTAAATCATGATCTGCATAGTATAATATAACAAAAGGAATAATCTCAGTATATCATAACTTGTAACCAATTCTCATAATGCAACATAGTTTATTCATTCGGGTTTTCCTACCCCACATATATCAATAATGAAGACAAATCAAAGTCCATGCCCAATATATCAACTCACAAAGAAAATAAATCAAAACAAACTAATGCTATGTCAAACATAATAAATCACACATACTGGGGCCATGACCCGATATAACATCATAGCATAGTTAGTCAAAAAGTTGGGATATTACATCTCTCCCCGCTTAGAAAAACACTGTCCCGGTGTTTCTAGGGACTAGGAATGGGATCATGAAACAAGGCGGGGTATGCCTCTCTCATGGTAGCCTCATTCTTCCAAGTGGCCTCATCTGGTCCAAAGTGCCTCCATTGCACTTTTAGCTAAGTAATGGTCCTCCTCCTAAGCTAGACCTCTCTCTTGTCCAGAATGTGGAGTGGTTCTGGCATAAACTTACCTTCAGGCTCCACCTGTAATAAGGACCAATCAATAACACGTTTAGTATCATATACATATTTCTTTAATAAAGAAGCATGAAAAAGATTATGAACTTTTATGTGTGTTGGTAGGGCTAACTCATATGCTATTGGGCCCTTCTTGCCCAGTATTTCAAACGGTCCACAAAACCTTGGGGCTAGTTTACCGCAACGTCCCAAGCTCAGCGAGCTTCATTTCGCCTTTATTCTTAGGAAAACATGTTCATCTATCTGATAGTCCTTGTCCTTCCTTTTCTTGTCCGCGTAACTCTTTTGGTGGTCTTGGGCCTGTTTTAAACTTAGTTGTTCCTTGGAGACTAATTGTTCCAAGTCTTTTAGTAAGTCTGGCCCTAGCATAAGCCTATCCACCGGGCTATCCCAAGTGATGGTGGTCCGACACTTTCGATCATAGAGTACCTCGAAAGGATTCATTTTGGCCGAGGTTTGATAACTGTTGTTGTATGCAAACTCTGCGAGGTGTAAGTAGTCTTCCCACTTAGTGGGATTATTCATGACATACATTCTCAGCATATCCTCCAAGATTTGGTTTACTCGTTCCGTATATCTATCGGTTTGGGGGTGGTATGCAGTACTAAACTGTAGTTGTGTTTCTAACCCGGAGAACAGTGCTCTCCGAAAATTACTATTGAACTTTGTGTCTCGATCCGAGATAATTGATTTGGGTATCCCGTGTAACTAGAAAATCTCCTTTAGGAAGATTTCCACAAGGTGAACTGCCTTGTAGGTAGATTTTACTGGTTTAAAATGTGTGGCTTTCGACAGCTTGTCTACTATTACGAAGATGGAGTCATTTCGTTTCTTTCTCTTGGGTACACCTGTAATGAAATCCATACTTATTACCTCCCACTTCCATTTTGGAATGGGTAACGGTTGAAGTAGTCCGGAGGGGTGTTGGTGTTCCGCTTTGACCAACTGATATTCCTGACACTTCGCGATGAACAATGCGATTTCGGCGTTCAGTTTAGGCCAAAAGTAGTGTTTCTTTATGGGTGAAATCATCTTTTGATATCTGCGGTGTCCTGAATAGAGGCTTCAATGGAATTTGGTGAGTATGTTAGGTCTAATGTCCCCCCCCCTTGGGAACGTATAGCCTCTCCTTTCACTATAACAATACTGATTCATCTATCTTGTATTCTTTTCGTTGTTGAAAAAGCCTATCTTCCTGGATCTTTTTAAGGATCTCGACATAGAACCAGTCATTTTGGCATGATGTTCTAATTCTGTCGTGTAAGTCAGAGTCAGTTCGACTTTCAGTTACCTTGTATAACATATGAGCTCGTCGACTTAAGGAATCGATGATCTTGTTTTCTTTCCCCTTGATGTGTTTCAGTTCAAAGTGATATTCACTAAGGAAGGCTAACCACCTAGCCTGTCTAGCATTCAGGTCTGGTTGATCAAACAGATATTTTAGACTCATGTTGTCCATCTTTAGTAGAAATTTCTCACCCATGAGGTAATGTCTCCACATCTTTAGAGTGTGGATAATGGCGGCTAATTCGAGGTCATGAGTAGGATAGTTTTTCTCATGTTCCTTTAACTTCCTTGACTTGTAGCAGATAACAAAGTCATCTTGCATAAGGACTCCACTGAGTCCTTCTTTGCTGGCATCGGTGCAAACTACGAAGTCCCCATTGGGGTTGGAAATTCATAGTATTGGTGCACTAATTAGAAATTGTTTTAACTTCTGAAATTTCCTCGCACTTGTCTGTCTAGATGAACTTACTGGTCTTCTTTTGTAATGTGGTCATGGGACAAGCAATCTGCGAGAAGTTCTCAATGAACTTTCGATAATATCTAGCTAAGCCTAGGAATGATCATATGTCAAAAACACAAGTAGGTGTAGGCCATTCTTCGATAGCCTTGATCGTTTCGGGATCCACTACTATTCCCTTCTCGGAAATGATATGTCCTAAGTACTGTATCTGAGGTCTATAGAAATCAAACTTGCTAAATTTTGCGTATAGCTGATGTTCTCACAATATCCGTAGAACTATTCAGAGGTGTTCCTCATGGTCTTCTTCGTTCTTGGAATAGATTAGGATATCGTCTATGAAGGCTAGAACAAACCTGTCGAGGTACTTACTGAAAACATTGTTCATCATGCACATGAAGTTGGTGGGTGCATTTATCAGACCGAAATCCATTACTACAAACTCATAGTGGCCATATCGGGTGCGAAATGCGGTCTTACTGATGTCCTCATCACGGATTCTCACCTGGTGATATCCTAATTGCAAGTTGATCTTCGAGAAGATCTTTGCTCTTCTGACTTGGTCAAATAGGTCGTCAATTCTAGGGAGTGGGTAACGGTTCTTGATAGTTAACTTGTTGAGTTGGTAGTAATCGATGCACATATGCATCGTGCCGTCCTTCTTCTTAACAAAGAGGAATGGTGCTCCCCATGGAGACACACTTGGTTGAATGTACCCCTTGTCTATTAGATCTTGTAACTGTATCTTGAGCTCTACTAGTTCGGGTGTACTCATATGGTACGGAGTCCTAGAGATGGGTATGAATCCGGGGGTTAGTTCTATGGAAAGTCTAAGTCCCATTTGGGTGGTAACCCAGGTATCCCCTCGGGAAATACATATCTGAATTCCACTAGTATCAGCATATCCTCGATCTTTTGTTCCCTATTAGCTTCTACTAATTGAAGGTGGATTGCAAATAGTTTACAACCCTTTCTTAAGCATTTCTTTGCTTGTAATGCCGATATCTGCCGTACTAATACTTCCTTAGGTATACCTTGGATGGTTCTTTGGTTCCCTTGACTATCTGTGCATAGAATTGACTTATTCAATCAATCCAACAAGGCATGATGTCCTTCCAATGAATCCATGCCTATTATTACATCATAAGACCCTAGTGGTAAGATGTTCAAATCTACCCTACTTAAAACTCTTAACTAGTTCGAAAACCTTCAGTTTGGTACCAGTGGCTAGTTGTACCAGCCATGGTGCTTTGTGACTCTCTTGGTTTAATTTTCAAGTCTCTACTATCCTAGGAGAGATGTAACTTCGGTAAGCAATGGGGTCTACTAGAACTGAAATGACATTATTAGATATCTTACCCTCAATTTCTACCATGGTGGCTTGATGATCTGCCTGCCGGCCATCAAGGGTGGCATAAATCCTAGGTGTCTTTGCCACATCTCCCACGGTAGGCTTCACTTGGATGTTGTGTAAAGTCCCCTTTGTTTTGTTGGGGCAGTCTCTGTAGTAATGCGGTCCCTGGAATTTCCAACAAGAAACAGTTGGTGGGACTGCCTTTGCCCCTTTGTTGAAGGCTGGCCTGTTGGCTGGTGGTGGGGGTGCACTTGGTCGAGCTTGGGGTCGACTGAAGCTTCTGTTGGGTGGGAAACTTTTGTTATGTTTCTGGAAAGGTGGGGGTCTAAAATCCGGCCTGCATTTGTTTGAGAAGGTCCTGAATCTGTCCCTATTTCTGTTGATGTTGTCGTTCCTTGGCTGCCCGTGCTCATAGCACAACTTGGCTTTATGTAGGGTTATGTCAAGGGTCTTAGGCATGTCAAATTCTATCTTCTCTCTAAATTTTGGTGGAAGCCCACCCAACAATTGCTGGATTTTCACCTTCTTGTCCTTAATTTAAGGCACACAGTGCAACAAGTCTAAGAACCAATTTATGAAAGCTTCCATAGTCAGGGAACCCATTTTCAGCTCATGAAATTCTTTTATCTTCTTGTCGAAGAATCTTTCAGACATGTATTTGTCCTAAAAGATTCTATTGAAAGTGTCCCAGCTTATGTCTCGCAGCTCCTGTCCCTTAATGTGCTTTAGGTCCTGCCACCATCTCATAGCTTTTCCATTTAGGTTGTATATGGCTAGTCGAGCTTGCATTTCACTCGAATAATTATGAACCTTAAAGCATTTATTCATCCCTAACAACCATTCTTCAGCCTTTTCCCCCGAGTTAACTTATTCATCATGTGTTGGGGCTCTTATCTTTCTGAACTCTCCTTGTAAGCTATCATCACTCTTCCTCCTTCTCTTGCAAGGAGGTGGGGAGCCATTGTCATTGGGAGAGCTCTTATAGTCCTCTTCCAATGGTTCTGATTTATGATCTTCTTGTTCTCCTATTTTGTAGTTGGCTGCTTTCCCCATGTTAAGAGTGTTAACAGAAAGAGTAGGCTATCCATGGGGTTTTTCCCCTATTAGGATTTGGAGTAAGGCCTCATTTATAGCCCGATGTTCCCTTCTTTCTTGCATATTTTCATCCCTAAAACTCTCGAATTCTGCTTGTAGTTGCTGCATAGATTTATCTAAATCTGAGTTGAGCTCCACCATAATTTCTTGCTCTTGTCGTGGGGAATTTAGGTTGTCGCGTATACTGCTGCCTTGTTCTGCACTCATTTTTCTGCTACTACTTGTACCCAAAATTTATATAAGTATATGTTGATGGAAAACATCGTGTTACTTAATTCTTTTCATAAAAACATAATACAATATTTTTACACACTTTCCTGTATCTGCAGCTATGTTTGGTAGTGAGCCCAATAGGTCACTTAGTGTTTGTAACTTGCTCTGATACCACTTGTAATGTCCCAAAAATAACAAAAATTTAAAATTTTTCTTGTCTGCAATAGTCGTTAGTTTATAATAGAAAAGGCATACGTTAACGTAATAATGTTAAAAAACAACCATACTTGTATGCTTTAATGTAAGTCTAAGCCTTTTTTTTTTTACATAGCCTCTTCTACCTGTAGGTTTAGAATTTGCGGAAGCAGTGTGGAAATAAAATGAGATCATATTTTCATTGAGGTTGCAAATGCTGGTATACTAGGTAGAGTGTAACACTACTTACTGTTTGAAGAATCATGGGATTAAATATTGAATGTTAAATATCACCTTCAGGTGATGAGCTCATTGATGACAGTATGTTGTGCACATGGTGGTTCTATAATACTCCCAGACAGGTAATTACATACCTCGGCAGGGTTGTCGGGAGGTATGGGTAAATGTTGTGTTTGTCGAACTTACTTGGCATAATGCTAATGTCATTCTGTACTCCTGTGGTTGCAGGTATGTTCAATCTACCAGTGCTATTTCTAAATGGTTGATTCCTATTTTACTAATGGTCCTAATCCACCGAGGTGCATGATAAGTTAATGGAAAGTTGTTATCACATTACCATAGTAGTCCTCATGTAATGTCTTTCCAACATGAGGTGCACTCATAAGATTATTGTTTTTTTAAATGCAGTGTTGGAATGGGTTATAGTCTCACTATAGACCTTGTACCCAAATCGATCCCTTTTGTATTTAAAGGTAAGAGTGGTGGATTTACGATTTCACTATAGACTTTGCAAAAGGATTGAATCTCCACTAAGAGATACTGGTATACTCTTTAATGTGCTTTTAATGATTATGGAGGACAACCTATCTACGAGGGTTTGGATAGTGTATTGGGGTTTTCTATCAATTATCCTTGTATTCGACTTGTTCTTTGTTTGTTTGGCTCTGCACTTCGTTCTATGGTGGCAGTGTGGTATTCTGACCCGAGCTCTGCTCGTGGTTAGCATACTTGGCAACTAATGAATTTGAGTATGGCATAAAGCGGTCTTGCTTAATTTATAGGTATGGATGAAAATCTCTAATTTCAAATGACAGTTTTCTCTCTTCTACGATTTACAACACAGGGTTGGACTTAACTGATATTGTATGTTGCTAGGGTGTTGTTGTGTAAACAATGTATTGCCTATGAAGAAAATATAGGATATCCATGAGGGCTTTCTATGCCTTTGTCTCTATACTGGGTTAGCAAACCTCACTTATCCTACTGGTGGCATGGATATAATGGTTACTTACATGAGGAGGGTTTCCCAGTTGTACTCAACATTTTGTTTCTTTGTTGTTGGTGACCACGACCCCTGTAGGGAATCCCTACCAGTTTTGGGGTGTGAGAGAGTCGTGAGGTTTTATCTTTGACCTCTACTTTCGTTAGGCATCTATGTTTGTGACCTTTGAGCATTTCTAAACGCTGTCGATTTATAATGTATAATTTTTTGGATTGAATCGTGTCTGAGTAGGGTATCAATCTATGAAATTTTAAATCTCTATGCCTCTTATTTATGATTGATCTCTGCATTTGATGTTTATGAGACTTTGACCCTTGAGAATAACTTATTCCTGTGTGTTCTTGTTGATTTGAAATGAAACTTGAAGGTTTCCTGTAGATGACTATCGTAGTTTTTTATATTGAAAAGAAATGGAAAGGGTCTCGAGTTTGTCTATTTGATTAGCGTAGGGTTATTGATGGAGTGGGTATGAAAAATGTACCTGGGACAACACTCTATATACAATTTCTGTCCTATTTGCTATGTTTGTTTTAAAATATGGTATGTATGGTTTGAGAAGAAAAAAAAATAGATCGACAGAGAAAAGTGTAATAAAATTAGTCTTGGGTACAAAATTGGAATATATGGAGAATACTTATAATAAACAATGATGTATGCGTTTTCTTTTGCTGTGGTTTGTATAGTTGGAATTTCGAATGGTTTATATGTTGTTCAACGATTTCTGTTATGGTTTTTATTTCTGTAACTAGGCAATTTTGTTGACGATCTAAAACAAGAGTTTAGATAAGTGAAATAAAATACTATCAATATTTTTCCGAGTTCAAATCAATGATTTGTCTGTTCTAACAATCTAAGAAATATAAATGACTAGCAAAGACTAGATGGCTAGTCCTGCTGGGAATGCCATTCGATTATGGAAAACTTGATTTAAAAACTGATAAGAAGAACATTATTATTTTAACATTGCATTTATAGCAGGGATATAAAACGTAGGAGGGTTTTATAATTAATCATACTTGTTGATCTTTGTAGCTTGTCCTGCTGATGATGACTTGCTGATCCTGGTAACTTGTTCTTGCTGATACTAAACTTCACACTTATCCAACTAGTTAGGGAAACTACTGAGTCTTAGCTGACCTGATAATTGATCTTGGATTGGATGACTTTGGGACTACCACATTCCTCCCAACCATGATTCTACAATTGTTCCTTGTTCAGTATGAATCCCCCGGAGTTTGTTCTGACATGCAAACTGAGAAATAGAGGCCCTAGGTGTGTAGCTGGTTCAGATCTCAAAATCTATGGGCAGAGTTCACTTCCTTGAGAAGAGACTTCTTCTTGGCATAATAATACCAAAAGAAAAAGATCCCCCAAGCTTTGGGGTCTATCCTCCTAATGTAGGACAAATCTTGAATTAGGACTGTTGGAATTTTACTGGTTTCTTTAAAATTATTTAAATTATAAAATAATATTTTTTTACTTAACTGCTAGTTAATTTGGAATTAGGACTTCTCACTTTGTTTGATTAATGTGTTTTTGCTATTTAAATCTTTGTATAATAATAATAATATAAAAGAATTACAATCTTGTCTAAATATTAATAACTAATAATTAATAAGTGGCAGCCCACTTATGTTTAAGTATACATGTAATAGATAACTATAATATATATTGAAACTCCTAAATAGTAATACTTAGCTTTGTGGTCCTTAGCATTTTGTTTCACATGATGCTTCTTTTGATTCTTTTTAAGGAAAGTGTCCACTTCCTAGGACTGTTTCGGTAAGCTAGTAAAGGCAGCTCTAGTCTCTCCCTTTGCATGTCAGAGTCCCTCGTTTTAACATGGTAGTTCCCACAGTAGATGATGATAATAAGATTTATTTAATCAAGTCGGAATAGTTGTGATAAGGCACGTAAGTGCTATTCAAAGTTCTCTTGACTCAACACGTGAGATTTAGTAACCCCGAGTGCTCTTCGGATCCTTTTAACTCAACACTCTCACATGGGCATTATGCTAGTGCGATTCCAGAGCTTCTGCTCAACACTAGAGCTAGAATGTGGTTGTGAGGCACATCTAGGATATTAAGTGACCTCAGATCCAGTAATCATTTCTTTCAAGCTTGGAGTGCTCCCGGGTTCATGCCCAACACTCAACGTACATCGGGGTTTAGGCCCAGTACGAAATAGAATCCTCTAAATACATCGGGGATTAAGCCTAGTGTATAGGCCATTCATGTGTTTCTGAGTCCACACTCAACACACTAAATAATCAACCATGTAAATCATGCTCTGCACAGTATAATGTAACAAAAGGAATAATCTCAGTATATGATAATTTGTAATCAATTCTCATAATGCAACATAGTTTATTCATTCAGGCTTTCCTACCCCGTATATATCAATAATGAAGACAAATCAGGGTCCATGCCCAATATATCAACTCACGAAGGAATAAATCAAAACAAACTAATGCTATGTCAAACATAATAAATCACACATACTGGGGCCATGACCCGATATAACATCATAACATAGTTAGTCAAAAAGTTGGGATATTGCACCTTGTGTATGGTGGATATCAAGCCATTTATATGGTGGAGATGTTGCTAGTGGCGATGTGCATCGAGTAGAAGGAGGCATCGATTGGAACGTCCGACTTCACTTGCAACGATCATGTCGATGCATTAATGGAAGCTTCGTAGAATGTAGCCACCATGTCACTACATTAAATGTATTTTCACATTGGGGTAGTATTTTTTGTATCATATTTTTAAATGAGTTTAGGACTTTGACAAATAGGAAAAATGAATTGCCATACACCAAGGGTACTTACTAGCAATCAAGATCTTCCCATCACTCAAAAAATAATATGGATATGAAATTGCAAAAATAGTAACAAAAAGTAATAGAAAAAATGTAATAAACCTAAATGGTTATTACAAATGTATTTATTATTAGATTAGGATAATTAATGATTAATTATTAAATGACATGTCTATTTATCAATAGATATGCCTATTCCTGTTATGCCATATTTAATATGAGCCATTCCTATTGTAAAATCATCAATTCAATTATAAAAAATATATTTATTATCAAATATGATAATTATGTAAGGATGAATCCTTACAAGTGGTATCAGTGTTGATGTATATGTAACTTCGGAATGTATTTCACATATATGTATATTGTATTCCTATAGAGATGGTATTATTCCTCTATAAGGAAGTGTCGTCATTTATATTGTAAGTGTCGTAACTTATACTTGATGGGTTATTAGACCACCTTATTTGGGGTCGGCCCTGTATAAGTCATGTGGGTCAAAGGATTATTAAACCACCCTATTGGGGGTCGGCCCACTCAGCATTATGTTATGTGGTTAAGTTCAAGCCTACATGAGTTAGGTAAAAAGGCAAGTCAAGTCAAGTATAAATAGAGTGCGGGAGGCACTCTATTTGCTCACTCACTTCTCACACATGCTCTCAAGGAGGAGAGGCGCACTTATGGAGGAGGAGGATTGCTGCTAGCTTATGGCTATCTCTCTTGGTTGGTTGTATCATTGCTCTATCTATCTCTGAGGAAGTTATTGGGGTTTTTCACCTTTATGGTTTTCCCCAAGTAAATCTTTGTGTCTCTTGTGTGCTTGCATTATTGTCTCCATGATTGATATGCTGTAGATATGATGTACATGTTGTTCTCTCAGTTAAGATCCTAGAATCATATTGAAGTAAATTCTGAAAATTTAACATGGTATCAGAGCTAGCCTGAAAGAAGGCATGATATGGCATGTATGACACTTGTTGCACTTACGATGCTAGGGCTTGATATAGCAAAAACCAGTCATCGTAGCACTTTCGCTATAAATACGTTTTGGAGAAGTTTTCGGATCTGAAATTGTTACAGGCTGAAGCTACGATGTACAGGTATCTTGTGTCCAAAGGACAGCCTCTAATTCGTTATACTTTGTGATTTATGATCTGTACAATATAGGGTTTCTGCCTCTTCCAGATCTGAGTCAAAATCAGGTGACCTTGGGAAAAAGGTCATATCTTGGGCTAGGAAGCTCCAAATGAAATTTAGTAAAAAGTGACAGGTAGTACACAGTATGTACTATCTCAGAAAACGTTTTCAGAGGCCGAAGTTGAGCCAGTGACACGTGGCACGCCGTACAAGTTCGCTCTCCTGTATTATCCCATAAACAGGTCACGTTGCGACATTTGGCATAACTCTCTCTCAGAGAGTCCAATTGAGGTCAGACCTATCAGGATGGAAAGGTAACAGGCCGAGCTATCTCAAAAAACGTTTTCAGAGGCCGAAGTTAAAACAGTCACACGTGGCACGCCGTACAAGTTCGCTCTCCTGTTTTATCCCAAAACAGGTCACGTTGCGACATTTGGCATAACTCTCTCTCAGAGAATCCAATTGAGGTCAGACCTGTCAGGATGGAAAGATAACAGGTCAGGCTATCTCAGAAAACTTTTTCAAACCCTGTGGATCAAAAATTTCGGAGTTACACCAGAAACAATCAGGTACATATTTCTGTCAAAACAGAATTATTTTTTGGTACCTTCATTCATGGTTTCCGGAATTTAGGGCTTTGGAGAAAGTTGGAATTTTTGTAATCGGAGACCACGGCTGGATGCTACTCATCAAAATAGAAATTTAGAGACCAAGATCAGAATTTTTGGTTGGGCAGAAGGCCGGTCTTGATTAGACCCTAGTTCGGGACTTTGATCAGAAAAGTGAAAAATTAGGGCTTCTGTAAAAATGGGAATTTTTGAAATCTGTGACCACGGCTGGAAGCTCCTCAGAAAAATAGAAGCTTAGAGATTTGGATCAAACATTTTGATGGGGCAAAAGAGTGGGCTTCATCAAACCCCAGTTCAGGGTCACGTCCAGTGAATCCAGAAGTTTCAAAGGCAAAATTGAGGAGTGAAACTTTGCAGTTTTCAAATTCTGAATATACCAGTTTGATCAGCTCATCAAGGCGCATATTTCTATTCTTTCGAAAGTTTGAAATTCAAAGTTTGAATTTTTGGGGTTTCTCTGACAAACCCATATCCAGCTCCAGGTCCAGTTCTTGCAAATCAAGTGGATTGGGTTAATCCTAGAAGAAGATGGATTGATCATCTGCATGAGTAAAGAAGTTCCTGTTTCAGAGGGAGATGAGGCTAAGGCCTTACATAAGAAGAATACAAGCGATCTCGACAGGTATGACTCATCGAGGTATGTTTCGATATTTGTCCATGATTAAGTTTATGGTATGTTTGTCTTCATGTTATTACAGTTAGTACAATTTTGATTTTAGATTTGTCGTATAACCTTAACAAAATTATGAATGCATGATAGAAGATATTCATTGGTTAGGGTGTTGACACTTATGATTGTACTAATGCATTATGGTGTTGTATGAGGTTTATGTTGTCTACTAACATGAAAGGTACACCAAGAAAGACAAATCATGTTCTGGTCCAAGAACATATGAGCATTATAACATGAGGACAAAGATTCATCCATTGTCATGGATCTCATAGAAGATCCATTTGCGAGGTATGTATAACTTGGTTTTGTAATAGTTAACCTATGAGATATACAGGTTACTAGCACAAGTCATTGAAGAAGAACAAGAAGACATCATGTGAGTATGTTAGACATAAATAGCTAACATGCTAATCGAGGTATGTTTTTCCTATATCAAGATAGAATCCTACCTTGTGTTAGGATCTTATACTGTTGTTGATAATGATTATTCATGAAGTCATAGGTTTGAATAATCATGATTGTATGCATATTATGTTTCTTACCATAATTGATGATATGACTAACCAGAAGAATCATGATGGTATAGGTTTGAATAATCACAGGTTTTATGCATTTTATATCTCTTATCTTGATTGATGATTCAACTAATCTGAAGAGTCATATGTTTGAGTAATTACAGGTTTAGACATGTTATGTTTCTTATGACTTGACTAACCTTAAGAATCCTACATAAACCTTGAATGCTAATGCTTATTATTTCTGTTTGAAATGATCATGACTATACATGCTTAAGATTATTGTGTTTTAATAGTATACTAATGAATGTATGATTTTATATGAGATCACAAGGATAACACATTCATGATACTAATAAGCATGCATAGGGACCAAGGATGAATATGAGATTCAAGAACAGGTAAACCAGGAAGCAAAGATCAAGAGGGAGTACACTCCAGTGGTTTATGCAAGGATGCAGATATTCAGAGGGAGTTGTCCATCTCTCTACATTCCACAACAGAAAGGTGTAGAAGAAGCTAATTCAGATTAGGACTCCAGCAGCTCCTGCAAGGAAGCGAAGACTCAGAGGGAGTCCACCCAACGAACAAACAAAGATAAGTATTTGAATTGTCATTTCTTAAATAATACTGTTCAATAATGTATATACTGATATTCCTAGAATTAGGTTGTGTATTATGCATATTAGAATAATTGCATTGATGAACAGTATACTCCTAATATGCATGGGTAAGTGGCCTATGGTACTGTACAACATTCCATTGCTACTTATCTAGAATGAAACCTCTTTGCTGACATGTTGGGAGTTGTGCACACTCTTAACAATGTTCTAGTAGAGATTGGAAGGCATCTAGAAAGTTACGAAATATGGATAAATGTTGTATTGAAGCATTGGATAAGATAATTGCATGACTGTATGGCATATTTCTTTATGTGTAAGAATTTGTTCTGAAAAACTATGAGATGTTTTCTAATCATGCAATTTAACTTGTTGTGTAGGAAAGATCGTATGCCATCTCCTACAAAAGAAGAACTACAACATTTGTTCAGCAACAAATTTATTTATTGAAGATATTGAAGTTCCTAGGATCTGGGATGAAGAAATGGAATGCCATGATCCGTCGATCATGAAGAATGATGTTTGGGATGTAGTCCCAAGATGTGAAGGGAAGTTTGTTATGACTTCCAAATGGAACTATCAGATCAAGCATGTTGCAGATGGCAGCATTGAGAAATATAAAAGTGATGAAATAGAAGATTCACCAGATGGATCTCAAGACAGCATGGTGTAGTCATATATGTGTGCAGAACTTGGTATGATAGGATAGACAGCTTTCTATCTAGTTTGGGCGTTACCAAGAGTAAAGCAGATTCCAACCTTTTCTACAAGGTTGAAGAAGGAAATCCAGTGATACTACTTTTGTATGCAGATAACCTGTTTGTTACAGGTAAAGATAGATTGATTGCCGACACACAGCGGAAGCTTTCTTCCAAGTTCGAGATGAAGAACTTGGGGATGATGCACTATTTGTTTTTTGGCATGGAGGTGTGGCAGAGTGCAGATAGAATCTTCCTTGGACAAGGGAAGTATGCAGTAGAGATCCCAAAGAGGTTCAAGATGATGGATTGCAAGGCCATGGCCACACCTATGGCATCAAATCTGAAGCTTCTATGTGATGCTTCATCTGAGCCAGTTGATGTCTTTATGTATCGTCAGATGATTGGGTCCTTGATGTACCTGACGAACATGAGACCAGATATTTGCTTTGCTGTGAACACATTGAGCCAGTTCCTGACGGATCCGAGGAGTGTTCACCTGGTTGCTGTAAAGCATGTTCTGAGGTACCTGAAGGGTACAGTGGATTATGGGCTCAGATATGAGGCGAATCAAAAGTTTAACCTGCAGGGTTATGTTGATTCAGATTGGGCTGGCAGTGCTGCAGATAGGAAGAGCACATCTGGATGCTGCTTCAGTATGGGATCAGGTGTGATCTCTTGGTTTAGCAGGAAGCAGTCCTGCGTAGCACTGAGTACAGCTGAGGCAGAGTATGTTGCAGCCTGTTCAGCTAGTTGTGAGGCAATATGGCTACGGAAGCTACTATTTGAGTTATTTGATCTCCCGTTGGAGGCTACTGGTATCTTCTGTGATAACCAGAGTTGTGTGAAGCTGTCCGAGAACCCAGTGTTTCATGACAGGTCAAAACACATAGAGATCAAATATCACTATATCAGGGATATGGTGCAGAGAGGAGTTGTGAAGCTCCTGTATGTTGCGACGGACGAGCAGATTGCAGATGTGCTGACGAAGCCACTAGCCAGGGTGAAGTTCGAGTACTTCAGAGAGAGGCTTGGCATTATTCAGATCGAGGACACTTCAAGGAAGAAGTGATGGACACATTTGCTGAAGCCATTCCAAGCATGTTGGGAGGAGGATTCTTCACATGGCTGTGGATGTAAGCGCTGAATGATGAGCATCAGGATGATGTTCTAGTTTCTGCTGGATATGATCAGTTGGATCATTTTATGTATGTATGTACGTATCATATTGGATGCTGGATATGATCAGTTGGATCATTTTATGTATGTATGTACGCATCATGTTGGATGCTGGATATGATCAGTTGGATCATTTTATGTATGTATGTACGCATCATGTTGGATGCTGGATATGATCAGTTGGACCATTTTATGTATGTATGTACGCATCATGTTGGATGCTGGATATGATCAGGAGGATCATGGATCATGATATGTATAAGGTAGATACTTGGCATGCAGCAGGATGTTGCATTGATGATCAGGAGGATCATGGATCATGATATGTATCAGGTAGATACTTGGCATGCAGCAGGATGTTGCATTGATGATCAGGAGGATCATGGATCATGATATATATCAGGTATATACTTGGTATGCAGCAGGATGTTTCATTGATGATCAGGATGATCATAGATGACGAGCTTCAGGATGTTGCTCCAGATGACATGCAGCAGGATGTTGCAGTGATGATCAGGATGATCATAGATGACGAGCTTCAGGATGTTGCTCCAGATGACATGCAGCAGGATGTTGCATTGATGATCAGGATGATCATGGATACATCAGGATGATGTATGGTGAGTATCAAGTTGATACTCGATGGCCGTGGATCAGGTTGTGCAGGAAAGCATGTAATTTGTGCCCTGGGAGATTTGTAGATGGTCTTTCGAGGTTTTGCCTATGGCATGTAATTCAGTGCCCTGGGACATCTGACAAATGCTCTTGCGAGGTTTTGCTTGAGAGGACATGTAATTTGTGCCCTGGGAGATTTCAGGTCGGAGTTGTGTACCCGTAACATCCTGAGATGCTCTTGTGAGGTTTTGTCCTATGGCATGTAATTTGCTCCTGGGAGATTTGGACAGGATGAAAAAGGCCTCAGATGCTTCAGCCAGGTTTTGCCATGACCACATGTAATTTGCTCCTGGGAGATCTGGACAGGATGAAAAAGGCCTTAGATGCTTCAGCCAGGTTTTGTGGTGGACCACATGTAATTTGCTCCTGGGAGATCTGGACAGGATGAAAAAGGCCTCAGATGCTTCAGCCAGGTTTTGTGGTGAGATCACATGTAATGTGCTCCTGGGAGATCCGACAGGTAGAGCCGAGTGCTCGTAACAGCCTGGGATGCTTCAGCCAGGTTTTGTGATGGGTCACATGTAATGTGCTCCTGGGAGATCCTACAGGTAGAGCTGTGTGCTCGTAATAGCCTGGGATGCTGCAGCCAGGTTTTGTGACGCACGTAATAAGTCCTGAGGATTCCACAGTATGGCCAGTGATGATGAAGACCTGCAGATGGCGGGCCTACATCCAATATGAAAAAGGACTGGCTCTGTAGAACTTCCTATGACGAGTAGATTCAGAGATTGATTGAGATAGCAGCAGCAGTGACGATGATGATGACTCGATGATGATTATCCAGTGACGATGATCCAGAGAAGATGACTTGTGCTAGAAGAACTGTGCTGAGAAATACCTTCCTAGTTAAGAGGGAGTGTTGATGTATATGTAACTTCAGAATGTATTTCACATATATGTATATTGTATTCCTATAGAGATGGTATTATTCCTCTATAAGGAAGTGTCGTCATTTATATTGTAAGTGTCGTAACTTATACTTGATGGGTTATTAGACCACCTTATTTGGGGTCGGCCCTGTATAAGTCATGTGGGTCAAAGGGTTATTAGACCACCCTATTGGGGGTCGGCCCACTCAGCATTATGTTATGTGGTTAAGTTCGAGCCTACATGAGTTAGGTAAAAAGGCAAGTCAAGTCAAGTATAAATAGAGTGCGGGAGGCACTCTATTTGCTCACTCACTTCTCACACATGCTCTCAAGGAGGAGAGGCGCACTTATGGAGGAGGAGGATTGCTGCTAGCTTATGGCTATCTCTCTTGGTTGGTTGTATCATTGCTCTATCTATCTCTGAGGAAGTTATTGGGGTTTTTCACCTTTATGGTTTTCCCCAAGTAAATCTTTGTGTCTCTTGTGTGCTTGCATTATTGTTTCCATGATTGATATGATGTACATGTTGTTCTCTTAGTTAAGATCCTAGATCATATTGAAGTAAATTCTGAAAATTTAACAATCAGAGCCGAATTCTTGGAGATGCACTCTTTTGTTGCTTGTGGTCAAGTTCTTCTCATGGTTGGTAGTGACATCGGCTACTCCAACACCCATTAATTCTCGCATTCCTCCATACCTCACACTTCTCACGAGCTTAGGATGCTCCCACGCCTTTGCACACTCCTCTTACCTACACTCTGCCTTACACACACCTCCACACCCCCACAGCTGTGCCTCTCCATTCTCTTCCACCTACTCCCTACATCCACGCCAATATTTTTGTGCCCTCACTACTGTTGCATCTCTCTCCACTCATTCCCTCCACTTCATTCCTTCACTTGGACCATCCCTTCCCAGCTTCACCTCACCAATCATCACGCTAGACTACTCCCTTGCACCTCTCTTCTCCTCCCTCTCCATACCCTCATTTTTTCATCTTCCCACCCATGCACTATCTTCCTCCATCCCTCCTCATGTCCCTCCCTCTCCTCTATCTTTTTGTGCCACACCCACTCCCATCTCCCTCAGCGTTCATCTCCACCACCCCAGCATCACTGCTCCACACATCTCTCCACTCACGTCAACCTGTCCATATCCTTCTGCTCCACGGAGCTGATCAAATAGATCGTCTATGCAGGGCAATGGATATCGATTGTTGATTCTCATCTTATTCAGTTGGTGATAATCCATATAAAGCCTTAGGGTGCCATCTTTCTTCTTAACAAATATAACAGGTGCTCCCCAAGGAGACACACTGGGTCTTATATAGCTTTTATCAATCAGTTCCTTCAACTGTGATTTTAACTCATTTAATTCCAATATATTTATCCTATATGGGGCTTTAGAATTTGGTACTGCACCTAGTATCAGTTCAATAGTAAAATCTAGATCTCTCTTTGGGGGTAATCCAGGAATTTCTTCTGGAAAAACATCTTGGAATTCTTTTAGGACGGGTATATCTTCTAGTTTCAATTTGTCCTCTTTAGTAATTAACCCTTCATTTACTACATTCACAACAAACATTTGACATCCTTTTCTAACTGCTCTTTTTACTTGCATAGCTGAAATCTGTCTAAGTGATGTCTTTCTTGGAATCCCCTTTACTTCTACTATTTCTCCTTTATCATTTAAACAAGTAAAAATTTTCTCATAACAATTCAAAATCACATGATGTGCTTCTAACCAGTCCATTCCAATTAAAATTTCATGGGATCCTAAAGGTAAAACATTTAACTTGGTTTGGGTCTTAAGCTGATTCATAGATAAAACACAATTTTCAGCAAATTCATAAACTTTTCTTTCTGTTCCTATTGCTAGTCTAAGTAACCAGGATTTATTGAATTTTTCTGTTTTCAATTTAAAAATTTCTACAATATCTAGTGATATGTAACTCACGCTAGCACCTGGATCAATCAAAATATTAATAGGGTGGTTTTGTAGCATGCGTTCAATATCTACCATAGAGACTTGATGCTCATCTTGCCTATTGTCTAGAGATGCATTAATTCTGGGTATCTCCCTTGCCAAGTCTCCGACAGTAGGTTTAGTTTGTATGGAATGAATATTGTTAGTTGTCTGCTTCCACCTGGGGCATTCTGAAGCATAATGATGACCCTAACACTCAAAACATTTTATAGGTGCCTTCTGATCATTTGTCCTGGTAATATTGGGTGTGTTCCTGGGAGATGTAAAATTTTGCTGCTGATTATTTCTAGGACTATTTCCTTGGAAATTCCGATTTGGAAAGTTTTTCTTTTGAAACCCAGAATTTCCTTGGAACCCGAAATTTTTTTTTCAGCTCAAAATTGTTGGGTTTATGATTCTTCCAATTAGATATCCCTTCTCTTTTCTGATTCGTGTCATATCAGAAGGTTGCTTTCCTCATGGCCTCTTCTAAAGTCTTTGGATTTGCATACTCTATTATTTCCTTGATGTTGAATGGTAGACAAATCAGGTCTCTTTGAATCTTCAGTTTCTCTTCCATGAGGTATGGCACATATCTTAGAAAATTTAGAAACTTGATGTTCAACTCTTTCATGTTCATAGTTCCTAGCTTTAAATCATAAAATTCCTTGGACTTTTCTTCATAATACTGTTCAGATAAGAACTTCTTCTTGAATTACCATTTAAAAGCGCTCCAATTTACATCCTTATCCTTGATGCCCTTCACCCTTTTGATGTCCTGCCACCAAATATATGCTTTCCCATTCAAGTTGTATATGGCCATTTTTGCTTTTAATGATTTAGAATAATCATATATTTGAAAATATTTCTTCATGCCAGACAACCATGCTTCAGTTGTCTCTCCTTTCTCAGTTTCACCATTGAATGTTGGGGGTTTGATTTTCTTGAACTCCCCAGAAATTTGTTCATACTGTTTGTGAATTTTCGTCTTGGGTTTGAAATCTCCTTCACTGCTATAACTTGAATAATTACGTTTCTTTTTGCATTTTTCATTGGCAGCTTCTGATGATGGTGAACTGTTGTTCACGTCATCAGTTTTCACTTTCTTACCCTTGTCTTGATGAGGTAAGTCTTCAATCTTAGACGTGTTTCCAATCACTCTATCTTGTTCATTAGGTGGGCACCGATCGAACATTACTTGGTTAAGTTCCTCTTGTGCTTTCAGAATTTTCTCATTGTCTTGTTTTACAGATCGTATTTCTTCTTTTAACTCCTGAAATGCACGTAACAATTATGATGAATTGTCATTCAATTTGCCATGGACTTATTCTTCATAATGTTGTCCCGTGCTATGACTATTGGGTCTAAATTTGTCCTCCATATGTTCAGCCGATCCTTCCATACCTATAGCTTACAAACAATTTCTGTATAACACAAATAGTTTAAATTTTAATTAGTAAGATTTCTACTGTAATAAAATTTTCTGTTGCATGTTCTTTGGACCTTTTCAGGCCTAGAGTTCAAACATGAGATTTGATACCACACATAACATCCCATAAAATACCAAAAATTAAAAAAAAATTAAATAGCAATAATTATCGAATTTGTTAACGCGGAACATATAAAATGGTTAAATCTCTTTAGGATAATTAATAAGATGACACGTTGAATTTCTCAAAACATAATATGATGCTAGTTATAATTGCTATTGCAGTCTAAATGGATGCTAATCTCTTTAACAATAAACATTTTATGTTTTGTAATGCATGAATACAATCTTCAGATCTACTTTAGTTCTAAAAGTAACTACATGTTGTACATAATTTGTATTTATAATTTTCTTCGTAATGCGCTGACAGTTTGTTTTGAATGGTGATGAAGGGGTCCTACGAGGCACCCTGAGGTTTACTTAGCTACGTTTAGCTAAGGAATTTGAATCATGTTTCCATGTGCAGAACGAAGGTAAGAAATTTACGACAACCATGAGTTAAGAGTACATGTGTCTTTCAATTCTTCGTCAATGTAATATGAAAAATACTAAGTAAACATTATTGAAGGTACGGATAATTTAGTTCCATTTCTCGTTTACTTGCTAGCTTACATACTTTTCAATGTTAAAATATTCACGTCGTCATTTTTCATTTACATTGCTATAATTATCATCCATTAAAATCATCATAATATGACTATTATCATTAACATTAAGCAGTGCTACCATTATCCATTTATAACATTATTTGAAATCTTGTGAATATAGTGCTTATGCTAATTCAAATGAACTAACATTAAATTGTTTACCAACATGACTTTAGTCTATCCTAAAATCTCACATTTATTGATTGATTAACAATACATATCTAATATATGAAATATATATAATGAATATATTGCTTATGCTATGAACTAACATTATACAATGCTTTAACAAAATCTTAAACTATACCTATAGTCTCCACATTTCAATTGATTTGGCGATACATAGCTAATGCATGAAACTATAGAGACATTACCCTAAATGAATATACAATTACTATAGGAATGAAGTATATACAATATATAGTTACTATGCATTTTCGCACCACACAATAGCATATATTACTATTGTCACGATGCCAAACATTAAACCTTAGTAACTATTAGAGAAATATGAAGGATCTGACATTGTAATGATTTCGATTTTGACAGTGTAATAAAGCTCAGTACTTGACGTGCTTTCAAACTAGCGATGAAAGGTCCTATCATTAACGTTGCCTATCTGTTAAATGAAGTTGAAGCTTAGGTGGAAGGTATGCATGTGATAGACTTTACAACACTGCATCATACAATGTTGAGCTGTGCCATGCACTAGCCCTCGGTCTGCTGACTTGGCAATTTGGTAGATCCAACAATCAATGTGTATTGATTGCAATGATCGCTCAAATGTCAACGTGCTCGACTAGTAGCTAATATACCATTGATATTTACAAGATCTAGGGCTTGGAAAGAAACCCTAGTCTTTCCTTGGTAAGTAGTGAGAATTGGTTTCCCTGGTCCTCATTTCTTGTTTAGAGGTAAAGTTGAAGGGCCAACAGTGTTGCTGCAATGTAGGGTTTAGAGTTTGCTGTGAGGAGGATTCCTTCCTCGGTTTCGAACCTTAAACCTATGAGATAGAGTTTATATGTTACAAGCTCGTGCTTTTGTGCATTAGAGCCACGATACAGCCATTGAAGTTGTGAGGAGGTCCTTCTGTCAGTTTGTTGAGTGTAAATTGAACTGGAGTTTGATTTTCCAAATTATGAAATGGTCTTCTGAGTTTGAACTTGTGTTTGTTGCGAATGAAATCCAGCTTCGTCGTTGTAATGGTGTGGTGTGTCTAAGTCCAGGAGCTTCGATGCTAAGGTAGGTTTTCGTTGACAGTCGTAATAATACTGTACTTTAAGTTATTATTGTGTTTTTCTTGTTTTAACCCTTTTTAAACTATCACTGGCAGGTGATACTGCGTTGGAGGATTTCTATGATCCAGACTTGGAAAGGGGATGCTGCAACTACTTCCTGGTAAGCCTTGATGGTTCTTGAAACCTCGTAGGTGCCTTTGGCATGGTTTAGCTAGTGAATGCGATGTGCCGAGAGTTGAAAATACAACCCTATTCGGAGTAATGGCTGAGTTTTAATGTTTTAAGTTGATCAAAGTTGTAAAGAGGATAAACCCTCAGTATTTAGTTGTTCTTCGGCTCTATACTAGCTTGATGCGTCATTTAAAAATGAATTGAACTTGTTTTAGTGTTTCCGGTCGTTAAGGGAAAGACCCTATGTAAAAATTGGAACCTTGAAGGGTCTGCAATGTAACTCTGTCGAAATTTTACTATAGTTTTGAGTACGAAACTTATAGAGCTGAGGATTCACTCGCTTCTGAAGAACAATGGCTTGTTTGTACTGAAATGTTTTTTGTTTAAATAAAGGTTGAGAAAACATTTTTATAAATTATAGATTTGGTTTCAATCAATGAATGTTGTCTCGGTCGAGAGTAGTTAGTTGCTTGTCTGTTGGTAGATAAACCCGTACTTCGTATCGTTTTTGGAATTCATGTTTAAAATAATGATTTGGTAAAGTTTTATCTTCGTATGTTTTGAAATGGAAAATGTCACAAGGTTCAAATTTTGTTTCAATTAATGAAACCCTACCCTGTATGTTTTGTTGGAAACCTTTCTTGTACTGATAAATCAAGCCCGAGAACCGGGTATTAACTTGTGCATAAAAAGGTTTCGATACTATGTATGTTTCTTGTTAGGGTTGTAGCTATTTGTTAGACATCGATACTAAAATCGTGACTTCTACTAAATGATAATAAGTGTCTTATGCGTAATCTCGACATGAATAAAAGATCATAAGGTTAAAAGTAATCTTATTGTTTAGGGTTTGATAAAACATGTCTGCTATAACTCTAGAAATATTTACTGTGTCTGCCATCAATGGCTTGATATGTAATTTATTTAACTGTGTACTCAATAAATGTTTAGGATCTGGAGTATGTAAAATCCTAGGGTTTGATTTTAAAGTAAAAATATCTATGTTTAAAGATTGAAATCTATATTAAATAAACTATAATAACTAGTGATGAAAAATAATAAGTGTTTACTTATCATTGGTAAGTAACATTTTGTATAGAGAATAATTGCAGCTGCTATATATTTCTAGAATATAAATGCTTGAAAACAAAGGATTTATAGTATTGGAATGCATATTGTTACTATTCGAAAATAAATAGAATTAAATTGGAAAATATAGATCTGTGTAGAAATCAAAGTGTTTTTCTTTTGTTATGAAATAGAGGAATGTTATACATCTATTTATACTATGCTGTACTATTTCCTGCCATTTAAACTTATGATTGAAATGACAGAATCTAGCAAGAATATACTATTGTGTTTATCTTTTCATTCAAATGGCATTCTGCCTATCACTCATCTCTATTAATTTTACTTTTTGTACTAGAGTACTGTACAGATAACAATATGGGAAAAATATAGAAAATAATTTAATCAGTCATTTAAATTACTTAATCATTCTTAAAACATATCATCTTTAAGTCAGAAAATAAAATGATTTCTTCTATATAGTTGTAATTAATAATTCTACCATGCAGAAAAACCTTTAACTATAAACAAGAAGTTGTAATAGTAGAATATGGTTGACTATAGGAGAAACAAAGATCCCAAGGAACCTATTCCACCCAACCTATTCTTGAAGACAACCAATTTACTTGCCTTAGGATCCTCGAGCCTGTTCACTGAACCAACAGGAGGAAGAGTCTGTAGAAGCCTTAGTACATCAACTTGCAGTAGAATATAGATTATCCAGTCATAAAGACTCAACATTCAAAGAGACATGCACCAGCTCCTCTTGTTTTCCTTCTTAGAATAACTAGCAGACTCACAATGCATTGACACTTTAGCCTCCCTATTCGAATCTCTTAGTGATCACTTGATACACTTGAGGAATATTTCTGCAGAAATATTGTAGGAGCTTCCTACTCAATTTGAATTGCCTTATCTAGGCTTCCTAGGCCTTTTAGTGGTTAACTGGCCATTAATGAGCTTCCTGCAGTCTTCCACCCACCTGGGGGATAATGCTACAAATTTAGTGGTAGTTGTCCCATAACCAACAGCTAGTGGTGGAATGCAAATGCTGCTATCTGTCCCATGCTTTCTAACAACTTCCATTCCTCCTAGTGGGTCAGTGAACACTCATTTAACAGTTCCCGTGGGTGTTTATCTCCTATTTTAATTAATTAAATAATAATAATCAGTAATTACAATCATCCTTGACCAAACTTGATCATAATTACAAAAAATTGTAATTATAATTTAACATAAAGTATTTTGCAAATAAAATAAATATTCTCAAAATTTGGGTAGGTGACAATTTCGATATTGATAGGTATGTCCTCGATTATAAATCAAACCTTGCTATTAATAAATTTGCTTCCATGGTTTTATAACAATATTGAGTAATGACTTGAAATGATTTTCATGGTTCCAACATCCAACCAATGGATGGAAGTTGGAAGCTCACACCCAAAAAATTATTTTTGATAATTTGAGTTATGTAAAGTGCTTTGATGTCAATAATTTCAAATAATTCTTGCATTAGAGGAACATAAGATTCATATAATATGAAAAGAAAGAACAATTTTGGCACACATTTATGTCGAGGCAAAGAGAATCAAGCAGAAATCAAGAGGAAAAAAGGAGCAATCAGGTATGGCCCATTCTTTCATTTCCAATGAGGGAAATCTTTGAATTATCACTCCAAAGTGCTTGCAAGTATTGTACTCTAACCATTGTTCACCTTCTCCATCGTCCACAACCATTCGAGTGGTACACATTAGGGTTGGACCTAGTTGCAAAGCCTAAATTGGATCGCTTGCATGTGAAAAGAGATATTTTATGTAGGAGGGAACATGGGTTGTTCTTCTACATTGTAGGGTACATCGACAAAACCCTTTTATATATTTGGTTTAATAGTTCAATTGGGTATCAAACTTTGGGAGAATAATTTTGCTACTTCTAGTTTCCAATCACATACTTAATTTTGTTAAATGGGTGCATTTATAATCAACACATTTTTTTCAATCGTTTCAACCCTTACCCTCTATGTCAATTTGTCCTCATGTGGTTTTGGACTAGTGGAAGGCATTCATCATTACCCAATATATCAAATTGTACCAAAAATGATTGATCCAGCGGAAGAAGCAGATCAAGCCTCGTGTAATGTCCCAAAAATAACAAAAATTTTAATTTTTTCCTATCTGCAATAATCATTAGTTTATAATAGAAAAGGCATACATTAAACATAATAATGTAAAAAAACAACCATACTTGTATGCTGCAATGTAAGTCTAAGCCTTTTTTTTTACATAGCCTCTTCTACATGTAGGTTTAGAATTTGCGGAAGCGGTGTGGAAATAAAATGAGATCATGTTTTCATTGCGGTTGCAAATTCTAGTATAATAGGTAGAGTGTAACACTACTTACTGTTTGAAGAATCATGGGATTAAATCTTGATTGTTAAATATCACCTTCAGGTGACGAGCTCCTTGATGACGGTATGTTGTGCACATGGTGGTTCTATAATACTCCCAGACAGGTAATTACATACCTAAGTAGGGTTGCTGGGAGGTATGGGTAAATGTTGTGTTTGTCGGACTTACTTAGCATAATGCTAATGTCATTCTATACTCCTGTGGTTGCAGGTATGTTCAATCTACCAGTGCTATTTCTAAATGGTTGACTCCTATTTTACTAATGGTCCTAATCCACCGAGGTGCATGATAAGTTAATGGAAAGTGGTTATCACATTACCATAGTAGTCCTCATGTAATGTCTTTCCAACATGATGTGCACTCATAAGATTATTGTGTTTTTAAATGAAGTGTTGGAATGGGTTATAGTCTCACTATAGACCTTATACCCAAATCGAGCGCTTTTGTATTTAAAGGTAAGAGTGGTGGATTTATGATTTCACTATAGACTTTGCAAAATGATTGAATCTCCACTAAGAGAGACGGGTATACTCTTTAATGTACTTTTAACGATTATGGAGGACAACCTATCTATGAGGGTTTGGATAGTGTATTGGGGTTTTCTGTCAGTTATCCTTGTGTTCGACTTGTTCTTCATTTGTTTGGCTCTGCACTTTGTTGTATGGTGGTGGTGTGGTATTCTAACCCAAGCTTTGCTCATGGTCAGCATACTTAGCAACTAATGAATTCGAGAATGGTGTAAGGCGGTCTTGCTTAATTTACAGGTATGGACGAAATATCTAATTTCGAATGACAGTTTCCTCTCTTCTGCGATTTGCAACATAGGGTTGGAATTAACTGATATTGTATGTTGCTAGGGTGTTGCTATGTAAACAATGTATTGCCTGTGAAGAAAATATAGGATATACATAAGGGCTTTCTACGCCTCTGTCTCTGTACTGGGGTAAGAAGACTTCGCTTATCCTACTAGTGGCATGGATATAATGGTTACTTACATGACGAGGGTTTCCCTGTTGTAATTAGTGTTTTGTTTCTTTTTTGTTGGTGACCATGACCCCTGTAGGGAATCCCTACAAGTTTTTGGGAATGAGAGAGTCGTGGAGTTTGACCTTTGACGTCTGCTTTCGTTAGGCATCTATGTCTGTGACCTTTGGGAATTTCTAAACACTGTCAATTTATAATGTATAATTGTTATGATTGAATCGTGTCTGAGTAGGGTATCAATCTCTGAAATTTTAAAACTCTATGCCTCTTATTTATTATTGATCTCTGCGTTTGATGTTTATGAGACTCTGACCCTAGAGAATAACTTGTTCCTGCATCTTCTTGTTGATTTGAAATGAAACTTGAAGGTTTCCTGTAGATAACTATCATAGGTTTTTATATTGAAAAGAAATGGAAAGGGTCTCAAGTATATCTATTTGATTAGCATAGGGTTATTGATGGAGTGGGTATGAAAAATGTACATGGGATAACACTCTATATATGATCTCTGTCCTATTTGGTATGTTTGTTGTAAAATATGGTATGTATGGTTTGAGAAGAAAAACAAAAATAGATTGGCAGAGAAAAGTGCAATAAAATAAGTCTTGGGTACAAAATTGGAATATATGGAGAATACTTATAATAAACAATGATGTCTGCGTTTTCTTTTGTTGTGGTTTGTATAGTTGGAATTTCGAATGGTTTATATGTTGTTCAACGATTTCTGTTATGGTTTTGATTTCTGTAACTAGGCGATTTTGTTGATGATCTAAAACAAGGGTTTAGATAAGTGAAATAAAATAATATCAATATTTTTCTGAGTTCAAATCAACGATTTTCCTGCTCTAACAATCTAAGCAATATAAATGACTAGCAAAGACTAGCTGGCTAGTCCTGCTGGGAATGCCATTCGATTATGGAAAACTTAATTTAAAAACTGATAATAAGACCATTGTTATTTTGACATTGCATTTATAGCAGGGATATACAATGTAGGAGGTTTTTATAATTAATCATACCTATTGATCTCTATAGCTTGTCCTACTGATGATGACCTATTGATCCTGGTAACTTGTTCTTGCTGATACTGACCTGCACACTTACCCAACTAGTAAGGGAAACTATTGACTCTTAGCTGATCTGATAATTGATCTTGGATTAGATGACTTTGGGACTACCACGTTCTTCCCAACCATGATTCTACAACCGTTCCTAGTTCAGTATGAATCCCCCCGAGCTGGTTCTGACATGCAAACTGAGAAGTAGAGGCCCTAGGTGTGTTTAGATCTCAAAATCTATGGGAAAAGTTCACTTCCTTGAGCAGAGAGTTCTTCTTGGCATAATAATACCAAATGAAAAAGATCGCGCAAGGTTTGGGGTCTATCCTCCTAAAGTAGGACAAATCTTGAATTAGGACTATTGGAATTTTATTGGTTTCTTTAAAATTATTTAAATTATAAAATAATATTTGTTTACTTAACTGTTAGTTAATTTGGAATTAGGACTTCTCACTTTGTTTGATTAAAGTGTTTTTGCTATTTAAATCTTTGTATAATAATAATAATATAAAAGAATTACAATCATGTCTAAATATTAATAACTAATAATTAATAAGTGGCAGCCCACTTATGTATAAGTATACATGTAATAGATAACCATAATATATATTGAAACTCCTAAATAGTAATACATAGATTTGTGGTCCTTGGCATTTTGTTTCACATGATGCTTCTTTTGATTCTTTTTAAGGAAAGGGTCCACATCCTAGGACGGTTTCGGTAAGCTGATAAAGGCATCTCTAGTCTCTCCCTTTGCATGTCAGATTCCCTCGTTTTAACATGGTAGTTCCCGCAGTAGATGATGATAATAAGATTTATTTAATCAAGTCGAAATAGTTGTGATAAGACACATAAGTGCTATTCAGATTCCTCTTGACTCAACAGGTGAGATTTAGTAACCCTGAGTGCTCTTCAGATCCTTTTAACTCAATAATCTCACATGGGCATTACGCTAGTGCAATTTCATAGCTTCTGCTCAACACTAGAACTAGAATGTGGTTGTGAGACACATCTAGGATATTAAGTGGCCTCGGATCCGGTAATCATGTATTTCAAGCTTGGAGTGCTCCAGGGTTCATGCCCAACACTCAACGTACATCGGGGCTTAGGCCCAATATGAAATAGAATCCTCTAAATACATCGAGGCTTAAGCCCAATATATAGGCCATTCGTGTGTTTCTGAGTCCATGCTCAACACACTAAATAATCAACCATGTAAATCATGATCTGCACAGTATAATATAACAAAAGGAATAATCTCAGTATATCATAACTTGTAACCAATTCTCATAATGCAACATAGTTTATTCATTCGGGTTTTCCTACCCCACATATATCAATAATGAAGACAAATCAAAGTCCATGCCCAATATATCAACTCACAAAGAAAATAAATCAAAACAAACTAATGCTATGTCAAACATAATAAATCACACATATTGGGGCCATGACCCGATATAACATCATAGCATAGTTAGTCAAAAAGTTGGGATATTACATCTCTCCCCGCTTAGAAAAACACTGTCCCGGTGTTTCTAGGGACTAGGAATGGGATCATGAAACAAGGCGGGGTATGCCTCTCTCATGGTAGCCTCATTCTTCCAAGTGGCCTCATCTGGTCCAAAGTGCCTCCATTGCACTTTTAGCTAAGTAATGGTCCTCCTCCTAAGCTGGACCTCTCTCTTGTCCAGAATGTGGAGTGGTTCTGGCATAAACTTACCTTCAGGCTCCACCTGTAATAAGGACCAATCAATAACACGTTTAGTATCATATACATATTTCTTTAATAAAGAAGCATGAAAAAGATTATGAACTTTTATGTGTGTTGGTAGGGCTAACTCATATGCTATTGGGCCCTTCTTGCCCAGTATTTCAAACGGTCCACAAAACCTTGGGGCTAGTTTACCGCAACGTCCCAAGCTCAGCGAGCTTCATTTCGCCTTTATTCTTAGGAAAACATGTTCATCTATCTGATAGTCCTTGTCCTTCCTTTTCTTGTCTGCGTAACTCTTTTGGTGGTCTTGGGCCTGTTTTAAACTTAGTTGTTCCTTGGAGACTAATTGTTCCAAGTCTTTTAGTAAGTCTGGCCCTAGCATAAGCCTATCCACCGGGATATCCCAAGTGATGGTGGTCCGACACTTTTGATCATAGAGTACCTCGAAAGGATTCATTTTGGCCGAGGTTTGATAACTGTTGTTGTATGCAAACTCTGCGAGGTGTAAGTAGTCTTCCCACTTAGTGGGATTATTCATGACATACATTCTCAGCATATCCTCCAAGATTTGGTTTACTCGTTCCGTATATCTATCGGTTTGGGGGTGGTATGCAGTACTAAACTGTAGTTGTGTTTCTAACCCGGAGAACAGTGCTCTCCGAAAATTACTATTGAAATTTGTGTCTCGATCCGAGATAATTGATTTGGGTATCCCGTGTAACTAGAAAATCTCCTTTAGGAAGATTTCCACAAGGTGAACTGCCTTGTAGGTAGATTTTACTGGTTTAAAATGTGTGGCTTTCGACAGCTTGTCTACTATTACGAAGATGGAGTCATTTCGTTTCTTTCTCTTGGGTACACCTGTAATGAAATCCATACTTATTACCTCCCACTTCCATTTTGGAATGGGTAACGGTTGAAGTAGTCCGGAGGGGTGTTGGTGTTCCGCTTTGACCAACTGATATTCCTGACACTTCGTGATGAACAATGCGATTTCGGCGTTCAGTTTAGGCCAAAAGTAGTGTTTCTTTATGGGTGAAATCATCTTTTGATATCTGTGGTGTCCTGAATAGAGGCTTCAATGGAATTTGGTGAGTATGTTAGGTCTAATGTCCCCCCCCTTGGGAACGTATAGCCTCTCCTTTCACTATAACAATACTGATTCATCTATCTTGTATTCTTTTCGTTGTTGAAAAAGCCTATCTTCCTGGATCTTTTTAAGGATCTCGACATAGAACCAGTCATTTTGGCATGATGTTCTAATTCTGTCGTGTAAGTCAGAGTCAGTTCGACTTTCAGTTACCTTGTATAACATATGAGCTCGTCGACTTAATGCATCGATGATCTTGTTTTCTTTCCCCTTGATGTGTTTCAGTTCAAAGTGATATTCACTAAGGAAGGCTAACCACCTAGCCTGTCTAGCATTCAGGTCTGGTTGATCAAACAGATATTTTAGACTCATGTTGTCCATCTTTAGTAGAAATTTCTCACCCATGAGGTAATGTCTCCACATCTTTAGAGTGTGGATAATGGCGGCTAATTCGAGGTCATGAATAGGATAGTTTTTCTCATGTTCCTTTAACTTCCTTGACTTGTAGCAGATAACAAAGTCATCTTGCATAAGGACTCCACTGAGTCCTTCTTTGCTGGCATCGGTGCAAACTACGAAGTCCCCATTGGGGTTGGAAATTCATAGTATTGGTGCACTAATTAGAAATTGTTTTAACTTCTGAAATTTCCTCGCACTTGTCTGTCTAGATGAACTTACTGGTCTTCTTTTGTAATGTGGTCATGGGACAAGCAATCTGTGAGAAGTTCTCAATGAACTTTCGATAATATCTAGCTAAGCCTAGGAATGATCATATGTCAAAAACACAAGTAGGTGTAGGCCATTCTTCGATAGCCTTGATCTTTTCGGGATCCACTACTATTCCCTTCTCGGAAATGATATGTCCTAAGTACTGTATCTGAGGTCTATAGAAATCAAACTTGCTAAATTTTGCGTATAGCTGATGTTCTCACAATATCCGTAGAACTATTCAGAGGTGTTCCTCATGGTCTTCTTCGTTCTTGGAATAGATTAGGATATCGTCTATGAAGGCTAGAACAAACCTGTCGAGGTACTTACTGAAAACATTGTTCATCATGCACATGAAGTTGGTGGGTGCATTTATCAGACCGAAATCCATTACTACAAACTCATAGTGGCCATATCGGGTGCGAAATGCGGTCTTACTGATGTCCTCATCACGGATTCTCACCTGGTGATATCCTAATTGCAAGTTGATCTTCGAGAAGATCTTTGCTCTTCTGACTTGGTCAAATAGGTCGTCAATTCTAGGGAGTGGGTAACGGTTCTTGATAGTTAACTTGTTGAGTTGGTAGTAATCGATGCACATATGTATCGTGCCGTCCTTCTTCTTAACAAAGAGGAATGGTGCTCCCCATGGAGACACACTTGGTTGAATGTACCCCTTGTCTATTAGATCTTGTAACTGTATCTTGAGCTCTACTAGTTCGGGTGTACTCATATGGTACGGAGTCCTAGAGATGGGTATGAATCCGGGGGTTAGTTCTATGGAAAGTCTAAGTCCCATTTGGGTGGTAACCCAGGTATCCCCTCGGGAAATACATATCTGAATTCCACTAGTATCAGCATATCCTCGATCTTTTGTTCCCTATTAGCTTCTACTAATTGAAGGTGGATTGCAAATAGTTTACAACCCTTTCTTAAGCATTTCTTTGCTTGTAATGCCGATATCTGCCGTACTAATACTTCCTTAGGTATACCTTGGATGGTTCTTTGGTTCCCTTGACTATCTGTGCATAGAATTGACTTATTCAATCAATCCAACAAGGCATGATGTCCTTCCAACGAATCCATGCCTATTATTACATCATAAGACCCTAGTGGTAAGATGTTCAAATCTACCCTACTTAAAACTCTTAACTAGTTCGAAAACCTTCTGTTTGGTACCAGTGGCTAGTTGTACCAGCCATGGTGCTTTGTGACTCTCTTGGTTTAATTTTCAAGTCTCTACTATCCTAGGAGAGATGTAACTTCGGTAAGCAATGGGGTCTACTAGAACTGAAATGACATTATTAGATATCTTACCCTCAATTTCTACCATGGTGGCTTGATGATCTGCCTGCCGGCCATCAAGGGTGGCATAAATCCTAGGTGTCTTTGCCACATCTCCCACGGTAGGCTTCACTTGGATGTTGTGTAAAGTCCCCTTTGTTTTGTTGGGGCAGTCTCTGTAGTAATGCGGTCCCTGGAATTTCCAACAAGAAACAGTTGGTGGGACTGCCTTTGCCCCTTTGTTGAAGGCTGGCCTGTTGGCTGGTGGTGGGGGTGCACTTGGTCGAGCTTGGGGTCGGCTGAAGCTTCTGTTGGGTGGGAAACTTTTGTTATGTTTCTGGAAAGGTGGGGGTCTAAAATCCGGCCTGCATTTGTTTGAGAAGGTCCTGAATCTGTCCCTATTTCTGTTGATGTTGTCGTTCCTTGGCTGCCCGTGCTCATAGCACAACTTGGCTTTATGTAGGGTTATGTCAAGGGTCTTAGGCATGTCGAATTCTATCTTCTCTCTAAATTTTGGTGGAAGCCCACCCAACAATTGCTGGATTTTCACCTTCTTGTCCTTAATTTAAGGCACACAGTGCAACAAGTCTAAGAACCAATTTATGAAAGCTTCCATAGTAAGGGAACCCATTTTCAGCTCATGAAATTCTTTTATCTTCTTGTCGAAGAATCTTTCAGACATGTATTTGTCCTAAAAGATTCTATTGAAAGTGTCCCAGCTTATGTCTCGCAGCTCCTGTCCCTTAATGTGCTTTAGGTCCTGCCACCATCTCATAGCTTTTCCATTTAGGTTGTATATGGCTAGTCGAGCTTGCATTTCACTCGAATAATTATGAACCTTAAAGCATTTATTCATCCCTAACAACCATTCTTCAGCCTTTTCCCCCGAGTTAACTTATTCATCATGTGTTGGGGCTCTTATCTTTCTGAACTCTCCTTGTAAGCTATCATCACTCTTCCTCCTTCTCTTGCAAGGAGGTGGGGAGCCATTGTCATTGGGAGAGCTCTTATAGTCCTCTTCCAATGGTTCTGATTTATGATCTTCTTGTTCTCCTATTTTGTAGTTGGCTGCTTTCCCCATGTTAAGAGTGTTAACAGAAAGAGTAGGCTATCCATGGGGTTTTTCCCCTATTAGGATTTGGAGTAAGGCCTCATTTATAGCCCGATGTTCCCTTCTTTCTTGCATATTTTCATCCCTAAAACTCTCGAATTCTGCCTGTAGTTGCTGCATAGATTTATCTAAATCTGAGTTGAGCTCCACCATAATTTCTTGCTCTTGTCGTGGGGAATTTAGGTTGTCGCGTATACTGCTGCCTTGTTCTGCACTCATTTTTCTGCTACTACTTGTACCCAAAATTTATATAAGTATATGTTGATGGAAAACATCGTGTTACTTAATTCTTTTCATAAAAACATAATACAATATTTTTACACACTTTCCTGTATCTGCAGCTATGTTTGGTAGTGAGCCCAATAGGTCACTTAGTGTTTGTAACTTGCTCTGATACCACTTGTAATGTCCCAAAAATAACAAAAATTTAAAATTTTTCTTGTCTACAATAGTCGTTAGTTTATAATAGAAAAGGCATACGTTAACGTAATAATGTTAAAAAACAACCATACTTGTATGCTTTAATGTAAGTCTAAGCCTTTTTTTTTTTACATAGCCTCTTCTACCTGTAGGTTTAGAATTTGCGGAAGCAGTGTGGAAATAAAATGAGATCATATTTTCATTGAGGTTGCAAATGCTGGTATACTAGGTAGAGTGTAACACTACTTACTGTTTGAAGAATCATGGGATTAAATATTGAATGTTAAATATCACCTTCAGGTGATGAGCTCATTGATGACAGTATGTTGTGCACATGGTGGTTCTATAATACTCCCAGACAGGTAATTACATACCTCGGCAGGGTTGTCGGGAGGTATGGGTAAATGTTGTGTTTGTCGAACTTACTTGGCATAATGCTAATGTCATTCTGTACTCCTGTGGTTGCAGGTATGTTCAATCTACCAGTGCTATTTCTAAATGGTTGATTCCTATTTTACTAATGGTCCTAATCCACCGAGGTGCATGATAAGTTAATGGAAAGTTGTTATCACATTACCATAGTAGTCCTCATGTAATGTCTTTCCAACATGAGGTGCACTCATAAGATTATTGTTTTTTTAAATGCAGTGTTGGAATGGGTTATAGTCTCACTATAGACCTTGTACCCAAATCGATCCCTTTTGTATTTAAAGGTAAGAGTGGTGGATTTACGATTTCACTATAGACTTTGCAAAAGGATTGAATCTCCACTAAGAGATACTGGTATACTCTTTAATGTGCTTTTAATGATTATGGAGGACAACCTATCTACAAGGGTTTGGATAGTGTATTGGGGTTTTCTATCAATTATCCTTGTATTCGACTTGTTCTTTGTTTGTTTGGCTCTGCACTTCGTTCTATGGTGGCAGTGTGGTATTCTGACCCGAGCTCTGCTCGTGGTTAGCATACTTGGCAACTAATGAATTTGAGTATGGCATAAAGCGGTCTTGCTTAATTTATAGGTATGGATGAAAATCTCTAATTTCAAATGACAGTTTTCTCTCTTCTACGATTTACAACACAGGGTTGGACTTAACTGATATTGTATGTTGCTAGGGTGTTGTTGTGTAAACAATGTATTGCCTATGAAGAAAATATAGGATATCCATGAGGGCTTTCTATGCCTTTGTCTCTATACTGGGTTAGCAAACCTCACTTATCCTACTGGTGGCATGGATATAATGGTTACTTACATGAGGAGGGTTTCCCAGTTGTACTCAACATTTTGTTTCTTTGTTGTTGGTGACCACGACCCCTGTAGGGAATCCCTACCAGTTTTGGGGTGTGAGAGAGTCGTGAGGTTTTATCTTTGACCTCTACTTTCGTTAGGCATCTATGTTTGTGACCTTTGAGCATTTCTAAACGCTGTCGATTTATAATGTATAATTTTTTGGATTGAATCGTGTCTGAGTAGGGTATCAATCTATGAAATTTTAAATCTCTATGCCTCTTATTTATGATTGATCGCCGCATTTGATGTTTATGAGACTTTGACCCTTGAGAATAACTTATTCCTGTGTGTTCTTGTTGATTTGAAATGAAACTTGAAGGTTTCCTGTAGATGACTATCGTAGTTTTTTATATTGAAAAGAAATGGAAAGGGTCTCGAGTTTGTCTATTTGATTAGCGTAGGGTTATTGATGGAGTGGGTATGAAAAATGTACCTGGGACAACACTCTATATACAATTTCTGTCCTATTTGCTATGTTTGTTTTAAAATATGGTATGTATGGTTTGAGAAGAAAAAAAAATAGATCGACAGAGAAAAGTGTAATAAAATTAGTCTTGGGTACAAAATTGGAATATATGGAGAATACTTATAATAAACAATGATGTATGCGTTTTCTTTTGCTGTGGTTTGTATAGTTGGAATTTCGAATGGTTTATATGTTGTTCAACGATTTCTGTTATGGTTTTGATTTCTGTAACTAGGCAATTTTGTTGACGATCTAAAACAAGAGTTTAGATAAGTGAAATAAAATACTATCAATATTTTTCCGAGTTCAAATCAATGATTTGTCTGTTCTAACAATCTAAGAAATATAAATGACTAGCAAAGACTAGATGGCTAGTCCTGCTGGGAATGCCATTCGATTATGGAAAACTTGATTTAAAAACTGATAAGAAGAACATTATTATTTTAACATTGCATTTATAGCAGGGATATAAAACGTAGGAGGGTTTTATAATTAATCATACTTGTTGATCTTTGTAGCTTGTCCTGCTGATGATGACTTGCTGATCCTGGTAACTTGTTCTTGCTGATACTAACCTTCACACTTATCCAACTATTTAGGGAAACTACTGAGTCTTAGCTGACCTGATAATTGATCTTGGATTGGATGACTTTGGGACTACCACATTCCTCCCAACCATGATTCTACAATTGTTCCTTGTTCAGTATGAATCCCCCGGAGTTTGTTCTGACATGCAAACTGAGAAATAGAGGCCCTAGGTGTGTAGCTGGTTCAGATCTCAAAATCTATGGGCAGAGTTCACTTCCTTGAGAAGAGACTTCTTCTTGGCATAATAATACCAAAAGAAAAAGATCCCCCAAGCTTTGGGGTCTATCCTCCTAATGTAGGACAAATCTTGAATTAGGACTGTTGGAATTTTACTGGTTTCTTTAAAATTATTTAAATTATAAAATAATATTTTTTTACTTAACTGCTAGTTAATTTGGAATTAGGACTTCTCACTTTGTTTGATTAATGTGTTTTTGCTATTTAAATCTTTGTATAATAATAATAATATAAAATAATTACAATCTTGTCTAAATATTAATAACTAATAATTAATAAGTGGCAGCCCACTTATGTTTAAGTATACATGTAATAGATAACTATAATATATATTGAAACTCCTAAATAGTAATACTTAGCTTTGTGGTCCTTAGCATTTTGTTTCACATGATGCTTCTTTTGATTCTTTTTAAGGAAAGTGTCCACTTCCTAGGACTGTTTCGGTAAGCTAGTAAAGGCAGCTCTAGTCTCTCCCTTTGCATGTCAGAGTCCCTCGTTTTAACATGGTAGTTCCCACAGTAGATGACGATAATAAGATTTATTTAATCAAGTCGGAATAGTTGTGATAAGGCACGTAAGTGCTATTCAAAGTTCTCTTGACTCAACACGTGAGATTTAGTAACCCCGAGTGCTCTTCGGATCCTTTTAACTCAACACTCTCACATGGGCATTATGCTAGTGCGATTCCAGAGCTTCTGCTCAACACTAGAGCTAGAATGTGGTTGTGAGGCACATCTAGGATATTAAGTGACCTCAGATCCAGTAATCATTTCTTTCAAGCTTGGAGTGCTCCCGGGTTCATGCCCAACACTCAACGTACATCGGGGTTTAGGCCCAGTACGAAATAGAATCCTCTAAATACATCGGGGATTAAGCCTAGTGTATAGGCCATTCATGTGTTTCTGAGTCCACACTCAACACACTAAATAATCAACCATGTAAATCATGCTCTGCACAGTATAATGTAACAAAAGGAATAATCTCAGTATATGATAATTTGTAATCAATTCTCATAATGCAACATAGTTTATTCATTCAGGCTTTCCTACCCCGTATATATCAATAATGAAGACAAATCAGGGTCCATGCCCAATATATCAACTCACGAAGGAATAAATCAAAACAAACTAATGCTATGTCAAACATAATAAATCACACATACTGGGGCCATGACCCGATATAACATCATAACATAGTTAGTCAAAAAGTTGGGATATTGCACCTTGTGTATGGTGGATATCAAGCCATTTATATGGTGGAGATGTTGCTAGTGGCGATGTGCATCGAGTAGAAGGAGGCATCGATTGGAACGTCCGACTTCACTTGCAACGATCATGTCGATGCATTAATGGAAGCTTCGTAGAATGTAGCCACCATGTCACTACATTAAATGTATTTTCACATTGGGGTAGTATTTTTTGTATCATATTTTTAAATGAGTTTAGGACTTTGACAAATAGGAAAAATGAATTGCCATACACCAAGGGTACTTACTAGCAATCAAGATCTTCCCATCACTCAAAAAATAATATGGATATGAAATTGCAAAAATAGTAACAAAAAGTAATAGAAAAAATGTAATAAACCTAAATGGTTATTACAAATGTATTTATTATTAGATTAGGATAATTAATGATTAATTATTAAATGACATGTCTATTTATCAATAGATATGCCTATTCCTGTTACGCCATATTTAATATGAGCCATTCCTATTGTAAAATCATCAATTCAATTATAAAAAATATATTTATTATCAAATATGATAATTATGTAAGGATGAATCCTTACAAGTGGTATCAGTGTTGATGTATATGTAACTTCGGAATGTATTTCACATATATGTATATTGTATTCCTATAGAGATGGTATTATTCCTCTATAAGGAAGTGTCGTCATTTATATTGTAAGTGTCGTAACTTATACTTGATGGGTTATTAGACCACCTTATTTGGGGTCGGCCCTGTATAAGTCATGTGGGTCAAAGGATTATTAGACCACCCTATTGGGGGTCGGCCCACTCAGCATTATGTTATGTGGTTAAGTTCGAGCCTACATGAGTTAGGTAAAAAGGCAAGTCAAGTCAAGTATAAATAGAGTGCGGGAGGCACTCTATTTGCTCACTCACTTCTCACACATGCTCTCAAGGAGGAGAGGCGCACTTATGGAGGAGGAGGATTGCTGCTAGCTTATGGCTATCTCTCTTGGTTGGTTGTATCATTGCTCTATCTATCTCTGAGGAAGTTATTGGGGTTTTTCACCTTTATGGTTTTCCCCAAGTAAATCTTTGTGTCTCTTGTGTGCTTGCATTATTGTCTCCATGATTGATATGCTGTAGATATGATGTACATGTTGTTCTCTCAGTTAAGATCCTAGATCATATTGAAGTAAATTCTGAAAATTTAACATGGTATCAGAGCTAGCCTGAAAGAAGGCATGATATGGCATGTATGACACTTGTTGCACTTACGATGCTAGGGCTTGATATAGCAAAAACCAGTCATCGTAGCACTTTCGCTATAAATACGTTTTGGAGAAGTTTTCGGATCTGAAATTGTTACAGGCCGAAGCTAAGATGTACAGGTATCTTGTGTCCAAAGGACAGCCTCTAATTCGTTATACTTTGTGATTTATGATCTGTACAATATAGGGTTTCTGCCTCTTCCAGATCTGAGTCAAAATCAGGTGACCTTGGGAAAAAGGTCATATCTTGGGCTAGGAATCTCCAAATGAAATTTAGTAAAAAGTGACAGGTAGTACACAGTATGTACTATCTCAGAAAACTTTTTCAGAGGCCGAAGTTGAGCCAGTGACACGTGGCACGCCGTACAAGTTCGCTCTCCTGTATTATCCCATAAACAGGTCACGTTGCGACATTTGGCATAACTCTCTCTCAGAGAGTCCAATTGAGGTCAGACCTATCAGGATGGAAAGGTAACAGGCCGAGCTATCTCAAAAAACGTTTTCAGAGGCCGAAGTTAAAACAGTCACACGTGACACGCCGTACAAGTTCGCTCTCCTGTTTTATCCCAAAACAGGTCACGTTGCGACATTTGGCATAACTCTCTCTCAGAGAATCCAATTGAGGTCAGACCTATCAGGATGGAAAGATAACAGGTCAGGCTATCTCAGAAAACTTTTTCAAACCCTGTGGATCAAAAATTTCGGAGTTACACCAGAAACAATCAGGTACATATTTCTGTCAAAACAGAATTATTTTTTGGTACCTTCATTCATGGTTTCCGGAATTTAGGGCTTTGGAAAAAGTTGGAATTTTTGTAATCGGAGACCACGGCTGGATGCTACTCATCAAAATAGAAATTTAGAGACCAAGATCAGAATTTTTGGTTGGGAAGAAGGCCGGTCTTGCTTAGACCCTAGTTCGGGACTTTGATCAGAAAAGTGAAAAATTAGGGCTTCTGTAAAAATGGGAATTTTTGAAATCTGTGACCACGGCTGGAAGCTCCTCAGAAAAATAGAAGCTTAGAGCTTTGGATCAAACATTTTGATGGGGAAAAAGAGTGGGCTTCATCAAACCCCAGTTCAGGGTCACGTCCAGTGAATCCAGAAGTTTCAAAGGCAAAATTGAGGAGTGAAACTTTGCAGTTTTCAAATTCTGAATATACCAGTTTGATCAGCTCATCAAGGCGCATATTTCTATTCTTTCGAAAGTTTGAAATTCAAAGTTTGAATTTTTGGGGTTTCTCTGACAAACCCATATCCAGCTCCAGGTCCAGTTCTTGCAAATCAAGTGGATTGGGTTAATCCTAGAAGAAGATGGATTGATCATCTGCATGAGTAAAGAAGTTCCTGTTTCAGAGGGAGATGAGGCTAAGGCCTTACATAAGAAGAATACAAGCGATCTCGACAGGTATGACTCATCGAGGTATGTTTCGATATTTGTCCATGATTAAGTTTATGGTATGTTTGTCTTCATGTTATTACGGTTAGTACAATTTTGATTTTAGATTTGTCGTATAACCTTAACAAAATTATGAATGCATGATAGAAGATATTCATTGGTTAGGGTGTTGACACTTATGATTGTACTAATGCATTATGGTGTTGTATGAGGTTTATGTTGTCTACTAACATGAAAGGTACACCAAGAAAGACAAATCATGTTCTGGTCCAAGAACATATGAGCATTATAACATGAGGACAAAGATTCATCCATTGTCATGGATCTCATAGAAGATCCATTTGCGAGGTATGTATAACTTGGTTTTGTGATAGTTAACCTATGAGATATACAGGTTACTAGCACAAGTCATTGAAGAAGAACAAGAAGACATCATGTGAGTATGTTAGACATAAATAGCTAACATGCTAATCCAGGTATGTTTTTCCTATATCAAGATAGAATCCTACCTTGTGTTAGGATCTTATACTGTTGTTGATAATGATTATTCATGAAGTCATAGGTTTGAATAATCATGATTGTATGCATATTATGTTTCTTACCATAATTGATGATATGACTAACCAGAAGAATCATGATGGTACAGGTTTGAATAATCACAGGTTTTATGCATTTTATATCTCTTATCTTGATTGATGATTCAACTAATCTGAAGAGTCATATGTTTGAGTAATTACAGGTTTAGACATGTTATGTTTCTTATGACTTGACTAACCTTAAGAATCCTACATAAACCTTGAATGCTAATGCTTATTATTTCTGTTTGAAATGATCATGACTATACATGCTTAAGATTATTGTGTTTTAATAGTATACTAATGAATGTATGATTTTATATGAGATCACAAGGATAACACATTCATGATACTAATAAGCATGCATAGGGACCAAGGATGAATATGAGATTCAAGAACAGGTAAACCAGGAAGCAAAGATCAAGAGGGAGTACACTCCAGTGGTTTATGCAAGGATGCAGATATTCAGAGGGAGTTGTCCATCTCTCTACATTCCACAACAGAAAGGTGTAGAAGAAGCTAATTCAGATTAGGACTCCAGCAGCTCCTGCAAGGAAGCGAAGACTCAGAGGGAGTCCACCCAACGAACAAACAAAGATAAGTATTTGAATTGTCATTTCTTAAATAATACTGTTCAATAATGTATATACTGATATTCCTAGAATTAGGTTGTGTATTATGCATATTAGAATAATTGCATTGATGAACAGTATACTCCTAATATGCATGGGTAAGTGGCCTATGGCACTGTACAACATTCCATTGCTACTTATCTAGAATGAAACCTCTTTGCTGACATGTTGGGAGTTGTGCACACTCTTAACAATGTTCTGGTAGAGATTGGAAGGCATCTAGAAAGTTACGAAATATGGATAAATGTTGTATTGAAGCATTGGATAAGATAATTGCATGACTGTATGGCATATTTCTTTATGTGTAAGAATTTGTTCTGAAAAACTATGAGATGTTTTCTAATCATGCAATTTAACTTGTTGTGTAGGAAAGATCGTATGCCATCTCCTACAAAAGAAGAACTACAACATTTGTTCAGCAACAAATTTATTTATTGAAGATATTGAAGTTCCTAGGATCTGGGATGAAGAAATGGAATGCCATGATCCGTCGATCATGAAGAATGATGTTTGGGATGTAGTCCCAAGATGTGAAGGGAAGTTTGTTATGACTTCCAAATGGAACTATCAGATCAAGCATGTTGCAGATGGCAGCATTGAGAAATATAAAAGTGATGAAATAGAAGATTCACCAGATGGATCTCAAGACAGCATGGTGTAGTCATATATGTGTGCAGAACTTGGTATGATAGGATAGACAGCTTTCTATCTAGTTTGGGCGTTAACAAGAGTAAAGCAGATTCCAACCTTTTCTACAAGGTTGAAGAAGGAAATCCAGTGATACTACTTTTGTATGCAGATAACCTGTTTGTTACAGGTAAAGATAGATTGATTGCCGACACACAGCGGAAGCTTTCTTCCAAGTTCGAGATGAAGAACTTGGGGATGATGCACTATTTGTTTTTTGGCATGGAGGTGTGGCAGAGTGCAGATAGAATCTTCCTTGGACAAGGGAAGTATGCAGTAGAGATCCCAAAGAGGTTCAAGATGATGGATTGCAAGGCCATGGCCACACCTATGGCATCAAATCTGAAGCTTCTATGTGATGCTTCATCTGAGCCAGTTGATGTCTTTATGTATCGTCAGATGATTGGGTCCTTGATGTACCTGACGAACACGAGACCAGATATTTGCTTTGCTGTGAACACATTGAGCCAGTTCCTGACGGATCCGAGGAGTGTTCACCTGGTTGCTGTAAAGCATGTTCTGAGGTACCTGAAGGGTACAGTGGATTATGGACTCAGATATGAGGCGAATCAAAAGTTTAACCTGCAGGGTTATGTTGATTCAGATTGGGCTGGCAGTGCTGCAGATAGGAAGAGCACATCTGGATGCTGCTTCAGTATGGGATCAGGTGTGATCTCTTGGTTTAGCAGGAAGCAGTCCTGCGTAGCACTGAGTACAGCTGAGGCAGAGTATGTTGCAGCCTGTTCAGCTAGTTGTGAGGCAATATGGCTACGGAAGCTACTATTTGAGTTATTTGATCTCCCGTTGGAGGCTACTAGTATCTTCTGTGATAACCAGAGTTGTGTGAAGCTGTCCGAGAACCCAGTGTTTCATGACAGGTCAAAACACATAGAGATCAAATATCACTATATCAGGGATATGGTGCAGAGAGGAGCTGTGAAGCTCCTGTATGTTGCGACGGACGAGCAGATTGCAGATGTGCTGACGAAGCCACTAGCCAGGGTGAAGTTCGAGTACTTCAGAGAGAGGCTTGGCGTTATTCAGATCGAGGACACTTCAAGGAAGAAGTGATGGACACATTTGCTGAAGCCATTCCAAGCATGTTGGGAGGAGGATTCTTCACATGGCTGTGGATGTAAGCGCTGAATGATGAGCATCAGGATGATGTTCTAGTTTCTGCTGGATATGATCAGTTGGATCATTTTATGTATGTATGTACGTATCATATTGGATGCTGGATATGATCAGTTGGATCATTTTATGTATGTATGTACGCATCATGTTGGATGCTGGATATGATCAGTTGGATCATTTTATGTATGTATGTACGCATCATGTTGGATGCTGGATATGATCAGTTGGACCATTTTATGTATGTATGTACGCATCATGTTGGATGCTGGATATGATCAGGAGGATCATGGATCATGATATGTATCAGGTAGATACTTGGCATGCAGCAGGATGTTGCATTGATGATCAGGAGGATCATGGATCATGATATGTATCAAGTAGATACTTGGCATGCAGCAGGATGTTGCATTGATGATCAGGAGGATCATGGATCATGATATATATCAGGTATATACTTGGTATGCAGCAGGATGTTGCATTGATGATCAGGATGATCATAGATGACGAGCTTCAGGATGTTGCTCCAGATGACATGCAGCAGGATGTTGCAGTGATGATCAGGATGATCATAGATGACGAGCTTCAGGATGTTGCTCCAGATGACATGCAGCAGGATGTTGCATTGATGATCAGGATGATCATGGATACATCAGGATGATGTATGGTGAGTATCAAGTTGATACTCGATGGCCGTGGATCAGGTTGTGCAGGAAAGCATGTAATTTGTGCCCTGGGAGATTTGTAGATGGTCTTTCGAGGTTTTGCCTATGGCATGTAATTCAGTGCCCTGGGACATCTGACAAATGCTCTTGCGAGGTTTTGCTTGAGAGGACATGTAATTTGTGCCGTGGGAGATTTCAGGTCGGAGTTGTGTACCCGTAACATCCTGAGATGCTCTTGTGAGGTTTTGTCCTATGGCATGTAATTTGATCCTGGGAGATCTGGACAGGATGAAAAAGGCCTCAGATGCTTCAGCCAGGTTTTGCCATGACCACATGTAATTTGCTCCTGGGAGATCTGGACAGGATGAAAAAGGCCTCAGATGCTTCAGCCAGGTTTTGTGGTGGACCACATGTAATTTGCTCCTGGGAGATCTGGACAGGATGAAAAAGGCCTCAGATGCTTCAGCCAGGTTTTGTGGTGAGATCACATGTAATGTGCTCCTGGGAGATTCGACAGGTAGAGCCGAGTGCTCGTAACAGCCTGGGATGCTTCAGCCAGGTTTTGTGATGGGTCACATGTAATGTGCTCCTGGGAGATCCTACAGGTAGAGCTGTGTGCTCGTAATAGCCTGGGATGCTGCAGCCAGGTTTTGTGACGCACGTAATAAGTCCTGAGGATTCCACAGTATGGCCAGTGATGATGAAGACCTGCAGATGGCGGGCCTACATCCAGTATGAAAAAGGACTGGCTCTGTAGAACTTCCTATGACGAGTAGATTCAGAGATTGATTGAGATAGCAGCAGCAGTGACGATGATGATGACTCGATGATGATTATCCGGTGACGATGATCCAGAGAAGATGACTTGTGCTAGAAGAACTGTGCTGAGAAATACCTTCCTAGTTAAGAGGGAGTGTTGATGTATATGTAACTTCAGAATGTATTTCACATATATGTATATTGTATTCCTATAGAGATGGTATTATTCCTCTATAAGGAAGTGTCGTCATTTATATTGTAAGTGTCGTAACTTATACTTGATGGGTTATTAGACCACCTTATTTGGGGTCGGCCCTGTATAAGTCATGTGGGTCAAAGGGTTATTAGACCACCCTATTGGGGGTCGGCCCACTCAGCATTATGTTATGTGGTTAAGTTCGAGCCTACATGAGTTAGGTAAAAAGGCAAGTCAAGTCAAGTATAAATAGAGTGCGGGAGGCACTCTATTTGCTCACTCACTTCTCACACATGCTCTCAAGGAGGAGAGGCGCACTTATGGAGGAGGAGGATTGCTGCTAGCTTATGGCTATCTCTCTTGGTTGGTTGTATCATTGCTCTATCTATCTCTGAGGAAGTTATTGGGGTTTTTCACCTTTATGGTTTTCCCCAAGTAAATCTTTGTGTCTCTTGTGTGCTTGCATTATTGTTTCCATGATTGATATGCTGTAGATATGATGTACATGTTGTTCTCTCAGTTAAGATCCTAGATCATATTGAAGTAAATTCTGAAAATTTAACAATCAGAGCCGAATTCTTGGAGATGCACTCTTTTGTTGCTTGTGGTCAAGTTCTTCTCATGGTTGGTAGTGACATCGGCTACTCCAACACCCATTAATTCTCGCATTCCTCCATACCTCACACTTCTCACGAGCTTAGGATGCTCCCACGCCTTTGCACACCCCTCTTACCTACACTCTGCCTTACACACACCTCCACACCCCCACAGCTGTGCCTCTCCATTCTCTTCCACCTACTCCCTACATCCACGCCAATATTTTTGTGCCCTCACTACTGTTGCATCTCTCTCCACTCATTCCCTCCACTTCATTCCTTCACTTGGACCATCCCTTCCCAGCTTCACCTCACCAATCATCACGCTAGACTACTCCCTTGCACCTCTCTTCTCCTCCCTCTACATACCCTCATTTTTTCATCTTCCCACCCATGCACTATCTTCCTCCATCCCTCCTCATGTCCCTCCCTCTCCTCTATCTTTTTGTGCCACACCCACTCCCATCTCCCTCAGCGTTCATCTCCACCACCCCAACATCACTGCTCCACACATCTCTCCACTCACGTCAACCTGTCCATATCCTTCTGCTCCACGCTCCCACCTGATCACCCAGCACACCCCTCCACACCCACGCCCACGCCCATGCCTACATCCAACTGCTTCTCCAATGACTTCTCCTCCTCCTCGCCTTACACCCAGCTCCCAATCCTACGCTCCTCCTCTTCCACCTGTCCAACCTTACTCCACTCCACCTACGAACTCACGTGCTTCCGCTCCTCCATCAATCCACCATTTTCTCCTCTGTGCCATCCCCCCCTTATCACTCCATGTAAACCCTAATTCTTCAATTAAAAAAATATTGTAAATAATAATATTATTATTACAAATAATAATAATAATTATTTTAATAGTTTATGTTTAAAAAAAACTATATATAGCTTTAACAATTATTATTTTTGTAAAAAAAAAGAGAAAAAAAAATCATTTTTTAAAAGGATTTTTACAACGTGGAATCACCATGTTTCCCGCTTTCAACAAGATCATTATTAGCCCATTCCACAAACCTAAAAGAGATGAAAGAATTGAAGTCGAAGATATAAAAATGATCGAGGCTAAAGAAATAAAAAGAAACCAACATGAAGAAATAAAAAGTGGATATGAAGACATTATCAAATTAGTTAAGGAATTGAAGTTGACAATAACACAACGCCAAGAAGAAGCTACAGTAACTTCCGAATTCCTAGGTGAAGAAGAGCTAGAAACTGCATCTACACCCATGTTAGAAGAAGGGACTCCTATTGTAAAGGAACAAGCTATGTTGACTCCCGAGTTCTCAAGTCAAGCAAAGCTGGGGTGTGCATCAATCCTCATGGCAGAAGAAGGGACTACGACCAAAAAGGAAGAAGCTATTACGACTTTCGAGATCTGAGGTCAAGAAGTGTTGGGATTTACACCCATGACAAAAAAAGTAATTGTGACACTTGAGTTACCAAGTCAAGAGGTACAAGGGACTACTATAACTCCTACGTATTCAAGTAGGAATGAATATGAAACTGCTACAACCCCCAGGAAGGAAAGGAAGCCTGGCCGACAGACTCCTTATACCGCCCCTCCCAAAATATCCGTACCGCAAGACACCGAGTTGGATAAAAAAAGACATCCCAACTACAAACCTCAAAATACGATACTTGGTAAAAAGTATGCACACATACCAGAAGTTCGTTGTGGCTTCTTACAAGGTAGGGAATTAAGGCACATTAACACACCACTTGAAAAATCTATAAAATTGTCTAGTAAAACTCCAGAACAAGGACTTGTTAAGGAAGTCGATGATAAGGATGATGAAACATAAGAGGTAGAAGACAAGGATATGGAAGATCAAGATGATATTGACAATTACAATGTCAATATCAATTGTAAAGAAAATAACGATGTCGTAAAAATCAACGAAGTCAATAAAATCAATGTTAACAATAATTATGAGAGAGTTAAAGTTGTAGAATGATAGAATCATGAAAACATAAAAACTAAAAATTATCCTAATAAAGAAGGAAACTTCGAAGATAAAGCGACACTTGAAAAGGAAAAAGTTCTACAAATTTCCGCAAGTCAAGATATTCAAGAATCTCAAAATGGAAAGGACTTGAGGAACAACTAACGACAAACTTGTCAAACAAAGAAGTAAGTACATTACTAAGAGTTGCCTCTACAGATAAGAAAACCATATCAAAATATGCAGAATTATCAAAGATCCACATAAAATTAGAAGAGCAAAGGAACACTGTGAGATTAGCAAATCCAAAATATACACCGATTAGTTGTTATGCATTCATTTACAGAATCATAAGCATGATAAGATTTGAATGGAAAAGTGACCAATTATTCCAAGAACTGCTAAACCGTGGCACAGTTATTTGTGACAAGAATTCTAGTTGCAGCATGCTCGTAGAAGATTCGTGGCCGAATCTTTTGAGAGCGAAAGATGACTTGTAATAAACTTAATTGGTTATTACAAATGTATTTATTATTAGATTAGGGTAAATAATTATTAATTATTAAATGACATGTCTACATGTCTATTTCCATTAGGACATATCTAAGATTGGCCATTCCTATTGTAAAATCATCAATTCAATTATAAAAAATATATTTATTATAAATATAATAATTATGTAAAAATTAATCCTTAAAAAAAAATATTTGGTTTTCTGAAATTTCTAAAACTTTACATATTTTAACGGACTCTACGAGGTTTGAAACCTACAGATTACGTTAGTACTCGCTTGGGCATGTACTAATAAATTGTAATAGCTTGCTTTATTTATTTGAGACTCGAAATGAAAGGAATTTCAAATCTCTTCACCAATGTCTCACTATGTGTTAGCAACACAGGTGCCTTATTAAAGCAAAATAGAAAAAAAACCATAATAAAGAACTCCTCAACCCTAGGCGAGAAAACTTAACATAACTAAGTTCTAGAGGCCTATTTCTTATGAAGATTTCCGGAATTGTATAGGATCTCGTAAAGATGCGTAGAACAATAATAGAGGATATATGCCGGAGACAGAATTCATGGTTGCACCGGATACCATTAGTAATACGTGTCCATTCTGGCTTCCTCGAAATATCATCCCCTATAAACAGTATATATATCTTCTTCATTGTAGTGTTTGACATCAGGCAATAATCTTTTGATCAGTGTTTCCCTGCTCTGATATTCTTTCGTTTAAAGATTTAATCAGGGTTAACAATGGCGACGAAGGGCGAAGTAGGCAATATGAGATGGGCAGGCTCTCGACTGCCTGCCAAGACTGGGGCTTCTTCCAGGTTTGTTCTTTATAATAGATTACTAATTGTCATCTTTTCCGTTATCAAAAGGCATAAGCTTTGTTTATCTGCTGGACATTCCGTTGTCAAAAGGCACAAAATCTGTTTATCTGCTGAACGTAAACTGCAGGTTTTGAATCATGGAATTGAGCCAGGACTGCTTCAGCGCATGAAGAAAGTAGTTTTGGATTTTTTCAAGATTCCAGAAGAAGAGAAAGAGAAGTACCCAATGAAGCCTGGTACTATCCAGGGCTATGGTCATGGTTTCGTTTTCTCTGATGACCAGAAGCTGGACTGGTGTGATATGATGGCATTGGGAACACTGCCTAAAGCTATCAGAATGGAAAACCTTTGGCCAACTCCCTATGTCAGGTGCTCCTATACAACCCTGGTAAACAATAACGGATTTATTAAAAGGGTCTCAATGTCTAGACTTCAATATTTTTCATTCCTCGCAATTGGCGACTGTTAATTAGTTTGTATATTAATTTATACATATTAATTATTTGAATTTGATATGTAATGCATTCTGGATTCTGGGTTAGGTGCGACAAAAAGATATATGGATTATTTGATTAGGAGATATACAAGGTTACACTGTTCTTTAAAGAAAACTTTGAAGAACTCGTCCAGTACTGTACAGCATAGGCATAAACATTGAGACTGACGTAAATACAAAGAACAAATGTCGGCTAATATTTATATGTTACAAAATACAGAAAGCCCTATTTGTTTCTTGCATTTTTAAGGGAGGCTTCGATGTTGTGTAGAACCCTCCTCCGCCTTATTGCAGATAATCTCCATTTAAAGCCCGAATTGTTCAACGACATCTTTGGAGAAAATGTACAAGCGGTGCGTATGAATTACTATCCGCTCTGTTCGAGGCCTGACATTGTTCTAGGTTTAAGCGCTCACTCAGATGGTAGTGCTGTCACAGTGTTGCTCCAAGATGATGAGTCAATAGGGATGCAAATTTTTAACAACAAGAAGTGGATTTCTGTGGAACCAATCCCCAATGCTCTGGTTATCAATGTCGGTGACACTCTCGGGGTGAGCATATAACTATTATTCATCTTAACCCTGAAATTTAAACTAGAGTCTTTTTCTTACATTAAACGCACGAGGTATTGAAAATCTGCCACACCCAAATCTCGCAGATCTCAACCTCGCTTTACTTATGGCAAATATTTCAATTTGCAGCCATTGATTCTCTCATATAACATTTTATAGGGTTTTTAATTCACTTTAGTCTTGGCTGCATTTCAATTTCGTTTGGACATGTTATATGCAGGTGCTGACCAATGGAAAGTACAAGAGTGTCGAGCACAGGGCAGTGACGAATCCGAAAAAAGGAAAGATTGTCTATAGTCACGTTCCATGGTCCAAGCTACGATGTGGATATCGGTCCTTTGTCTCACTTTATAGATGAAGATCATCCATCCCTCTACATGACTTATAAACATGTAGACTACATTTGTCATTATCTTTCCAACAAACTGCAAGGAAAAAAACCACTCGATTTCGCAAAGATCCATCCTTTGAAATTATATTATTATTAGTCATTTATATTATTATTATGGACTAAGGCTTCCTCGAAGTTTAATGGTACAGTTTTTCCGATATCTATGTAATTATTCCCATCAATATGAATTAATATTATGGTTGACCTTGTGCTTAAATTTTGAAGCTAATCTTTAATAATTTGGTAAAATGTTTGAAAGTAGTTTTTTGATTTGAGTGTATATATAGGTGTTTATATCTTAGAATTTGGGGTGAACTATTCCCTATACTTTTATTAAATTGGAGGAGGGGACAAGTGTATAGTCCATATTGATTTTATAAGCTAAATTTGAAATAAACAATTACAAAAAAGAAATATAAGAAAAACTGATAGCTGATGCATGGATAACGATAACTGGTAGCTCATGAATTGATGCATGGATAATTGGTAGCTCATCAATAGATAACAAGTAGTGACAGACAACCCTTTTAAGTAAAGAATGTACACACAACCTATTTAAGTAAAGACAACCCATTTAAGTAGAGAAAGTAACAGCTAGCTGAGACATAGACAACACCTGATTAAAACTAAACATGGAGAACAAGTAACAAATATCTGTTACTTCTTCGTGGCGTTCAACTTGAGACTTATCAATGTTCATGGATCACAATTTAAGTGATTGTACTAATCTAGATTATATCTCCATGTAATTGTATAATTGAATAATTTATATCTAATTCTAGTTAAAGTATTATATTTATAATGATAAGGGGATCTGTTTTATCCTTTACAACAATTATGTTTTACTGTTTGTAAAAGAAATTGTTGGTTGATATTCTGAAATATCTCAGCAGTCTTCTTAAACATTTTACTGTTTGTAAAAGAAACTGTTGGATGATATTCTGAAATATGTCAGCAATCTTCTTGAACAGTGTGGCCAGAAATCGCTCAATTACCAGAATAGAATGATTTAGGTTAATTGGAATCTTCACCAAGATAACTGTATTTATTTGCATGCAGGTGATAAGAGACACCGATATGTTTTATTTCCATCAAACAAAGGACTTGTAATAGCCCATCACAGTCAAAGTGTTTTTGGTATTCTTAAAACATACTAAAGATTATATTGGATTCAACGTATCCAAACAGATTTAGTTGATCGAAGGTTTCTGCATTTGACGCGAGTATTCAGCTGTTACTTTATTTCAACATGGAGAGTTATGAAGAACAAAATTTATCTTCTTTTGTATGTACTGTGAAATATAATAAGATATGAACACACTTTCAATACTTAGATTGCGTTAGCCTTTTGGAACCTAGAATATTCAGAATGTCAATAAAGTATTGTGACAAAATTTAAGTATGGAGGATTTGTTGTCGTTACCTATACCAACAATATCTAATAAAGGTTGCAGTGATATATTGAGTGGACAAGTACCATCCAAGATTCAAATTGTAGTTACAGAAATTAAGGAAAGGGAAATACAACAGGATGAGATCATTCACGGATCTTAATATAATCGAGTGCATCAAATCAGTTAAGTTAGTAGATATATATATTCAATAAACGAGGAAAACTAAGAATAGAATAGATTTAGTTACTACATATATATTTTAATCAAATCAGTTGAGCTAGTACATATATATATATTCAATAAACAAGGAAAAATCAGAATAAAACAGATTTAGTTAGTACATATATATTTTAGTGAAATAATGTGGATGGGAATTTTATTTTTTCAAATCATCAATTTTGCTTCAATATTTTATTAGTGTATTACTATTTTATTAGTGCATACCCATTGTGAACTAAGGATATGGCTAAGCTCACATCATTCATGAAAAATAAAGTACAATCTCTTAATCATATCCAAATAAGGGGTGTCCAAAAATCCATTCCCAATTATGCGAGAAGGGGCCAAGCATATCTATATTCTTTTTGAAAAGGTCCTCATGTGTAATAAGGATGATGATATCCATAATAACATGTATATCCATAGAAGATATTGAGAATTCACGAGCAATGGATAAATAGTCCTTCGAAGATCGGGTACTAGCGTCTCACATATCGACCAACCACCTTCATCCATGCTACCCAAATAGTTCTAATAATAAAAGAACGTGGGACCGTGAAGCTATGGGGGGATGAAATTATATCAGATAATCCAAATCAGCTCTTGATATATCAATATGTTTTTTGGTGAGATGATGATGCCTCAAAAATACATGCTAATAAGAGCCTCCTTCTAAAAACCAAACCACACATTTGGAAGCCATAATATTACCGTGGATGGAAATATAATCAAACCTACGCAACCTTCATCCTTGGGAATTATGCAAGTTACATCCTAGGGTACCATGGGGAGGTCTCTATCCCCACCATACTTCGACCACAAGTATGAAAACAAGAGTTGTTATAGTCTATGAGATTGAGGTCTACTCGAAAGCTAAGAGATCAAACATAAGAAATTTGCGAGGCTTGGAGAATCGTGCTTAGAGTAGCTAGTTTTGTAGCATATGGGAGCTCTTTATTTTTTTAAAGCAGATGTTTACATTGCGGATACTACAAACATCAATCAAACATAGTGGTTGGAGAAATCCCCACACCAAAGGGGATGTCAAGATACATTAATACTACACCTCAACACGTGTAAGTCCAAGCAAGAAGGATCCAATTAGTATATCATCAATACCAACCAAGAAATATTCAGTCTTATGATTAGTATTCTTTTCCCCACATGTTTCACAAAAAATAGACAAGCAGTCTCTATTACTAGACACTGACTCCTACTCAACTAAACTATACAACAATGAATCATATGAAAGGTGATTATTAACTATCTATGAATCATCTGGAAATGAAATTCCCTAAATATTCCAATGAATTCGAGTATAATCCAATGAATGCGAGTAGAACCCAATAAATAACAAAGACCAGCAGCAATTAGAGCAAAGAGAGAAGATGTGAGGGGCCATCACTTTACAATTGAACAATGCATAACACTAGGTGGAGAAAGTGTATTATTCAATTCAACAAAAACTATGGCACAACAGAACATGATGTTTACCATCCCCACAAAATTTTATCGAAAGACCAAACATAGAAACATATGTGTAATGAATGACCAATATTGAGCATTGATTATGATTCTTGTTCTTCAAAAGCCGTGAAGGATCACAATTTTTATTTTCTGTTGACTAGAATCCAAGAAGAGAAAGGCAATTTAATTTACATAGACTTCTTCCATGTCTTAAGTGTCAACAATGGTGAAGCAAATCAACATGCTAACAATGTTTCATGGTTGAAAATGTGAAAATTAAAAAAATTGTGTCATGGTATAAATCTCCCATATGCCCTAGGTTTGTGATGATTTCCAAGTGCATTGTCATTACATCATAATCAAATAAATGCTCAATACAACCATGTACCAAATGAATTGGTTCATGTCTAGAAACACTTAAATTTTGTAGATTGACTTCACATGGTATTCTTTTAAATTTGGAAAGGGGTGGGATATCTATCGAGATTCTAGGTGTGAATGTCTAGAATTATTTGTTGAATTTCTATGATTGATCCTTTGAGATCATCATGTTTGGTGCGAGTTTTCAGGATATCAAGTGGTCTCCTATAAATTTGGCATTCAGATTCCTTGGTTGTCTTTTTCATTTCAGATCAACTAGGTTTGAGTGGCAACTCTTTTTGTTTGACAATTACTTGGTCATCGTTGGTTAAGTTATTTGATGATTTTTTGGTGGAGGGAAATAGATACACCAATTCACCTTCAGTAACTACGTCTAGCATGTAACTAGGTTTTGTTATTTTGGTGTATTCAACAACACTTCTAATTTTCATGGTGGATTCGCTTCTCCTTTAGTTTTTTATGGTTAAAAAGAAAAAATAAATCCTATTATAGAGGTTTATTTTTTCAATTAGGCTTGAACCTATCTGTGTTTAATTACTTAGTTATTCCCCCCACAGTTGAGGCTTTGGGTCAAGGTAATCCACTAGAAACTCCTACAATAGAAGAATGTTCAAGCTATCTCCTTTGACACCTATCACACCTTGCATTCTATCTAGAAATCAATTTTGGGAGTACCCATAAGCTAGTATTTTATTACAGCCTTAATTTGCTCGGTAGTTACATTGGCTTAACATTTTTTCTTGGTGGAAACATCATGGGTTATCTTCAATGGATTCAATTGTATGATCCTAAACAAAGTTATTGACGATAATTGTACACCCCTTCAATACCAAAATGAGTTAATGGTAATAGGGAATCTATGTTCTCAAACACTACCAAGGACAATGAACACATATTCACTTCCCACCCAAACCACCTATGCAATGGAAATATTAGTACAATATAAATAACAAATAAAAATCTAGTGGAGACTTCAATATTGAGGTATATGATTTGGAATATGACGAACGGAGGCCACTCTATAGTATCCATTCCAAATAGTCTCATGGTATCCAATCAAGGCAATTTTAAAGAGAAAGAGATCAAGGCGATTTTAAAGAGAAAGAGATTGTCGTAAAAAAGAGGGATGGCATGGAGCTAAAACTCATGAATACCTACGTATCCAAAATGAAGAATACAACAAGAATGTTTTTCTTTAAATTTCTATTCTATGTAAATCAAACAGGATATTGAGAGCCATTTATAGGATTTATACACATATTAGAAAATCATGTAAATCTTTAACATGATATTGGGAGCCATTTATAGGATTTATACACATTAGAAAATTATGTAAATCAAACATGATGTTGGGATCCATTGTAATATCCCGAATTTTGACTAACTATTTCTGAGGTTATATATTGGGCTTAAAGCCCCAACACATATGATTTGTTTTGATTATCGAGGATAAGCCCTAGTGCACATGATTTATTCTTTTATAGACTGACACATTGGGCATGGACCCTTCCTGACTTCATTATTGTTATATGCTAGGAAAGAAAGCCCTAATGGATTGATTATGTTTTGTATGAGAATTGGGTACAAAACCCTAAATATACTGAGATGACCTTTTGTTATATAGTGTGCAGAGTTATGATTTACATTATTGACTTATATGGTGTGTTGAGCATGGACTCAGGAACACACGGATGACTTATGTACTAGGAATAAGCCCCGATGTACATAGAGGAGTTTAATATGTACTGGGCGTAAGCCCCAATGCACATTGAGTGTTGGGTAGGATCCCAGTAGCACTCCAAGCTTGATAAATGAAAACCGGATCCGAGGCCACTTGAATATTCTAGATGTGCCTCACAACCACATTCTAGCACTAGTGTTGATCAGGAGGCTCTAGAATTACACTAGCATAACACCCACGCGAAAGTGTTGAGTTAAAAACTCCGAAGAGCACTCGGGGTTACTAAGTCTCAAAAGTGTTGAGTTGGGAAGACTCCGAATAACACTTCTACTTTCATTACAATTATTTAATTTGGTTAAATGAATCATCTTCTATCTATCATCAAGTACTGCGGGAACCACCATGTTAAATGAGAGAATCCGACATGCAAGAAAGAGACCTAGAGGTGCCTATCCAAGCCTACCAAAAGACCGTCCAAAGAGTCCGACCTTGTCCTTAAAGAGAAGTATCATGAAAGATACATAAATAAAGAAAAGAAAATGACCATAACGTAAGTATGAAATGACTAAGAATAGTCTTATGTGCATGACTTGCATAAAGGTCTCAAAATTAATATTATTTTTTAATAGTATTAATAATAATTATTAATTGTCTATATGATATATAATTTTCATAAAGTCCATGCATAGAGGGCTGTAGCCTTATCATACTATTAATTTGTATTATAAAATAGTATTGTTAATATATAACTACTATTTTTATTATTATGTAAGATGTAAGTTAAAGTCGCTTCTAGTTAAAACAAATAAAAGTCCTAGTTTAAACAAGGACTAGATATTTAGTAAAAATATCTTTTAAAAATATTAATTTAATTAAAGAAACTAAATAATTATTCATACAGCTATATTCCAAGACTCTCCTATATAAAAGAGGGCAAATCCCAAGAGAAGGAATCATCTTTTTTTATTATTAACATTCTCTTATGAGAATAGAGGAGAATTTTGCTGCAAGAACTGAAGCGGTCCCACATTAATATCTAGATCTAATCCAACAGTTGAACCTAGGGCCTCTACTTCTCTCATTGCATGTTGGAACCAGCTCGGGGGGATCTAGTTAAGACCAAGAATAGTCTGAGTGTCATGGTTAGGAGGAACATGGTAGTCCCAAGGTTATCCAGTTAAAAGATCACTCTTTAGGTCAGCCAAGTCCATAAGCTTTCTGCATTAATTACTATTTGAGTGTGCAGGTCTTCCAGAGGAGGATTTGGCTTCAATATAACTAGGCATGAACTACAAATGTTCATTTCAGTTTGCAATAGAAGCGAGGATTACTAAATTACGATTTATTTTACGGTACTATATTTTCCCTGAATCTTTATAATGTTATCTCTTCCATAGAGCAAGGGCCTTAGGGCATGGGCTCACAGGGTTACACGGTAGGATTATTTTGGGTCCCTTAAACATAAATTTTATCTTCACTATAATTGGGCTTGAACCAAAACCAACAAGAGGTCTAGCACGGCTAACTTAGTTAGCATGTGCTAGACACCAAGTTCAACAGATAAACCTTAGAATGCCAAATCAATACGTAAACTAATGAATGAGCTTTTACAAGATATATGTTTAAATTGCATTTTAATTCTTAAAAGTTATACTATATTTTCCAAACTCATATATAAGTAGGGTCAATTCCTTTGTTTCAGTTTCTACCATTCTTTTAAACTTAGAAAAAGAATCGCAGACATGATTGGAGACTTCTCTTTTTTAAAGAAATTACATTGCTATAAATTCCTATTTCTTATCGAATGCAACCCATAGTAGCGAAAACGTTATTTCACAGTAATCAACCCTTTCATCACCAATGGTTTCATATCAAGCTATTGACTACGATTTTAGCTGTACATTGCCTTTAATTTAAAATCTTACTACCAAAGCAAAAACACAAGAGTATGCATACAACACAATTCCACTATGATTAGATTCCAGAAGTTTAGATAGCTCATCAAACGTTCACACATTTCATCTAAAACCCTGATGGGCATCTTTTCCAATACAAGGATCGAACCCACATCAAACGAATTCGATACATTATCATTTTAAACACATTCTCTTTAGAATCAGGTCAAGGGATCGATACCTACTACCATTTTCACAGACCCTTGCTATCATTGGAATCACCTGAAGCATAGCTTTAAGACACAGGCTTATTTCTCAATCAAACAAGTACACAACATCTAGGATTACGATTAACATCTTTTTAAATAAAACACAGAAGCCTTTATAAATCAAAAGATTCAACTATCACCCAGAAAAACGAATGACATGCCCATACAAAACGAATTGATAGATGTAAGTTGGGTTCTCAAAACTCAGGAGCAATGTAAATCGCCCAGGCTATTAAACTAACTAGATATTAGAGACACCACCAGCATAAAACAAACACAGTATATAGCAAAGCTACAATTCTGATTTAAAATACCAAATTGATTACCTTTAGGTTAGAGCCACAATAGCCAACGCCGAGTTCAAATAAGCACTAACCATACATTTGAACAATTTAAATATCATTCATACATGATCAATAGGAAAACTCAGGTATCAGTAATTCCTTTCAAAACACCAGAAATTATACATATGGGTACATCTCCTCTTCAAAAAGGCATAGAGTTCCACATAGCCAAACGACCCAGCCAATACATCAAAACCAGAAACCCTCCGGGGTTATCCCCTTTAAAAATAGGCACATCCATTAACTGGTCGAGCCAAACGCAACCCCTCAGGAACTCCAAACCAGTTACAGTGAGCCCAAAAGGGCTTCACAAAGTTCCTCATAGAAACGACAAACAACACACCCTCCATAGACACAAGAGGAAAGGACAAGGGTTGGTAAGACGTGAGTTTACCACTGTCGTTGCCATCATAGTCAGGAATGTTGGTCACCAGTTAGTAAGCCACACAGAGGAGAACCACCATCAATGACCTGCCAAGCAAACAATCACCACAGAATTAAATCTTGAGATGAATATCAAGTGTTGGATAAACGCAGAAAGGAAAGTATGCTATGTGTTGAATAAAATCACCTAAGTAGTGTCGAAATCACACTCGAGCATCCATACTACACAACCACTTGGTGCACTGACCATGAGTGTAGCTCGGGTCAGGGGACAAACCACCCAGACGAGTAAGGGACTGTCCAAAACCAAGGAGATACGATGAATAATGAAAGTAGGCATAAAAACCCGAGGCTGAAACCCTGGTTTTTCCTAGCTAGCCACCACAACCACCTAGTTGTCACATGCAACATTAATATTCCACCAAACTTCAACTACTAATAAATTGTTTACCCATACTCCATAGTATGAGTCACGAATGCCTTTATAGATTGTTTTGTATTGTAACATTTATGCCAAAGGGTTAATTCCCCTTCCCTTTATTTTTAGAACACTACACCTCAAACCTTCTAGGGTCATATCATGGTTTAGCTAGGAAGGAGTTTCTCCTGTTGTGTACCTACACAAACACACTAACATCACATGTATTAGCAAAATTGCTAAGTAAGTCAAGCAGTCCCAAATTGCTTATTCCCTACCTCTCGGCAACTCTGACAGGGATCTGTTTATCAACATCAAAGTTTCCCCAAGTGATTTCAATCTCCCCTCAACAAGTAAAAGAAGGACCTTAGGTGCAATTGTAAACATGCCATAAGATTACATATACATCAACTAACTTATAGTATTGCTTTCGCATGGAAAAACACAAATAGTGAAACCATCTTGCTTAGGATTCTTATACTCTTTATCGACGTAACTTCCCAATGCTGAAGTTAATTTACATTTCATTAACTGTTTCAGACTTATATCTAGTACAAATGAAAAATTTTAAATTTTTATTGTTTTAGGGACATTACATCCATTGATAGGATTTAGACCCGTATTAGAAAATTATGTGTGAAGGATGACATCTAGTTTTGACATAATCTTTTTTGTATCTTTATACTGAAGAGTTAAGCTTCATAAAAAAATAATGTAAAATATAATCACTTTTGTTTAAAAAGGAAGAATTAATATAAATGTTACTTAAATATATATATAAAGAGATAAAAATAATTCTTTATATAAAAAAAAAGGGATTATAAAATTTATATATAAATACATGCCTATACAATATTATGAATACTATTTGACAAATATCATTGTTACATTGTAAATATAAACATATATGGTTAATAATAAAACAAATAATATAACAAATTGAATTTAAAATTCATATTAAATTATATAACAAATTGAACATCAAAAAATAAAAATAAAATTAAATTAATTATAATTATTTTTTCTCTTAATGTTGAATTTAAATTTATTATAATTTTTTATTTATAATTTAACATGAAGATAAATAATATTAACATAAACATAGATAGACTTAAAACTAACAAAATTTATATATCGAAATTTTACAAATATATAAAAATATACAAATGAAACAATTTTTAAATTATAAAAAACTTAATTTCATTTCATTAAAAAAAATAGTTAAAATGAGATTAATATATTTCATAAAATTATAACCTAAACCCACCATTATTTTAAATTTTTATATATTACTAAATATCAAAATGATTTATATTAATATATAAATTTTTGAAAAACTTTATTATTCAACTTATACAATTATTACTATAAGATTAAAATATATCTTATATAATTTATATGAGTATATTAAATGCAGAAAAACTCGATTATTCAACTTATACAATAATGTGAAGTTTGAGGATTTAGTTTGTTAATTTTTTTATTATTATTAATTTATATTATTTTTATTATGGAAACATTAAAGAACAAACAACTCCATGTCTGCACTACACTTAACTAATAAATTAATAAATAAACAACTCTAGGTAGATTGAACATCTCTTATTTTTTCTAGTATAAACAATTATATTTTAATCTATATATTAACGTACCAAAGCACAGACAATTCTATTTTAATCTATATATTAACATATCAAAGCACATATTTGTTTGTATCATATTAAGAATCAATGACTTTCACTATTCTTTAATAATTTTAAAATATTTTACTTATATTGTTTCCGAAATATAATGGTTAAATGTTTTTTAACCATAAACTTTACAACTATCCACCAGATCCTAACCAAAGTTCTTGATACTTGCGCATTTTTCTCATATGTTAAAGTTTTTTAGCATCTGATTTTACATGTAAGGTTAATCTCAACATCGGTCATCAAGGCATCATCCCGATCTTTGAAATCAAAATTAACTTATCATTTCATGTTTGCAGTACTTAAATACTTTTTATTATACTAATAAATTTATATATTTCTAAGTGTTATTACTTTCCAACATCCACATGCTTAAAGATTAATTATAGTTTGTTAACTTAACTTAACTTAACTGTTATATGGTTACATAACAGTTATGATGTTTTGTAATTGCGCCGCGCTCTACAACCCAATATGAGGGAGATCTTGTAACATGTATGTGTCTCGTTACATGTAACGGGACACCTAATAAAACTTAAAAAATAAAAAATGATAATATGAGGGAGATCTTGTAACGTGTATGTGTCCCGTTACATGTAACCCAACACCTAATAAAACATAAAAAGTAAAAAATGATAATATGAGGGAGATCTTGTAACATGTATGTGTCCGTATGTTATTAGGACACCTAATAAAACGTAAAAAGTAAAAAATGATAATATGAAGGAGATCTTATAACATGTATTGTAACATATATGTATCCCATTACATGTATGTGTCCAGTTACGTAAAAAGTAAAAATAAACTTTCGTTAAAAAGAAATACGAAGTCAACCTTCCCTAGAAGTCATGCATTTTGGGTTTGAATATAATTTAAAATATTGAATAGGTATTTAGGATAAGAATATAACTTAAAAACTTGGCCATGTATTTAGTGTGAAAATATAATTTAAAAACTTGGCGAGGTATTTAAGGTTTGAATATATTTTAAATTTTTTTTATAATTGATGAGAGTTCCAAAAAGAATTGTTAACTTTTTCAGTGGTCAAATATAACTTTATGCAAATGCTTATTAAATTCCACGTTGTTATCACCATATTATGTTTTAAATTGATAGCAGTTAAAGGCACTCACATAGTTGTCACCATAATGCTTTTATCACGCTACACTTTCATGATTTCTTTTATAGAAATTCTAACGAGTCTACCACTCAGAAAAAAAGTCTCTTTTCATTGTTATCACCATATCAACTTGACTTATGTTTTTATGATTTCTTAATATTAATTTATGTTTTAATATTAATTTATGTTTTTATGATTTCTTAATATTTTTGTTGACTTTTTTTTATAGATATTTGATTTTTATTTAATTCTAATAATAATGATAGTGAATAAGACAATTAATTTTTTGTTAAAAGTATTTTTTTTTATGATGACAGTAAATAAGATAATTAATATTTTGTTAAAAGTATTTTTTTTAAATTATAAAAAAATAAGTTAATGATCCAAAATTCAAAAGATAGATGAGAAAAAAAATTCTACAACTTTACAAACTACCTACCAATCATAATCAAAATTTTAATTAATTTTAGTCATGATGAAAATGCTATAACACATACCTTGCTAAAATATACTTACCATTTATTAAATTTAGTTAGATTTCATATATATATATTTAGTTTTACATTGAAATTAATGCATCTTGGGTGTATCTCATTGGTAACACATTGTGGTGGTCATAGATAGGTCATGGTGTCAAATCCTATTAATCCACCATTCCTCTATTTTCAAGTTTATATAGAATTTTTATACTATTTATAAATGAACTACATGTGGTATAGTGGTATGGGTGTGGGGATAATGGGTGTGAGGTCTAAGGTTCAATCCTCCCAAACCACTTATTTTTTGGGAAAATATATTGAATTTTTAAATTATATTGAATTTTACACTTGCATAGATTTCAATGTATTTTTTTTTAAATTGCATAGATTTCAGTGTATTTTTTTTTTAAATTACATAGATTTTAGTGTTTTTTTTTTAAATTGCATAGATTTCAGTGTCAAGGGTGTGGGGATAATGGTAAGGGTTGTAGAGATAATGGGTGTGAGATCAAAGGTTCAATCCTCCCAAACCACCTACTTTTTTGGAAAATATATTGAATTTTGCACTTGCACAGATTTCAGTGTATTATTTTTTTAAATTGCATAGATTTCAGTGTCAAGGGGTGTGGGGATAATGGGTTTGAGGTCCAAGGTTTGATCCTCCCAAAGCACCTATTTTTTGGAAAATATATTGAATTTTTAAACTATATTGAAATTTACACTTGCATAGATTTCAGTGTATTATTTTTTAAAATTGCATAGATTTCAGTGTCAAGCATTGATTCCAGTGTATGGGGGTTTTTATTCCATATTTTTCAGTGTATATGTTATTCTATGGACGCATTGATTTCAGTGTATGGACACATAGATTTCAGTGTATGAACGCATTGGTTTGAGTGACAACAAAAGAACGAGAAGAAGACATGAAACGAAAAGCAGAAGAACAAAAAGAATTTCAAAAAAGGAAGTTGGACAAAAAGCTAGCAGAATAACGAAGAAAATGAAATGCAGATCGACAAAAAGAATATTGAAATAGAAAGTTAGGCTAATTGACAGTAGAAGAACGAGAAGAACAAAGAAAACGAAACATTGATCAAGAAAGAGTGTATCGAGAGAGAAAGTTGAAGCAATTGGAAGAACAAAAAAATCAAGTTGCAGAACAGCAAATACATCAAAATGTATGAAATGGCGAAATGACGACAGAAGAAGGAGAAGAACGAACAAAACAAAACACAGATCAACAAAAAGAAAATTAAAAAAAAAGTTAAGCAAATTGACAGTAGAAGAACGAGAAGAACAAAGAAAACGAAACATTGATCGACAAAGAGCATATCGAGAGATAAAGTTGAAGCAATTGGAAGAACAAAAAAATTAGTTTAGAGAACAACAAATAAATCAAAATGTACGAAATGATGACAGAAAAAGGACAAGAACAAACAAAACAATACGTAGATGAACAAAAAGAGAATAAAAAAAAAAGTTAGGCGAATTCTCTATGTTTTCTAGTTTAACAATTTAATCAATCCTTAATACTTATTACTTACATTATGATAATCCTCGTAAATGTATCTGTGTTATCATCTTAACCTGTTCCTTACAATGTTGATTAAACACCAGTTTTGTGTCACCGCCCACGACTGAAACCAGCCTAGATCCAAATCCTAAGGTTCTATCAAGCACCAAGAGGGATCAAATCTTTTGAGGTGGAAACCTCTTCTCAGGTATTGCACTCAAGGAGCTTTTCGAGGAGAGGTTTGCACCTCGAGAGATTTGATCCCTCTCGGTGCTTGATAGAGCCTTAGGATTTGGATCTTATATATGTACATCTATGTTCATATTCAAGAAAGCTTAATTGCTCACTAATGTGATGCATTTTCTGTCATTGTTCATCTTTATGTATTTTTTATCTTTATATATTTATCATGATGTGATGTCTAACAGTAGTATCAAAGCACATGAAGATCCATGAGGCCACAAGAGTAGAAATATTATAGCAGTTAAAGTTTTAAATGTTGATCTTGAGGAGCTATTGGATTGTAATGCATGCTTACAAACAATAAGGAGAAAGATGGAATGGAGGTGCCATATAATCAACAAATACAACTTTGAGGATGGCCTTGAGCACGCGAAGAAGAATGTTGTCCAAAGATTCCTGCATGGAGTGCACTTCAGAGAGGATGAAGGAGATGCCATTTTAGGGTGCTCATTCATTTTTAAAGGTGTTGGAGCAAGTCGCCTAATATAATATATGGAAATTATGTGGAGAAATCCTTGGAACATTAGGCGTAAGGATTTTACATGTATCTTCTTAATTGGTTAAAAGTTAGAGAATTGTTTATTTGATTAGAATAAAAAAAGATATCAGATATGGTGTTAGAAGTTTTTGAAGAAATTCTTGTCAGCCCTAACTAATAGTAAATTTTTGCAGTGAGTAAAAACATTACTAACTCTTGGAGAGAGAAAAGTAATTTAAAAAAAAAATTTGTTTGAAATGGTTTTAAATAATAAAATTATAAGCTCGCGGAATAGTAAAACAAAAGTTTTGGAAGGATAAATTTATAAAGAAATTTCCAAAAAATATTGTAAAGGGTTTTATATATAAAGATAATTACGGTTACCCCTAAAAAATGGATTGATTTTGTCAAGATTGAAATATGAAGCCATGTAGATTCATTTGCAATTTTTCCATGAAGAAAATCCGTGGAAGGGAAGCCGATCCTGTTAAAATTGCCCCAAGAATGAAAAGTTCATAATTTGTGAGGAGAAATTCCAGTGAAAAGAGAGTACAAGTTTCAAATATATGATGTTTTGTTGAAGTTGACGAGGAGAAAATATCATGTACAAAATTTAATATTTAGACTTTATAAAGAGGAGTTATAAGGCATTAATATAGTTCTTATTTGCATTAAGTCTTTGTAAAGAGGGTGGTTAAATCTTTACAAATATTTTTATAACCTCGGAACTTTGGAGTTATAAGATATCTTGCATTTTTTGAGTTATAAGGAGTCATTTTATAAGGAGATTTATAGTGGTCTTTTCAGTTTTTTTTAAAGCACACTTGAGAATTCTCATTTGCTTAAGAATTATTATTATTTTAATATTTTACGTTTAAAAAAAAACTATATATAGCTTTAATAATTATTATTTAAAATAAAAAAGAGAAAAAAAAATTCAAATTTTTTTAAAAGATTTTAATAACCTGGAATCACCATGTTTCCCTCTTTCAACAAGATTATTATTAGCCCATTCCAAAAACCTAAAAGAGATGAAAGAATTGAAGTTGAAGATATAAAAATGATCGAGGCTAAAGAAATAAAAAGAAACCAACATGAAGAAATAAAAAGTGGATATGAAGACATTATCAAAATAGTTAAGGAATTGAAGTTGACAATAACACAATGCCAAGAAGAAGCTACAGTAACTTCCGAATTCCTAGGTCAAGAAGAGTTGGAAACTGCATCTACACCCATGTTAGAAGAAGGGACTCCTATCATAAAGGACCAAGCTATTTTGACTCCCAAGTTCTCAGGTCAAGCAGAGCTGGGGTCTGCAGCGATGCTCACGGTAGAAGAAAGGGACTACGACGAAGAAGCTATTACATCTTCTGAGTCCTCAGGTCAAGAAGTGTTGGGATTTACACCCATGACAAAAGAAGTAATTGTGACTGTCGAGTTACCAAGTCAAGAGGAACAAGGGACTACTATGATTCCTACGTATTCAAGTAGGGATGAATATAAAACCATTAATATCCCTAGGAAGGAAAGGAAGCCTAGCCGACAGACTCCTTATACCCCCCCTCACAAAAGATCCATACCACGAGACACGAAGTTGGATAAGAAAAGACATCCCAATTATAAACCTCAAAATGCGATACTTAGTAAAAAGTATGCACACATACCGGAATTTCGTTGTGGCTTCTTACAAGGTAGGGAATTAAGGCACATTAACACACCACCTAAAAAATCTGTAAAATTGTGTAGTAAAACTCCAGAACAATGACTTGTTAAGGAAGTCAATGATAAGGATGTTTAAACAGAAGAGGTAGAAGACAAGGATATGGAAGATAAAGATGATATTGACAATTACAATGTCAATATCAATTGTAAAGAAAATAACGATGTCGTAAAAATCAAGGAAGTCAATAAAATCAATGTTAATAACAATTATGAGAGAATTCAAGTTGTAGAACGATTAACGACAAACTTATCAAACAAAAAAGGAAGTACAATACTAAGAGTTGCCTCTACACATAAGAAAACTATATCAAAATATGCAGAATTATCAAAGATCCACATAAAATTAGAAGAGCAAAAGGAACACTGTGAGATTAGCAAATCCAAAATATACACCGATTAGTTGTTATGCATTCATCTAGAGAATCATAAGCATGATAAGATTTGAATTGAAATGTGACCAATTATTCCAAGAATTGCTAAACCGTGGCACAGTTATTTGTGGCAAGAATTCTAGCTACACAAAGGTGTAAAAGATTCATGGCCGAATCTTGAATCTTTTGAGAGCGAGATGACTTGTAATAAACTTAACTCGTTATTACAAATGTATTTAGTATTAAATTAAGGTAATTAATTATTAATTAATAAATGACATGTGTATTTATCAATAGACATGTCTATTCTTGTTAGGACACATCTAATATAAGCCATTCTTATTGTATAATCATCAATTCAATTATAAAAAAATATATTTATTATAAATATGATAATTATGTAAAAATTAATCCTTGCAAAAAAATATATTTGGTTTTCTGAAATTTTTAAAACTTTAAATATCTTAACGGAGTCTATGAGGTTTGAAACCTACAGATTAGGTTAGTACTTGCTTGGGCATGTACTAATAAATTGTAATAGCTTGCTCTATTTATTTGAGACTCGAAATGAAAGGAATTTCAAATCTCTTCACCAGTGTCTCATTATCGGTTGGCAACACAGGTGCCGTATTAAAGCAAAATAGAAAAAAAACCATAATAAAGAACTCCTTTCTCAACCCTAGGCGAGAAAACTTAACATAACTAAGTTCCAGAGTCTCTATTTCTTATGAAGATCTCGGGAATTGTATAGGATCTCGTAAAGATGCGTAGAACAATAATAGAGGATATATGCCGGAAACAGAATTCATCGCTGCACCGGATACCATTAGTAATACGTGTCCATTCTGGCTTCCCCGAAATATCTTCCCCTATAAACAGTATATATATCTTCTTCATTGTAGTGTTTGACATCAGGCAATAATCGTTTGATCTGTGTTTCACTGCTCTGATATTCTTTCGTTTAAAGATTTAATCAGGGTTAACAATGGCGACGAACCAAGTTGAAAAGGCTGCTGCCTGTTCATCAGGTACATCTCATTACAAAACTGATGATGTGCAGGAGTTGGCAAGATGCCAGCCTCAAGCTGTTCCGGAGAGATATATGAGATCAGAACAAGAGATCATGGGCTCTGCAACAGTTCTTGCTAGTAGTGTTTCCACCGGCCTCCATATCCCTGTCATCGACATGGCCAAACTCCTGCTATGCGGAGGCCGAAGTAGGCAATATGAGATGGGCAGGCTCTCGGCTGCCTGCCAAGACTGGGGCTTCTTCCAGGTTTGTTCTTTATAATAGATTACTAATTGTCATCTTTTCCGTTATCAAAAGGCATAAGCTTTGTTTATCTGCCGGACATTCCGTTGTCAAAAGTCACAAAATTTGGTTATCTGCTGAACGTAAACTGCAGGTTTTGAATCATGGAATTGAGCCAGGACTGCTTCAGCGCATGAAGAAAGTAGCTTTGGAGTTTTTCAAGCTTCCAGTAGAAGAGAGAGAGAAGTACCCAATGAAGCCTGGTACTATCCAGGGCTATGGTCATGGTTTCGTTTTCTCTGATGACCAGAAGCTTGACTGGTGTGATATGATGGCATTGGGAACACTGCCTAAAGCTATCCGAATGGAAAACCTTTGGCCAACTAAACCTCCCTATTTCAGGTGCTCCTATACAACCCTAGTAAACAATAACGGATTTATGAAAAGGGTCTCAATGTCTAGACTTCAATATTTTTCATTTCTCGCAATTGGCGACTGTTAATTAGTTTGTATATGAATTTATACATATTAATGATTTGAATTTGAAATGTAATGCATTCTGGATTCTGGTATGTGCGACAAAAAGATATATGGATTATTTGATTAGGAGAAATACAAGGTTACACTGTTCTTTAAAGAAAACTTTGAAGAACTCGTCCAGTACTGTACAGCATAGGCATAAACATTGAGACTGACGTAAATACAAAGAACAAATGTCGGCTAATATTTATATGTTACAAGATACAGAAAGCCCTATTTGTTTCTTGCATTTTGCTCTTTGTATACGATGAAGTCTTGGATTCATTGTTGTGCTTTATTTTGGCTTTTCAGGGATACTTTGGAAGCATTTTCAAGGGCGGTTTTGATGTTGTGTAGAACCCTCCTCTGCCTTATTGCAGATAATCTCCATTTAAAGCCCGAATTGTTCAACGACATCTTTGGAGAGAATGTACAAGCGGTGCGTATGAATTACTATCCGGTCTGTTCGAGGCCTGACCTTGTTCTAGGTTTAAGCGCTCACTCAGATGGGAGTGCTCTCACAGTGTTGCTCCAAGATGATGAGTCAATAGGGCTGCAAATTTTTAACAACAACAAGTGGATTTCTGTGGAACCAATCCCTAATGCTCTGGTTATCAATGTCGGTGACACTCTCGAGGTGAGCATATAACTATTATTCATCTTAAACCTAACATTTAAACTAGAGTCTTTTTCTTACATTAAACGCACGAGGTATTGAAAATCTGCCACACCCAAATCTCGCAGATCTCAACCTCGCTTTACTTCTGGCAAATATTTCAATTTGCAGCCAATGATTCTCTCAGATAACATTTTATAGGGTTTTTAATTCACTTCAGTCTTGGTTGCATTTCAATTTCGTTTGGAAATGTTATATGCAGGTGCTGACCAATGGAAAGTACAAGAGTGTCGAGCACAGGGCAGTGACGAATCAGAAAAAGGAAAGATTGTCTATAGTCACGTTCCATGCTCCAAGCTACGATGTGGATATCGGTCCTTTGCCTCACTTTATAGATGAAGATCATCCATGCCTCTACAAGACTTATAAACATGCAGAATACAATCGTCATTATCTTTCCAACAAACTGCAAGGAAAGAAATCACTCGATTTCGCAAAGATCCATCCTTGAAATTATATTATTATTAATGACTAAGGCTTCCTCGAAGTTTAATGGTACAGTTTTTCGGTTATCTATGTAATTATTCCCATCAATATGAAATAATATTATGATTGACCTTGTGCTTAAATTTTCAAGCTAATTTTTAATAACTTGGTAAAATGTTTGAAAGTAGTTTTTTTGGTTTGAATGTATATATAGGTGTATATATCTTAGAATTTGGGGTGAACTATTCTCTATACTTTTATTAAATTGGAGGAGGGGACAAATGTATATTTTGAAATAAACAATTACAAAAAAGAAATATAAGAAAAACTGGTAGCTAATGCATGGATAACGATGACTGGTAGCTCATGAATTGATGCATACATAATTGGTAGCTCATCAATAGATAACAAGTAGTGACAGACAACCCTTTTAAGTAAAGAATGTACACACAACCTATTTAAGTAAAGACAACCCATTTAAGTAGAGAAAGTAACAGCTAGCTGAGACATAGACAACACCTGATTAAAACTAAACATGGAGAACAAGTAACAAATATCTGTTACTTATTCATGGCACTCAACTTGAGACTTATCAATGTTCATGGATCACAATTTAAGTGATTGTACTAATCTAGATTATATCTCCATATAATTGAATAGTTTATATCTAATTCTAGGTAAAGCATTATATTTATAAAGATAAGGGGATCTGTTTTATCCTTTACAACAATTATGTTTTACTGTTTGTAAAAGAAATTGTTGGTTGATATTCTGAAATATCTCAGCAATCTTCTTAAACATTTTACTGTTTGCAAAAGAAACTGTTGGTTGATATTCTGAAATATGTCAGCAATCTTCTTGAACAGTGTGGCCAGAAATCGCTCAATTACCAAAATAGAATGATTTAGGTTAATTGGAATCTTCACCAACATAACTGGATTTATTTGCATGCAGGTGATAAGAGACACCGATATGTTTTATTTCAATCAAACAAAGGAACTTGTAATAGCCCATCCCAGTCAAAGTGTTTTTGAAATTCTTAAAACATACTAAAGATTATATTGGATTCAACGTATCCAAACAGATTTAGTTGATCGAAGGTTTCTGCATTTGACGCGAGTATTCAGCTGTTACTTTATTTCAACATGGAGAGTTATGAAGAACAAAATTTATCTTCTTTTGTATGTACTGTGAAATATAATAAGATATGAACACACTTTCAATACCTAGAATGCGTTAGCCTTTTGCAACCTAGAATATTCAGAAAGTCAATAAAGTAGTGTGACAAAATTTAAGTATGGAGGATTTGTTGTCGTTACCTATGCCAACAATATCTAATAAAGGTTGCAGTGATATACTGAGTGGACAAGTACCATCTATGATTCAAATTGTAGTGACAGAAATAAAGGAAAGGGAAATACGGGAAATACAACAGGATGAGATCATTCACGGATCTTAATATAATAGAGTGCATCAAATCAGTTAAGTTAGTAGATATATATATTCAATAAACGAGGAAAAAAAAGAATAGAATAGATTTAGTTAGTACATATATATTTTAATAATCAAATCAGTTGAGTTAATATATATATATATATATATATATATATATATATATATATAAACAAGGAAAAATCAGAATAAAATATATTTAGTTAGTACATATATATTTTATTGAAATAATGTGGATGGGAATTTTATTTTTTCAAATCATCAATTTTGCTTCAATATTTTATTAGTGTATTATTATTTTATTAGTGCATACCTATTGTGAACTAACGATATGGCTAAGCTCACATTATTTATGAACAATAAAGTACAACCTCTTAATCATATCCAAACAAGGGGTGTCCAAAAATCCATTCCCAATTATGCGAGAAGGGGCCAAGCATAACTATATTTGTTTCGAAAAGGTCCTCACCTAAAATAAGGATGATGAAATCCGTAATAACACGTATATCCATAGAAGATATTGAGAATTTACGAGCAATGGATCACTAGTCCTTCGAAGATCGGGTACTAGCATCTCACATATCGACCAACCACCTTCATCCATGCTACCCAAATAGTTCTAATAATAAAATAACGTGGGACCTTGAAGCGATGGGGGGATGAAATTATATTAGATAATCCAAATGAGCTCTTGATACTATGAATATGTTTTTCTGTGAGATGATGATGCCTCAAAAATACATGCTATTAAGAGATTCCTTCTTAAAACCAAATCACACATTTGGAAGCCATAATATTACCATGGATGGAAATATAATCAAACCTAAGCAACCTTCATCCTTGGGAATTATGCAAATTACATCCTAGGGTACCATGGGGAGGCCTCTATCCCCACTATACTTCGACCACAAGTATGAAAACAAGAGTTGTTACAATCCATGAGATTGAGTTCTACTAGGAAAACAACAGATCAAACATAATAAATGTGCGAGGCTTGGAGAATCCTACTTACAGTAACTAGTTTTGTAGCATATGGGGGCTCTTTATTTTTTTAAAGCAGATGTTTCAATTGTGGATACTACAAACACCAATCAAACATAATGGTTGGAGAAATCCCCACACCAAACGGGATGTCAAGATACATTAATATTACACCTCAACAAGTGTAAGTCCAAGCAAGAAGGATCCAATTAGTATATCCTCAATACCAACCAAGAAATATTCAATCTTATGATTAGTATTCTTTTCCCCGCATGTGTCACAAAAAATAGACAAGCAATCCTTATTACTAGACACTAACTCCTAGTCAACTAAACTATACAACAATGAATCATATGAAAAGTGATTATTAACTATCTATGACTCATCTGGAAGTGAAATTCCCTAAATATTCCAATGAATTCGAGTATAATCCAATGAATGCAAGTAGAATGCAATAAATAACAAAGAGCATCAACAATTAGAGCATAGAGAGAAGATGTGAGGGGCCATCACTTTACAATTGAATAGTGCATAACATTAGGTGGAGAAAGTGTATTATTCACTTCAACAAAAACTATGGCACAATAGAACAAGATGTTTAACATCCCCACAAACTTTGAACGAAAGACCAAACATAGAAACATATGTGTAATGAAGGACCAATATCGAGCATTGATTATGATTCTTGTTCTTCAAAAGCCATGAAGGATCACAATTTTAATTTTTTGTTGACTAGAATCCAAGAAGAGAAAGGCAATTTAATTTACATAGAATTCTTCCATGTCTTAAGTGTCAACAATGGTGAAGCAAATCAACATGCTAACAATGTTTCAAGGTTGAAAATGTGAAAATTAAAAAAATTGTGTCATGGTATAAATCTCTCATATGCCCAAGGTTTGTGATGATTTCCAAGTGCATTGTCATTACATCATAATCAAATAAATGCTCAATACAACCATGTACCAAATGAATTGGTTAATGCCCGAAAACACTTAATTTTTGTAGATTGACTTCACATGGTGTTCTTTTAAATTTGGAAAACGGTGGGATATCTATGGAGATTCTAGGTGTGAATGTCTAGAATTATTTGTTGAATTTCTATGATTGATCCTTCGAGATCATCATGTTTGGTGCGAGTTTTCAGGATATCAAGTGGTCTCCTATAAAGTTGGCATTCAAATTCCTTAGTCGTCTTTTTCATTTCAGATCAACTAGGTTTGAGTGGCAACTCTTTTTGTTTGACAATTACTTGGTGATCGTTGGTTAAGTTATTTGATGATTTTTTGGTGGAGGGAAATAGATACACCAATTCACCTTCAGTAACTATGTCTACCATGTAACTAGGTTTTGTGTTTTTGGTGTATTCATCAACACTTCTAATTTTCATGGTGGATTCCCTTCTCCTTTAGTTTGTTATGGTTAAAAGGAAAAATAAATCCTATTATAGAGGTTTATTTTGTCAGTTAGGCTGGAACCCCTCTGTGTTTAATTACTTAGTTATTCCCCCCACAGTTGAGGCTTTGGGTCAAGGTAATCCACTAGAAACTCTTACAATTGAAGAATGTTCAAGCTATCTCCTTTGACACCTATTACACCTTGCATTCTATCTAGAAATCAATTTTGGGAATACCCATAAGCTAGTATTTTATTACAGTCTTAATTCGCTCAGTAGTTACATTGGCTTAACATTTTTTCTTGGTGGAAACATCATGGGTTATCTTCAATGGATGCAATTGTACGATCCTAAACAAATTTATTGAGGACAATTGTACACCCCTTCAATACCAAAACAAGTTAATGGTAATAGGGAATCTATGTTCTCAAACACTGCCAAGGACAATGAATGCATATGCACTTCCCACCTAAACCACATATGCAATGGAAATATTAGTACAATAGAAATGACTAATACAAATCTAGTGGAGACTTCAATATTGAGGTATATGATTTGGAATATGACCAATGGAGGCCACTCTATAGTATCCATTCCAAATAGTTTCATGGTATCCAATCAAGGCAATTTGTAAGAGAAAGAGATTGTCGTAAAAAAGAGGGATGGCATGGAGCTAAAACTCATGAATCCCTACATATCCAAAATGAAGATTACAAAAGAATTATTTTCTTTAAATTTCTATTCTATGTAAATCAAACATGATATTGAGAGCCATTTATAGGATTTGTACACATATTAGAAAATCATGTAAATCTTGAACATGATAGTGGGAGCCATTTATAGGATTTATACACATTAGAAAATCATGTAAATCAAACATGATGTTGGGATCCATTGTAACATCCTGAATTTTGACTAACTATTTCTGAGGTTATATATTGACCTTAAATCCCCAACACATATGATTTGTTTTTTTTTATCGGTCATAAGCCCTAGTGCACATTATTTATTCTTTTATAGATCGACACATTGGGCATGGACCCTGTCTAACTTCATTATTGTTATATGTTGGGCAAGAAAGCCCTGATGGATTGATTATGTTTTGTATGAGAATTGGGTATAAAACCCTAAATATACTGAGATGACCTTTTGTTACATACTGTGCAGAGTTATGATTTACATTATTGACTTATATGCTGTGTTGAGCATGGACTCAGGAACACATGGATGACCTATGTACTGGGAATAAGCCCCTGTTATCCCTCCAAGAGTCTTCCTAGGTTATACTTGGAAGAGCCTGGTAACTTGAACTTGTCTTGAAGGATGGGGTAAAATGTGGATCAAGTTGGATGACTAAGATCAAAACTCATATGCTCAAAACATAAGGGGATGCATTCAAATAGACAAGGCTTTAGCTAGTGGTGTTCACGAAGTTTGTAAAAGATAGACATAAGAAATCTTATCATGCTAGCAAACTCATACATACAACATATATATATAAATGGAAAATCATGACAAGCAAAGGGGCACTGAATATCGAATTCTCAATACGAAGATAGGATTACATCTATCTAGCATAGACAAATGAAAACTCAGGAAATAGACATTTCATTGCAAGTATAACAGATATAAGAATGGAAAATGAACACACATATGGCAAAAGAAGCTTATATAAATGATATGTAACTAGAAGTATGATAATACAAATTTAAGCAAAGTTTCTCCAAAATCGAACCCTTGTTCTACTTCAGTTCTGGGCGAAGCTTATATAAACGATATGTAACTAGAAGTAAGATAATACAAATTTAAGCAAAGTTTCTCCAAAATCGAACCATTGTTCTACTTCAGTTCTGGGCTTTATAGCCATTACAAAGTTTTTGAGATCCAAAAAGATGGATCGAATATGCTAAAATAATAACTAAGAATAGTTAATGAAAGATGCGACAGTGTATTATCGTCAAAATAAGTAATTCTTGCTTATACACCTATGCTTGACAGCTGAAATGAGCCTCTGGTTGCTGGAGGACGAGTTTGAAATTGTTGTCTGCAAAAACTTGTAGGTGTCTTTTTCTAAAAATAGATAGGAATATTCCTATATTTATCTTGCTAGCGCCCTCAGTCTGGAAACAGAGGTGATCATGATGCTTTGAAGATTCATCAATCCCCTGGAAAATGCGTTTAAGATGCTCGGGCCAACAAAAAAAGGTTTTCATGCCCAAAGACAAACCTCTACATTTTCTGTGTTTTCGGAACTTAGCAAAACTAGGCTTGAAAATGATAAGCAATTGAAAACCTTGTATTCGGTGGTTAATGAATTAGATTAATGCTTCGCCTAAACCACTGAATCGCTTTAAGGCACTGGGAACCTTTCTCACTTTTTGGTAACCAGGAGGGTTCTTCCTGTAGGTCGTAAACTACCAAATCGGGATTCGGTAGCTAATGAACAACTCCTATGTTCACCTAAGCTACCAAAAATGGTGTATGATCCAGCCTGCAGAAAGTTTTACAAAACTGTGTTTCTGACCCCTGCTACTCATCTCCCTACTGCCTTAATTTCTCTTCCCCCTGGGCCAAAATCGGAGGGTTAGTAAAGTTGATTGCATCTGCTGCTAAGGTCTCGAGGTCTGAATGTAACTTGGGCTGGGGACTCTAAGTATTTTCCTTACCCTCCAGAGACTCGACCTTCCTCCTCAGCCTGATATTTTCTCTGATCAGGCTAATTTCTCTTCCTCTCATTTTGCCATGTTTCTTGGTCAACCCATGAAAAGAGACATACAGCTCATTATATCTTTCAGTCAACCTCTCATTTTTCTCCTTGATGACTCTCTGGAGTATCTCGCAATCATACGCCTACTGGAGGAGTCAATTAATTTTCTGTGAGGTAGAACTCTTTGCTTTATGAATTAATTCTTCGGCCACCTGCTGATGTTGTTCCTCCATAGGTGTAGGGGAAGGTAAATTAACATAGGTAGTCTCTTTTCCCATCACAGATGGAGTTGCTTCCTGAAGCTCCAATTCCATGTCCAGCTCCTTATTTCCTGCTCCAACTCCCTGCAATTCATCCTCCTCAGAATCGGGGTAAGGGAGGTTTAAAAGGTTTGCATTCCTTGAAGGGGTCTATTCTGAAACAGCTCCCTCACCCTCAGTCTTACTTTTGAATGCTAATTTCCTTTTGGCTTTCTTCTCTTTGGGGCCTGAGTACAGGGGGTCGGTTGTAATTAGGGAAATAGCCCTTCTCTTCCTTTTCCCACTTCTAGGGGTGGAAGACTTCTTTCCATCTTCTGGTTGCAATTCTATTTCAAACCCACTCCAAAAAAGGAGAAAGCCCAGTTCATGCTTTTCCTTTGCACCAACTCAAAGACTATGAGCTTGATCAGACCGTGGTGGTACAACCTGCTAGCGATTTTGGTTGGCTGGGATTTGACCTGACATGCCATTTTAGTCAGGCTCTTGTGGAGGAAAAAGGGGATATTTAAGGGGCTCTTACCAGTGAAGTGATCCAATAATCTAAAATTGTAAATCAACGCCCTGTTATACCTGCCTTCACAGGTTATTTAAACTAGAACTGACTTCAATAGAAGTTGCCATTTATCCTCCAGATATAACATAGGGATGTATTTCATCCATACTAGGTTTTTATGCTCAAGTTTCAGATAGGATTGAAATTCGAAATCTTTTGCGACAGTGGTCTTAAACCAATTTTCATCGGTCTCTAGAAGTTTTGTCACTTGGGCTATAAGGGCCTCGTCCAGCTTGAATTCCTCCTTTCCTACTACAGCCCTACTACCATCAAACGTGAGGGCAAATGCTTCGGCCACCTGTTGATGAGAACCCTATAGCTTTTTGCAAAAATTATAGCAGCTAACAGTTTTGAAGAATCAACATACCTCGGGGTGCGGCTCCAGGTAGTAGATGTCATTCAACTCCTTCCTCAGGACCGCTCCTCCTCCTTTCTTCATATGCAACCTGGTCATTGGCGCCTGCTGCTAAAATTGGGACTAAGGGAGAGACGGGAAATCAAGGAGAAAATGAGTTCAATCAACGTGGTGAGGGTGAAAGAGGAAAGGTGGTGTGGCTTTTTGGGAACTAACTCCGAGGAGTGTTAAAAGGTTGTTAATCATGAGGACTTAATGATGGCTACTGTGGCATGATTATACCGGAGGAATGAAATTCTAGAGTGCTGGTATGCGGAGAGGAAATGAGGTCCATCTGGCCAGAGGTATGGCGATGGCATCCATCCTCACCTTGGGGCAGATCGTGTTTTCGCTAAAGTGACCTTCTCAACGGCTAAGCCATAATGAATTCCCTTTGCATTACAACCAAACCTTGATTTGACATGTCCACTGATTGACGCCGACTCAGTTTCAATAGCTAGAAATATACCTTTAACCCTGCACACTGCTAGAAAAATCTTCACCAATGCCTTTTTTTCTTTCGGTGGCTATAGACAATCCAACCTATTGGATGGTAAGCTGCGAAAAATTATCCTCTCTTTTAGTGGCTAATGAACACCATCATGTTCGACCAAGCCCCCGAAAACGTCCCCATGGATCATGGAAATGACTTTGCTTTCGGAATCTATGGGAGGTTCCATTCTTGAACTGCGAATTACGGAAAATATCTACCTTTCGGTGGCTAATGAACACCCTCATATTCACCCAAGCCAATGAAAACTCTCCCATGACTGGAGCTGTAAGTTTGTCCTTTCGATAGTTGGGGCGTTTCATCTTTCACATGATAAGCTATCGAAAACAAGGTTTTGGTAGCTAATGAACCATCGCTAGGCTCGCCTAAGCTACCAAAAATTGAAAGTTCTTTTTGGGACGAGAGCCAGCTTAAAATGTTATTTCAAACTTCATTACCTATTTCAACTTATAAAACTGAAACTCAAATGCATGCAAAAACAAAAAATTAAAAACTTCCTATCACCTAGATACCATGACTAGTCTATGTTTATTGAGGAGATAACATATGGCTCCTACTCAGGGATGGAAACCTCCCAGCGAGGTTCCAAGAACCACAGATAAAATGCCTTTCCTAAAAAAAAACAAAATTCTAACCCTAACTTCTAGTGTTTCATTGGACATGGAGTTATTTGTAAACAAGAAAAAAAAAAAAACTGAAAACAAAATGATATTTACAGTGACCAGGTTGTGAAGCCTCAGATGAAATAAAGTTTCAGGGGAATCCCATTGATTGGGCCACCGAACATCGCTTAACCTTCCAGGCTTTGCAGTTGGAATGTATTGTTCTGCTTTGCTTGAGTTATTATGTAAGGACCTGTCTAGAGAGAATCAAACTTGTCGTGCTTGCCTTTGTCCTACTTGGGGGCATCCCATTTAAATACCTAGTCTCCCACCTGAAAACTATCCATCTTGGCCTTCTTGTCAAAGGTGCCCTTTATTTTTTCCTAATGAGATTCTGACCTTTCCACTAATTGCTATCTGGTCTGCTGCAATTCAACCAAATCGAGCATTCTTCTCACCATGTCGTTTGGTTCATCTTGTTCCTCCTAAATGAATTTAGTCATTGGCAAGATTAGCTGAACTGGGAAAATGGAATCAGTACCATAAACCAATCTGAAGGGAGAGGTCCCTATAGATTTCTTATTTGTCACCTTGTCAGCCCAGAGAGCAAATTTTAGCTTTGAATCCCAACTCCTTTGATTTTCCTCCAATAGTTTTTTGATGATCCTGACTAGGCTTTTATTGGAAGACTTAGCAAGGCCATTGCCTTGAGGGTAGTAGGGAGTGGAGTGAACTAACTGAATGCCCATTGATTCACACATGTGGACTAACTCTTTATCTTTGAAAGCAGGAGCATTATCAGTTACCAACCTTTTTGGGAAACCGAATCTGGTGAGGATATTTTCATATAGAAATTTGATGATAACCTGATAGTTAGCATTCTTGGTGGGAATTGCCTCTATCCATTTGGTGAAATAATCAGAGGCTACCAAGATCCATCTGTGTTGACCATTGGATGAAGGATTGATCTCCCCTGTGAAGTCAAGGCCCCATTGCTGGAAAGCACAATTAACCACAATAGGCCTCAAGGGGAGGGATTTCAGCTACTGTTTTCCCATGAATCTTTGGCATTTGTCACAAGTTTTCAGAAAAGTGTATACGTCAAAGAACAGACAAGGCCAATAGTACCCAACCCTTAGAATCTCGTGGGAATTATTTTCCAGTAATGATGCCCCCCACATATGCTTGAATGGAAGTGATGCATGACTTGACCTAATTCTTCTTTGTCCAAACACATTAACAAAACTCCAGCAGGGTCTTTCCAATACAACAGATTATCACTTATGCAAAATTTTACAGATTTGAGCTTGAGAGATCCTGCCTGAGTTGTACTAAGTCCAACAGGAACTTCTAAATTTTGCAGGAAATGAATGATACCTGAATACCACTCGCATGAGAGCAAATTTTCAGGCACCTGTTGGATGTTACATTGTTCTGCTGTAGCTACCGTTGTTGGAAAATTTTCAAAATTTATTCTGATGAAACTAATGTCTAATAGTTTGCAATTCTCTTCAGCCATCAGCTTGGCCAGACCTTGGCCCTTTATTAACCTAGTGGGCTTCACCTCTATGTCAAATTCAATCAGCTTGGCTATCCATTTGGCCCTCTTGCTATCAATGTCAGGCTGAGTTAAAACATCCTTTACAAAAGCTGAAGGGACATAGGCTATAACCTTTGCATGTAGGATATAAATTTAGAATGCTTTTAATGATTTAATTAGAGCATAGGCCTGTTTCTCTATGGGATCGCACTTCAGCTCATCATCCCTCAATGTTTTACTGAAGAAGGCAATTGGATGATCAAGCCCTTCATCATCTTTCTGTAGTAAGATTGTTGCCACTATATCATGGGAAGCAAAAGAGAAAATATAGAAAACCTTGGTGTAATCTGGACTAATCAGGGTAGGAGCTTCCATGATAGCCTGCTTGATGGCTTCGAAAGAGTGCCTTTCATTTTTTGTCCATTTGGTTTCAGCTCTGTTTTTTAGCATGGAGGTTATGTGTTTTACCAGCTCATAAAACTTTGGAATAAACCTCCTGACGAAATTTATATTACCGAGGAAAGACTGGATATCCTTTTTCGACCTTGGTATAGATACCTTCTGAATCGCTTCAACTTGAACTGGATCAATCCTTACTCCCTGTGCTAAAACTATGTGGCCCGGGAGCTTTCCCTCCCCAAGAGCAAACTGTGACTTCTTAGGATTCCAAGAAATTCCAAATTATCTGCATTTCAGGAAGACCTCCCTTAGGTGTTTCAAATGTTCTTCGTGACTGTTCGAGTATACTATGATATCATCGAGGTATATGAGGATGAACTTATCCTTGATTGCCACAAATGCTATATCCATGGCCCTCTGAAAAGTGGCCCTGGCATTCATCAGTCCAAACGGCATCTTGGGGTACATGAAGGTACCCGAGGGAGTGGTAAAGGTTGTCTTCTCCTGATCATCGGGGTGTACAGAAATTTGATTATAGCCTGAGAAGCCATCCAGAAATGACATGACCCTAGCTACTGACACTCTCTGCAGTAAATGCTCCATCTTGGGCAGAGGGTAGTTATCTTTTTGGGAGCCTTTGTTTAAGTTCCTAAAATCAACACATAGCCTGACTTCACCATTCTTCTTCCTCACTATCACCAAATTCGCAACCCATTTAGAATACCTTAGCAGGATTATGATCTTAGCATCAATGAGCTTTTTCATTTCCCTCTCAATCACAGGTAATAGGAGAGGGTTTATAGGCCTTAGGTTCTGTTTAAAAGGGGTGGTGCCTTTTTCTAGTGGAATTCTATGCTGAATGGTGTTTTTGTCATAAGTTTTCAGCTCACTGTATTCCCAAGCCAACACATCTACAAAATCCTTCAGCAGGTTGCAATAACCTGACCTCTGATCAGCTGTCAACTCAGTGGACAGATTTATGAATTTAAGGTGATCCCGGCTACCTATATTATGTTCATGGATAGCTGGGTCTTTCTCCTTATTCACTGGCTTAAATTGGATGTCATTTTGGTTAAAAATCCTTTCGAGAAGTACTAGGCCCCTAGGTATATGATTTCCTGGAAATTGAACAATGTCATGTTGGCCTATTTTCCCTTTCAATTTAGATCTCTGAGATTCTTCTATATTCAGGTTTTCTTGGTCAATATGCATATCATAAAATTCGTCAACAACCTGGAGAAATCTACTAAGCTCATCATCATTCTCAAAAACTTTCCAAAATTTGACATTATCGAGTAGGGATGGCCTGTACCTGACTTGGATATCATACTTCAACTTGGGACGCATGGGAGGGATGAACGTGCTAGCAGAGACAACAAGGGAATCAGCCAGGTGGTTCATGGCTCACGAGATATAAGAAATCTCAAAAAACATGAAGGAATCTCTGAGTTTCCATACCTCATCTCTATATGAATTCAGTCTGACGTTCTTTGCCTGATAATTTCCATTCACTTGCTATATGATGAGCTCCGCATCTCCAAATATTTTCAGGCACATGATTCCCATCTCTTTGGTAGCCTTGACTCCCAACAGCAAATCCTTGTACTCTGCTATATTATTTGTAGTTTTGAACTCCAGTTTATAAGACAAATGAGTGACGTCCTTCAGAGGAGAGATCAAGACTACACCTGCACCTGCTGAGGCCTGGGTACTGGCACCATCAAAAAACATGCTCCACACAGCAGTGGTTACTTCCTCAGGTTGCTAACTGATCGTCATCTATTTGTAGGATACATGCTCCAAAATCTGTATCCACTGCGTAAATGGAGAGATTTACAGAATTCTTCTCATTGTTGATGGTATAAGCCAACTAGTTTTCCCTGTAGAGCCTCTTAGTTTCACCTCCAAACATAGGAATGGTAGCATAAGTCAGATCCATTTGTAGGGTACCCCCTAGCTGCTTACTCCATGATCAGGACAAGAGGATACCAAACTTCGGTGGGATGTCAGAAACCACTACATCCATTACCATGCTTTTTGAAGGAAGCTGAGTTAGTTTTATTAGAAGATCCTTTATGATGCCTAGGCATCTAACTTTTCTGGAGTCAAAAGAGAAGAGATCATGGTAGGGTTTTCTGATGCTACGCCCATGTTCATCCATCACAGCTTTAGGCATGAGGTTGAGAGAGGCTCTTGAGTCAAGTAAGCAATTGTGAAGAATTTTGTCATGGATGTTTTAGGAGATATAAAAAGGTGGGAAGGACCCGTCCTGTTCTTCAACCATGGGACCTAGGGTTACTGTGGGCTTATCGTCAGCATCTAAATTCACAAAGTTAGAATCTATGGGTGCTTTTGGTTCGATGGATTTCAGTATAGATGACTTGAAGGAATCATTTTTCATCAACTCAATTACTGGAAAAGGGATTTTTATTTTCTGAATCTCAGTTTCAAGATTGAAGGAGTAGGGCAACTTGTCAGGGATTCTTGTCTCTTGAACTAGAGCTGTAAGTTGGACAGGATCTAGGACAGCTGGCTGAGATGATCTTTGTTGCTGTTTTGCAAGAGCAATAACCTGTTTTGTAGGAGCAGCAGACGGTTGTTTTGAAAGAGTGATAGACTGTTTTGCAAAAGCAACAGGCTGCTTCGTGGGGGCAAGAGTCTTCTTCCCAGGAGCAAGGGTTAAAGGTTTCTTAGCAACATTCCTAGACCTCAAATCATAGCTCCTTTGATCATCAGCCTGATACAGTGATTCCTCGGTGATTTGTTCATTCATGAGGGCTTCCTCATAATTAGATTGTGTCAGGAAGGTGGGGTCAACCTTATCCTCCATGCAGTTGACATTGTCTTCTTCTTCTGCTCCTCCTTGAATAAGTTCCTGTTCTTCTTCTAATACTGCATGCTAGAAAGGGGCTCTGATCCTTTGTTCTTCAGCTGGATTCCTGTCTCTCTGGAGGATCTGAGTCTTTGGGCCATTTCTTCTATAAGGGGGAGCATTGGTGTTCCTGGGAACAAACTCATTCAGTCCTTTACTTCTTGTAGGTGGTTGGCCTTGCATTTTCATCTTGGACATTTCGGAGGTCAGGCTGTCCAGCACTTTAGCCATTTTTTCCAGGTTAGTTCCTGATGAGGAGGAGGAATCTGGGGTTTTCCTTTTCTTGTCGATTTTCCCTTCGAGGATCTTAGATGTGACCATATTTGAAACAACTTCGAGCACAACATCTTGCATGAGCAATAAAGAGGTAGATCTTCTTTCTCGGAGATGAAGACAAAACTTAGGATCAAAAGGATTTGCTTAGGTAATCCTGGCTGAGGTATATGTGGGTTTGATCTCTGCAGAGATTTTGCTAAACATTTTATTAAACCTCTTGGGGAAAGATGACACAGACTCGCCACTTTCTCTCTTCAAATTATCAAATTTTGTGAGGTAATAAAGGTGGTCTCTTTTTCCCCCCCAATGCTTCAAAAATAGTTCATCTAGGGCTTCGATATCATTTATTGACCCTGCAGATAATTCTTTGAACCATTTTCTGGCCAGACCATCTAAACTTTGCACAAACACCCTAGTCCATACATCTTCGTGCTCAATATTTATGTTTTCACCATAGATATAGAATGCCTCCAAGTGCTCTTCGACTGTAAAATCCCCCTCCCCGGTGAACTTTGGCATATATTTTTGGTAATCTCGAGTAGGAATAGCAGCAAGGGGATTACGCAAATTTAGAGGGGCATACCTGGCAATGAGGATCTTTTCCATTTTGGTCAAAGGGACAGCCATAGTGGGTGTGGCTACTGAAAGGGTGGCAGAAGGTATTTTGGGTGTGGACGGTAGTTGATTAGGTATAGGCAACGATGAAGGTGAGGGTTTTAATTCCATGGTGTTGCCAAAAATTGGGGTGAAACAAATTGATGGTTGTTCTGGAAAATCGGTTCTCTTACTAGACTATGCAAATAACGAAGACGACCTCTCTTCATGTTGGTCCAAAAGGTCCTGAAAAATATTTTCAATGGAAAGTACGTTGGTGTAAACAAAAGGGTACTTCTCTTCTGGTTCAGTCAATAAGGGCTATAGGTAGGATGAACAGCCTTCTTCTTTGATGGATTCTAGGATTTCTTTTCCTAGGTCAGCTCGGGTAGCAGATTCTGGACTAGGGACTTGGGCAGCATAAACGGATGAGGATACTTGATCCCATAAGTCTTCTGATTTACTTATAGTTTCTTGTGAACCAACTGCTTCAGGGAATGGAGATTCAAAAGGAGTTTCATTTGATGAGACAGAAGAAATACCTTGAGTAGTGCCTAATGAGGTTCCCCTTGTGGACCTGGAAATCTGTCTCTGCATAGTCCTTCCTCTCCTTATAACCTGTTCAGGATCTGAAACATGTGTCGCTGGTGGCCTTTGAGGATTTGATCTGGTACTTGGTCTTCTCAAAGCCACTTCGTTCCAATGGAGTCTCCAGATAGATGATTACAACATAAATAATGGCCAGGATTTGTCTATCATCAAAACTAGAACTATGTCGTCTCCCAGGGAAGCTACTGCTTCAATAATATTTCCTCGGCAATGGCGCCAAAATGTTATCCCTCCAGGATTCTTCCTAGGTTGTACTTGGAATAGCCTGGTAACTTGAACTTATCTTGAAGGATGGGGTAAAATGTGGATCAAGTTGGATGACTGAGATCAAAAATCATATGCTCAAAACATACAGGGATGCATTCAAATAGACAAGGCTTTAGCGAGTGGTGTTCAAGAAGTTTGTAAAAGATAGACAGAAGAACTCTTATCGTGCTAGCAAACTCATACATACAACATATATATATATAAATGGAAAATCATGAAAAGCAAAAGGGCAATGAATATCCAGTTCTCAATACGAAGATAGGATTATAGTTATCTGGCATAGACAAATGAAAACTCGGGAAATAGACATTTCACTGCAAGTATAAAAGATATAAGAATGGAAACTGAACCCACATATGGAAAAAGAAGCTTATATAAATGATATGTAACTAGAATTTTGATAATACAAATTTAAGCAAAGTTTGTCCAAAATCGAACCCTCGTTCTACTTCAGTTCTGGGCTTTATAGCAATTATAAAGTTTTTGAGATCCCAAACGATGGATCGAATCTGCTAAAAAGAACAACTAAGAACAGTTAATGAAAGATGTGACAGTGTATTATGATGAAAATAACTGATTCTTGCTGATACACCTATGCTTGATAGCTTAAATGAGCCTCTGGGGGCTGGAGGATGAGTTTGAAACTACTGTCTGCAAAACCTGTAGGTGTCTTTTTCTAAAAATAGACAGGAATATTCCTCTGTTTATCTTGCTGGTGCCCTCAGTCTGGGAACAAAGGTGATCATGATGATTTGAATGTTCGTCAATCCCCTGGAAAATGCCTTTAAGATGCTTGGGCCAACATAAAAGGGTTTTGATGCCCAAAGACAAACCTTTGCGTTTTTGGTAGTTAGCAAAACTGGGCTCAAAAATGATAAGCAACCGAAAAACTTGTATTCGGTGGTTAATGAATTAGATTAAGGCTTTGCCTAAACCACCGAATCGCTTTAAGGCACTGGGAACCTTTCTCTCTTTTCGGTAGCTGAGAGGGTTCTGCCTGTATGTCGTAAACCACCATATCGGGATTCGGCAGCTAATGAATAACTCCTATGTTTTCCCAAGCTGCCGAAAATGGTGTATGATCTAGCCTACAAAAAGTTTTACAAAATTGTGTTTCTGACCCCTACTACTCATCTCCCTACTGCCTTAATTTCTCTACCCCCTGGGCCAAAATTGGAGGGTCAACAAAGTTGATTGCAGCTGCTGCTAAGGTGTCGAGGTCTGAATGTAGCTTGGGCCGGGGACTCTGATTTTTTTCCTTACCCTCTAGAGACTCGACCTTCCTCCTCAGCCTGATATTTTCTCTGATCAACCTAACGTTTCTTCCTCTCATTTTTTCATGTTTCTTGGTCAACCCATGAAAAGAGACATACAGCTCATTATATCTTTTAGTCAGCCTCTCATTTTTCTCCTTGATGAATCTCTGAGGTATCTCGCGTTCATATGCCTGCTAGAGGAGTCAATTAATTTTCTCTGACGCAAAACTCTTTGCTTTATGAATTAATTCTTCGGCTACCTTTTGACCTTTTTCCTCCATAGGTGTAGGGGAAGGTAAATTAACATAGGTGGTCTCCTGTCCCATCACAGATGGAGCTGCTTCCTGGAGCTCCTATTCCGTCGCTAGCTCCTTATTTCCTGCTCCGACTCCCTGCAATTCATCCTCCTCAGAATCGGTGTAAGGGAGATTTAAGAGGTTTGCATTCCTTGAAGGGGTCTCTTCTGAAACAGCTCCCTCGCCCTCAGTCTTGCTTTTGAATGCTAATTTCCTTTTGGTTTTATTCTCTTTGGGGATTGAGGAAAGGGGGTCGATTGTAATTACGGAAATAGCCCTTCTCTTCCATTTCCCACTTCTAGGGGTGGAAGACTTCTTTCCATCTTTCGGTTGCAATTCTATTTCGAACCCACTCCAGGAAAGGAAGAAAGCCTAGTTCATGATTTTCCTTTGCACCAACTCAGAGACTATGAGATTGATCAGACCGTGGTGGTACAACCTGCTGGCGATTTGGGTTGGCTGGGTTTTGACCGAACGTGCCATTTTAGTCAGGTTCTTGTGGAGGAAAAAGGGGAGATTTAAGGGGCTCTTGCCAGTGAAGTGATCCAATAATCTAAAATGGTAAATCAGCACCCTGTTATACCTGCCGTCACAGGTTATGTAAACCATAATTGACTTCAATAGAAGCTGCCATTTATCCTCCAGATATGACATAAGGATGTCTTTCTTCCATACCAAGTTTTTATGCTCAGGTTTTAGATAGGATTGAAATTCTAAATCTTTTGCGACAGTGGTCTTAAACCAATTTTCACCGGTCGCTGGAAGTTCTGTCACCTGGGCTATAAGGGCCTCATCCACCTTGAATTCCTCCTTGCCTATTACAGCCCTACTACCGTCAAACGTGAGGGCAAATGCTTCGGCCACCTGTTGATGAGAACCCTATAGCTTTTTGCAAAAAATATAGCAGCCGACATTTTTGAAGAATCGACATACCTTAGGGTGCACCTCCAGGTAGCAGATGTCGTTCAACCTCTTTCCTCAGGACCACTCCTCCTCCTTTCTTCATCTACAACCTGCTCACTGGCGCCTGCTGCTAAAATTGGGACTAAGGGAGAGATAGGAAATCAAGGAGAAAATGAGTTCAATCAACGTGGTGAGGGTGAAAGAGGAAAGGTGGTGTGGATTTTTGGGAACTGACTCTGAGGAGTGTGAAAAGGTTGTTAATCATGAGGACTTTATGATGGCTACTGTGGCATGATTATACCAGAGGAATGAAATTCTAGAGTGCTGGTATGCGGAGAGGAAACGAGGTCCATCTGGCTAGAGGTATGGCGATGGAGTCCATCCTCACCTTGGGGTAGATCGTGTTTTTGCTGAAGTGACCATTTTAGAGGATAAGCCATAATGAATTCCCTTTGCATTAGAACCAAACCCATGATTTGACATGTCCACCGATTGACGTCGACTCAGTTTCAGTAGCCAGTAGTCTGCCTTTAACCCCACACGCTGCCGGAAAAATCTTCACCAATGCCTTTTTTTCTTTCGGTGGCTATAGGCAATCCAGCCTATTGGATGGCAAGTTGCGAAAAAAGTATCCACCTTTTTGGTGGCTAATCAACACCATCGTGTTCGCCCAAGCCCCTGAAAACGGCCCCATGGATCACGAAAATGACTTTGCTTTTGGCAGCTACAGGAGGTTCCATTCTTGAACTGTGAATTGTGGAAAATATCTACCTTTTGATGGCTAATGAACACCCTCGTATTCGCCCAAGCCATGGAAAACTGTCCTGCGAGTCACGCTGTAAGTTTGTCCTTTCGGCAGTTGGGGCGTTTCGTCTTTCACATGATAAGCTATCGAAAACAGGGTTTTTGGTAGCTAATGAACCATCGCTAGGCCCACCTAAGCCACCAAAACCTGAAAGTTCTTTTTGGGAGGAGAGCCAGCTTAAAATGTTATTTCAAACTTCATTACCTATTTCAACTTATCAAACTGAAACTCAAACGCATGCAAAAATGAAAAATTAAAAACTTCCTATCACCTAGGTACCATGACTAGTCTATGTTTATTGAGGAGATAACAACCCCGATGTACATAGAGGAGTTTATTATGTACTGGGCGTAAGCCCCGATGTACGTTGACTGTTGGGTAGGATCCTTGGAGCACTCTAAGCTTGATAAATGGATACCGGATCCAAGGCCACTTGAATATTCTAGATGTGCCTCACAACCACATTCTAGCACTAGCATAACGCCCACATGAAAGTGTTGAGTTAAAAACTCTGAAAAGCACTCGGGGTTACTAAGTCTCAAAAGTGTTGAGTCGGGAAGACTCTGAATAACACTTCTATTTTCATCACAATTATTTAATTTGGTTAAATGAATCATATTCAATCTATCATCAAGTACTGCAGGAACTACCATGTTAAACGAGGGAATCCGACATGCAAGAGAGAGACCTAGAGGTGCCTACCCAATCTTACCAAAAGATTGTCCAAAGTGTCGGGCCTTGTCCTTAAAAAGAAGTATCATGAAAGATACATAAATAAATAAAAGAAAATTACCATAACTTAAGTATGAAATGACTAAGAATAGTCTTATGTGCATGACTTGCATAAAGGTCTCACAATTAATATTATTTTTTAATAGTATTAATAATTATTATTAATTGTTTATAAGATATATATATTTCATAAATTCCATGCATAGAGGGCTATCACATTATCCTACTATTAATATGTATTATAAAATAGTAATGTTAATATATAACTACTATTTTTATTATTATGTAAGATGTAAGTTAAAGTCACTTCTAGTTAAAACAAATAAAAGTCCTAGTTTAAATAAGGACTAGATATTTAGTAAAAATATCTTTTAAAAATATTAATTTAATTAAAGAAACTAAATAATTATTCAAACAGCTATATTCCAAGACTCTCCTATATAAAAGAGGGCAAATCCCAAGAGTGTGAATCATTTTTTTTTTTTATTAACATTCTCTTATGAGAATAGAAGAGAATTTTGCTGGAAGAACTGAAGTGGTCCCACATTAATATCCAGATCTAATCTAGCAGTTGAACCTAGGGCCTCTACTTCTGTCATTGCATGTTGGAACCAACTCGAGAGGATCTAGTTAAGACCAGGAACAGTCTAAGGGTCATGGTTGGGAGCAACATGGTAGTCCCAAAGGTATCCAGTTAAAAGCTCACTCTTTAGGTCAGCCAAGTCCATAAGCTTTCTACATTAATTACTGTTTGAGTGTGCAAGTCTTGTAGAGGAGGATTTAGCTTCAATAAAACTAAGTATGAACTACAAATCTTCATTTCAGTTTGCAATAGAAGCTAGGATTAATACATTAGGATTTATTTTATAGTACTATATTTTCCCTGAATCTTTAAAATGTTATCTCTTCCATAGAGCAAGGGCCTTAGGGCATGGGCTCACAGGGTTACACGGTAGGATTATTTTGGGTCCCTTAAACATAACTTTTGTCTTCACTATAACTCGGCTTGAACCAAAACCAACTAGAGGTCTAGCAAGGCTAGCCTAGCTAGCTTGTGCTAGACACCAAGGTCAGCAGATAAACCTTAGAATGCCAAATCAATACGTAAACTGATGGATGGGCTCTTACAAGATCTATGTTTAAATTGCATTTTAATGCTGAAAAGTTATACTATATTTTCCAAACTCATATATAAGTAGGGTCAATTCCTTTGTTTCAGTTTCTACCATTCTTTTAAACTTAGAAAGAAAATCACAGACATGATTGGAGAGTTCTCTTTTTTAAAGAAATTACATTACTGTAAACTCCCAGGTCTTATCGAATGCAACCCACAGTAGCAAAAATGCTATTTCACAGTAATCAAGCCTTTCATCACCAATGATTTCATATCAAGCTATTGACTACGATTTTAGCTGTACATTTCCTTTAATTTAAAATCTTCCTACCAAAGAAAAAACACAAGAGTATGCATACAACATGATTCCACTATCATTAGATTCTAGAAGTTTAGATAGCTCATCAAACGTTCACACATTTCAGCCAAAACCCTGACGGGCATCTTTTCCAATACAAGGGTCGAACCCACATCAACCAAAGTCGATACATTATCATTTTAATAACATTCTCTTTAGAATCAGGTTAAGGGATCAATACTTACTACCATTTTCAAAAACCCTTGCTATCGTTCGAATCACCCGAAGCATAGATTTAAGACACAGGCTTATTTCTCAAACAAATGAGTACACAACATCTAGGATTATGATTAACATCTTTATAAATAAAATGTAGAAACCTTTATAAATCCAAAGATTCAACTATCACCTAGAAAAACGAATGACATTTCCATACAAAATGAATTGATAGAAGTAGGTCGGTTCTCAAAACTCAGGAGCAACCTAAATCACCCAGGATAATAAACTAACTAGATATTAGAGACACCAGCAGCATTAAACAAACACAGGACATAGCAGAGCTACGATTCTCATTTAAAATACCAAATCGATTACCTTCAGGTTAGAGCCACAATAGCCAACGCCGAGTTCAAATAAGCACTAACCATACATTTGAACAATTTAAATATCATCCATACATGATCAATAGGAAAACCCAGGCATCGGTAATTCCTTTCAAAATCGCAAAAATTATACATATGGGTACATCTCCTCTTCAAAACGGTGTAGAGTTCCACAGAGCCAAATGGCCCAACCAATACATCAAAACCAGAAACCCTCTAGGGTTATCCCCTTAAAAAATAGACACATCCATTAACTGGTCGAGCCAAAGGAAACCCCTCAGGAACTTCAAACAAGTTACAGCGAGCCCAAAAGGGCTTCACGAAGCTCCTCATAGCAATGACAAGCAACACACCCTCCATAGACGCGAGAGGAAAGAAAAAGGGTTGGTAATACATGAGCTTACCATTCTCATTGCCAACGTAGTCAGGAGTGTTGGTCACCAGTTAGTAAGCCACATAGAGGAGAACTGCCATCAATGACCTGCCAAGCAGACAATCACCACGGAATTAAATCCTGAGATGAATATCAAGTGTTGGATAAACGCTAAAAGGAAACTATGCTATGTGTTGAATAAAATCACCTGAGTAATGTCGAAATCACTTTCCAGCATCCATACTATGCAACCACCTGGTGCACTGACCATGGGCATAGCTCAGGTCAGGGGACAAACCACCTAGACGAGTAAGGGACTGTCCAAAACCAAGGAGATACAATGAATAACGAAAGTAGGTGTAAAATCCCCATGCCGAAACCCTGGTTTTTCCTAGCTGGCCACCACAACCACATAGTTGTCACATGCAACATTAATATTCCACCAAACTTCAACTACTAATCAATTGTTCACCCATACTCCATAGTATGAGTCGTGAATTCCTTTATAGATTGTTTTGTATTGTAACGTTTATGCTAAAGGGTTAATTCCCCTTCCCTTTATTTTTAGAACACTACACCTCAAACCTTCTAGGGTCCTATCATGGTTTAGATAGGAAGGAGTTTCTCCTCTTGTGTACCTACACAAACACACTAACATCACATGTACTAGCAAAATTGCTAAGTAGTAAGTCAGGTAGCCCCAAATTTCTTATTCCATACCTCTCGGCAACTCTGACAAGGATCTGTTTATTAGCATCAAAGTTTCCCCAAGTGTTTTCAATCTCCCCTCAACAAGTCCATCATGCCTGGAGATATCAGTTAAGCTTTCTACAAAATCAAACATAAATATAAATCTTGAAAGTAAAAGAAGGACCTTAGGTGCAATTATAAACATTCCATAAGATTACATATACATCAACTAACTTATAGTATCGCTTTTGCATGGAAAAACACAAATAGCGAAACCATCTTGCTTAGCATTCTTAAACTCTTTATCCACGTAACTTCCCAGTGCTGAAGTTAATTTACATTTCATTAACTCTTTCGGACTTATATCTAGTACAGATGAAAAAATTTAAATTTTTACTGTTTTAGGGACATTACATCCATTTATAAGATTTAGACCTGTATTAGAAAATTATGTGTGAAGGATGGCATCTAGTTTTGACACAATCTTTTTTGTATCTTTATACTAAAAAGTTAAGCTTCATAAAAAAATAATATAAAATATAATCACTTTTGTTTAAAAAGGAAGAATTAATATAAATGTTACTTAAATATATATATATAAACAGATAAAAATAATTCTTTATATAAAAAGAAAAGGGATTATAAAATTTATATATAAATACATGCCTATACAATATTATGAATACTATTAGACAAATATCATTGCTACATTGTAAATATAAACATATATGGTTAATAATAAAACAAATAATATAACAAATTAAATTTGAAATTCATATTAAATTATATAACCAATTGAACTTCAAAAAATAAAATTAAAATTAGATTTATTATAATTACTTTTTCTTTTAAAGTTGAATTTAAATTTTTTATATTTGTTTTTTATAATTTAACATGAAGATAAATAATATTAATATAAACATATATAGACTTAAAATTAACAAAATTTATTAATCAAAATTTTACAAATATATAAAAATACACAAATAAAATAATTTTTAAACTATAACAAACTTAATTTCATTTCATTTAAAAAAAATAGTTGAAATGAGATTAATATATTTCATAAAATTATAACCTAAACCCATCATTATTTTAAATTTTAATATATTACTAAATATCAAAATGATTTATATTAGTATATAAATTTTTGAAAAATTTTATTATTCAACTTATACAATTATAAGATTAAAATATATCTTATATAATTTATATTAGTATATTAAATGCAGAAAAACTCCATTATTCAACTTATACAATAATGTGAAGTTTGAGCATTTAGTTTGTTAATTTTTTTATCATTATTAATTTATATTATTTTTATTATAAAAAATATTGAAGAACAAACAACTCCATGTCTACACTGCACTTAACTAATAAATTAATAAATAAACATAAATTAATAAATAAACAACTCTAGGTAGATTGAACATCTCTTATTTCTTCTAGTATAAACAATTATATTTTAATCTATATATTAACGTATCAAACCACATAGACAATTATATTTTAATCTATATATTAACATATCAAAGTACATATTTCTTTGTATCATGTCAAGATTCAATGACTTTCACTATGCTTTAATAATTTTAAAATATTTTACTTATATTGTTTCCGAAATATAATGGTTAAATTTATTTTTAACCATAAACTTTACAACTATCCACGAAATCCTAACCAAAGTTCTTGATACTTGCGCATTTTTCTCATCTTTTAAAGTTTTTTAGCATCTGATTTTACATGTAAGGCTAATCTCAACATCGATCATCAAAGCATCCTCCCGATCTTTAAAATAAAATTAACTTCTCATTTCATGTTTGCAGTACTTAAATACTTTTTATTACATTAATAAATTTATATATTTCTAAGTGTTATTACTTTGCACCATCTACATTGTTAAAGACTAATCATAGTTTGTTAGTTTACCCTAGCTGTTATATGGTTATATAACAGTTATGGTGTTTTGTAATATATATGTACAGCTATGTTCATATTAAAGATAGCTTAATTGCTCATTAATGTGACGCATTTTATGATATTGTTCATCTTCATGTCTTTTTTTATCTTCTTCATATATTTATTATGATGTGATGTCTAACAATGGTATCAAAGGACATAAAGATTTGTGAGGCCACAAGAGTAGAAATATCATAGCGGTTAAAGTTTTAAATGTTGATCCTGAGGAGCTATTGGATTGTAATGCATGCCTACAAACAATAACGAGAAAGATGGAATGGAGGTGCCATATAATCAACAAATACAAATTTTAGGATGGCCTTGAGCATGTGATGAAGAATGCTGTCCAAAGATGCGTGCATGGAGTGCACTTCAGAGAGGAATCAAGGAGATGTCATTTCAGGGTGCTAATTCATTTTTAAAGGTGTTGGAGCTAGTCGCCTAATATAATATATGAAAATTATGTGGAGAAAGTCTTGGAACCTTAGGAGTAAGGATTTTACATCTATCTTCTTAATTGATTAAAAGTTAGAGAATTGTTTATTTGATTAGAATAAAAAAAGATATCAGATCGGGTGTGAGAAGTTATTGAAGAAGTTATTGTGAGCCCTAAGTAATAGTAAATTTTTGCAGTGAGTAAAAGCATTATTAACTCTTTGAGAAAGACAAGTAATTTAAAAAAAAATTGTTTGAAACGGTTTTGAATAATAAAATTATAAGCTCGCTGAATAGTAAAACAAAAGTTTTGCAAGGATAAATTTATAAAGAAATTTCCAGAAAATATTGTAAAGGGTTTTATATATAAAGATAATTACGGTTACCCCTAAAAAATGGATTGATTTTTTCAAGATTGAAATATGAAGCCATGTAGATTCACTTGCAAGTTTTGCATGAAGAAAAATTCATAATTTGTGAGGAGAAATTCCGGTGAAGGGAGAGTACAAGATTCAGATATATGATGTTTTGATGAAGTTGACCTGGAGGGAATATCATGTGCAAAATTTAATATTTGGACTTTATAAAGAGGAGTTATAAGGCATTAATATAGTTCTTATTTGCATTAAGTCTTTGTAAAGAGGGTGGTTAAATCTTTACAAATATTTTTATAACCTCGGAACTTTCGAGTTATAAGATATCTTTGCATTTTTAAAGTTATAAGGAGGTTTATAGTGGTCTTTTAAGTTTTTTTTTAAAGCACACTTGAGAATTCTCATTTTCTTAAGAATTATTATTATTTAAATATTTTATGTTTAAAAAAAACTATATATAATTTTAATAATTATTATTTATAAAAAAAAAGAGAAAAAAAAATTCAAAATTTTTTTAAAGATTTTTACAACCTGGAATTACCATGTTTCCCTCTTTCAACAAGATCATTATTATCCCATTCCACAAACCTAAAAGAGATGAAAGAATTGAAGTCGAAGATATAAAAATGATCGAGGCTAAAGAAATAAAAAGAAACCAGCATGAAGAAATAAAAAGTGGATATGAAGACATTATCAAATTAGTTAAGGAATTGAAGTTGACAATAACACAACACCAAGAAGAAGCTAGAGTAACTTCCGAATTCCTAGGTCAAGAAGAGCTGGAAATTACATCTACACCCATGTTAGAAGAAGGGACTCCTATCATAAAGGAACAAGCTATGTTGACTCCCGAGTTCTTAGGTCAAGCAGAGCTGTGGTCTGCATGGGTGCTCACGGCAGAAGAAAGGGGCTACGACCAGAAAGGAAGAAGCTATTACGACTTCCGAGTTCTCAGGTCAAGAAGTGTTGGGATTTACACCCACGACAAAAGAAGTAATTGTGACTCTCGAGTTACCAAGTCAACAGGAACAAAGAACTACTACGACCCCTACGTATTCAAGTAGGGGTGAATATAAAACCGTTACTACCCCCACGAAGGAAAGGAAGACTCGCCGATAGACTCCTTATACCCCCCCTCGCAAAAGATCCGTACCATGAGACACGAAGTTGGATCAAAAAAGACATCCCAACTACAAACCTCAAAATGCGATACATAGTAAAAAGTATGCACACATACCGGAATTTCGTTGTGGCTTCTTACAAGGTAGGGAATTAAGGCACATTAACACACCACCTGAAAAATCTATAAAATTGTCTAGTAAAACTCCAGAACAAGGACTTGTTAAGGAAGTCGATGGTAAGGACAATGGAACAGAAGAGGTAGAAGACAAGGATATGGAAGATCAAGATGATATTGACAATTACAATGTCAATATCAATTGTAAAGAAAATAACGATGTCGTAAAAATCAAGGAAGTCAATAAAATCAATGTTAACAACAGTTATGAGAGAATTAAAGTTGTAGAATGATACAATGATGAAAATATAAAAACTAAAAATGATCATAATAAAGACAGAAACTTCGAAGATAAAGCGACACTTCAAAAGGAAAAAGTTCTACAAATTTCCGTAAGTCAAGATATTCGAGAAATTCAAGATGGAAAGGATCCCAGAAACAACTAATGACAAACTTGTCAAACAAAGAAGTAAGTACATTACTAAGAGTTGCCTCTACGAAAACCATATCAAAATATGCAGAATTATCTAAGATCCACATAAAATTAGAAGAGCAAAGGATCAATTAGCAAGTCCAAACTATACACCGAATAGTTGTTATGCATTCATCTACATAATCATAAGCATGATAAGATTTGAATGGAAATGTGATCAATTATTCCAAGAACTGCTAAACCGTGGCACAATTATTTGTGGCAAGAAGATTCGTGGCGGAATCTTTTGAGAGGGGGATGACTTATAATAAACTTAATTGGTTATTACAAATGTATTTATTATTAAATTAAGGTAATTAATTATTAATTATTAAATGACATGTCTATTCCGGTTAGGACATATCTAATATTAGCCATTCCTATTGTAAAATCATCAATTAAATTATAAAAAATATATTTATTATAAATATGATAATTATGTACAAATTAATCCTTACAAGAAAAATATTTGGTTTTCTGAAATTTCTAAAACTTTACATATCTTAACGGAGTCTATGAGGTTTGAAACCTACAGATTACGTTAGTACTTGCTTGGGCATGTACTAATAAATTGTAATAGCTTGCTTTATTTATTCGAGACTCGAAATGAAAGGATTTTCAAATCTCTTCACCAATGTCTCACTATCGGTTGGCCACACAGGTGTGCCGTATTAAAGCAAAATAGAAAAAAAAACATAATAAAGAACTCCTCAACCCTAGGCGAGAAAACTTAACATAACTAAGTTCTAGAGCCTCTATTTCTTATGAAAATTTCTGGAATTGTATAGGATCTCGTAAAGATGCGTAGAACAATAATAGAGGATATATGCCGGAGACAGAATTCATGGCTGCACCGGATACCATTAGTAATACGTGTCCATTCTGGCTTCCTCGAAATATCTTCCCCTATAAACAGTATATATCTCTTCTTCATTGTAGTGTTTGACATCAGGCAATAATCGTTTGATCAGTGTTTCCTGCTCTGATATTCTTTCGTTTAAAGATTTAATCAGGGTTAACAATGGCGATGAACCAAGTTGAAAAGGCTGCTGCCTGTTCATCTCCTTACAAAACTGATGATGTGCAGGAGTTTGTAAGATGCCAGCTTCAAGCTGTTCCGGAGAGATATATGAGATCGGAACAAGAGATCATGGGCTCTGCAACAGTTTTTGCTAGTAGTGTTTCCACCGGCCTCCATATCCCTGTCATCGACATGGCCAAACTCCTGCTATGCGGAGGCCGAAGTAGGCAATATGAGATGGGCAGGCTCTCGGCTGCCTGCCAAGACTGGGGCTTCTTCCAGGTTTGTTCTTTATAATAGATTACTAATTGTCATCTTTTCCGTTATCAAAAGGCATAAGCTTTGTTTATCTGCTGGACATTCCGTTGTCAAAAGGCACAAAATTTGTTTATCTGCTGAACGTAAACTGCAGGTTTTGAATCAAGGAATTGAGCTAGGACTGCTTCAGCGCATGAAGAAAGTAGCTTTGGAATTTTTCAAGCTTCCAGTAGAAGAGAAAGAGAAGTACCCAATGAAGCCTGGTACTATCCAGGGCTATGGTCATGGTTTCGTTTTCTCTGATGACCAGAAGCTATGATATGAAGGCATTGGAAACACTGCCTAAACCTATCAGAATGGAAAACCTTTGGCCAACTAAACCTCCCTATTTCAAGTGCTCCTATACAACCCTGGTAAACAATAACGGATTTATTAAAAGGGTCTCAATGTCTAGACTTCAATATTTTTCATTTCTCGCAATTGACGACTGTTAATTAGTTTGTATATGAATTTATACATATTAATTATTTGAATTTGATATGTAATGCATTCTGGATTCTGGGTTAGGTGCGACAAAAAGATATATGGATTATTTGATTAGGAGATATACAAGGTTACACTGTTCTTTAAAGAAAACTTTGAAGAACTCGTCCAGTACTGTACAGCATAGGCATAAACATTGAGACTGACGTAAATACAAAGAACAAATGTCGGCTAATATTTATATGTTACAAGATACAGAAAGCCCTATTTGTTTCTTGCATTTTGCTCTTTGTATACGATGAAGTCTTGGATTCATTGTTGTGCTTTATTTTGGCTTTTCAGGGATACTTTGGAAGCATTTTCAAGGGAGGTTTTGATGTTGTGTAGAACCCTCCTCTGCCTTATTGCAGATAATCTCCATTTAAAGCCCGAATTGTTCAACGACATCTTTGGAGAAAATGTACAAGCGGTGCGTATGAATTACTATCCGCTCTGTTCGAGGACTGACCTTGTTCTAGGTTTAAGTGCTCACTCAGATGGGAGTGCTCTCGCAGTGTTGCTCCAAGGTGATGAGTCAATAGGGCTGCAAATTTTTAACAACAAGTGGATTTCTGTGGAACCAATCCCCAATGCTCTGGTTATCAATGTCGGTGACACTCTCGAGGTGAGCATATAACTATTATTCATCTTAACCCTAAAATTTAAACTAGAGTCTTTTTCTTACACTAAACGCACGAGGTATTGAAAATCTGCCACACCCAAATCTCGCGGATCTCAACCTCGCTTTACTTATGGCAAATATTTCAATTTGCAGCCATTGATTCTCTCAGATAACATTTTATAGGGCTTTTAATTCACTTCAGTCTTGGTTGCATTTCAATTTCGTTTGGAAATGTTATATGCAGGTGCTGACCAATGGAAAGTACAAGAGTGTCGAGTACAGGGCAGTGACGAATCAGGAAAAGGAAAGATTGTCTATAGTCACGTTCCATGCTCCAAGCTACGATGTGGATATCGGTCCTTTGCCTCACTTTATAGATGAAGATCATCCATGCCTCTACAAGACTTATAAACATGTAGAATACAATCGTCATTATCTTTCCAACAAACTGCAAGGACAAAAATCACTCGATTTCGCAAAGATCCATCCTTGAAATTATATTATTATTAATGACTAAGGCTTCCTCGAACTTTAATGGTACAGTTTTCCGATATCTATGTAATTATTCCCATCAATATGAAATAATATTATGATTGACCTTGTGCTTAAATTTTCAAGCTAATCTTTAATAACTTAGTAAAATGTTCTAAAGTAGTTAATTTTGTTTGAGTGTATATATAGGTGTTTATATTTTAGAATTTGGGGTGAACTATTCTCTATATTTTTACTAAATTGGAGGAGAGAACAAGTGTATAGTCCATATTGATTTTATAAGCTAAATTTGAAATAAACAATTTCAAAAAAAAAATATAAGAAAAACTGCTAGCTGATGCATGGATAACTGGTAGCTCATCAATAGATAACAAGTAGTGATAGACAACCCTTTTAAGTAAAGAATGTACACACCACCCATTTAAGTAAAGACAACCCATTTAAGTAAAGAAAGTAATAGCTACCTGAGACATAAACAACACGGATCACAATTTAAGTGATTGTACTAATCTAGATTATATCTCCATATAATTGTATAATTGAATAGTTTATATCTAATTCTAGGTAAAGTATTATATTTATAAAGATAAGGGGATCTGTTTTATCCTTTACAACAATTATGCTTTACTGTTTCTGAAAGAAATTGTTGGTTCATATTCTGAAATATCTCAGCAATCTTCTTAAACATTTTACTGTTTGCAAAAGAAACTGTTGGTTGATATTCTGAAATATGTCAGCAATCTTCTTGAACAGTGTGGCCAGAAATCGCTCAATTACCAAAATAGAATGCTTTAGGTAAATCGGAATCTTCACAGGTTTCTGCATTTGACGCGATTATTCAGCTGTTACTTTATTTCAACATGGAGAGTTATGAAGAACAAAATTTATCTTCTTTTGTATGTAGTGTGAAATATAATAAGATATGAACACACTTTCAATACTTAGAATGCGTTAGCCTTTTGGAACCTAGAATATTCAGAAAGTCAAAAAAGTAGTGTGACAAAATTTAAGTATGGAGGATTTGTTGTCTTTACCTATACCAACAATATCTAATAAAGGTTGCAGCGATAAAGTTTACAGTGATATATTGAGTGGACAAGTACCATCTAAGATTCAAATTGTAGTGACAGAAATTAAGGAAAGGGAAATACAACAGGATGAGATCATTCACGGATCTTAATATAATCGAGTGCTCAAATCAGTTAAGTTAGTAGATATATATATTCAATAAAGGAGGAAAAATAAGAATACAATAGATTTAGTTAGTACATATATATTTTAATCAAATCAGTTGAGTTAGTATATATATATATATATATATATATATTCAATAAACAATGAAAGATCAGAATAAAATAGATTTAGTTAGTACATATATATTTTATTTAAATAATGTGGATGGGAATTTTATTTTTTCAAATCATCAATTTTGCTTCAATATTTTATTAGTGTATTATTATTTTATTAGTGCATACCCATTGTGAACTAAGGAGATGGTTAAGCTCACATCATTTATGAACAATTAAGTACAACCTCTTAATCATATCCAAACAAAGGGTGTCCAAAAATCGATCCCCAATTATGCGAGAAGGGGCTAGGCATATTTATATTCGTTTTGAAAAGGTCCTCACCTGAAATAAGGATGATGATATCCATAATAACACGTATATCCATAGAAGATATTGATAATTCACGAGCAATCGATGACTAGTCCTTCGAAGATCGGGTACTAGCATCTCACATATCGACCAACCACCTTCATCCATGCTACCCAAATAGTTCTAACAATAAAAGAACGTGGGACCTTGAAGCTATGGGGGGATGAAATTATATTAGATAATCCAAATGAGCTCTTGATACTATCAATATGTTTTTATGTGAGATGATGATGCCTCAAAAATACATGCTATTAAGAGCTTCCTTCTAAAAACCAAATCACACATTTGGAAGCCATAATATTACCATGGATGGAAATATAATCAAACCTAAGCAACCTTCATCCTTGGGAATTATGCAAGTTACATCCTAGGGTACCATGGGGAGGCCTCTATCCCCACCATACTTCGACCACAAGTATGAAAACAAGAGTTGTTACAATCTATGAGATTGAGGTCTACTCGGAAGCCAACATATCAAACATAATAAATGTGCGAGGCTTGGAGAATCCTACTTACAGTAGCTAGTTTTGTAGCGTATGGGAGCTCTTTATTTTTTTAAAGCAGATGTTTACATTGCGGATACTACAAACACCAATCAAACATAATGGTTGGAGAAATCCCCACACCAAACGGGATGTCAAGATACATTAATATTACACCTCAACAAGTGTAAGTCCAAGCAAGAAGGATCCAATTAGTATATCATCAATACCAACCAAGAAATATTCAGTCTTATGATTAGTATTCTTTTCCCCACATGTGTCACAAAAAATAGACAAGGAGTCCTTATTACTAGACACTGACTCCTAGTCAACTAAACTATACAACAATGAATCATATGAAAAGTGATTATTAACTATCTATGAATCATGTGGAAGTGAAATTCCCTAAATATTCCAATGAATTCGAGTATAATCAAATGAATGCGAGTAGAATCCAATAAATAACAAAGAGCATCAACAATTAGAGCATAGAGAGAAGATGTGAGGGGCCATCACTTTACAATTGAATAGTGCATAACACTAGGTGGAGAAAGTGTATTATTCACTTCAACAAAAACTATGGCACAATAGAACATGATGTTTACCATCCCCACAAACTTTGAACCAAAGACCAAACATAGAAACATATGTGTAATGAAGGACCAATACTAAGCATTGATTATGATTCTTGTTCTTCAAAAGCCGTGAAGGATCACAATTTTTATTTTCTATTGACTAGAATCCAAGAAGAGAAAGGCAATTTAATTTACATAGAATTCTTCCATGTCTTAAGTGTCAACAATGGTGAAGCAAATCAACATGCTAACAATGTTTCAAGGTTGAAAATGTGAAAATTAAAAAAATTCTCTCATGGTATAAATCTCTCATATGCCCTAGGTTTCTGATGATTTCCAAGTGCATTGTCATTACATCATAATCAAATAAATGCTCAATACAACCATGTACCAAATGAATTGGTTCATGCCTGAAAACACATAAATTTTGTAGATTGACTTCACATGGTGTTCTTTTAAAATTGGAAAAGGGTGGGATATCTATCGAGATTCTAGGTGTGAATGTCTAGAATTATTTGTTGAATTTCTATGATTGATCCTTCGAGATCATCATGTTTGGTGTGAGTTTTCAGGATATGAAGTGTTCTCCTATAAAGTTGGCATTCAAATTCCTTGGTCATCTTTTTCATTTCAGATCAACTAGGTTTGAGTGGCAACTCTTATTGTTTTACAATTACTTGGTGATCATTGGTTAAGTTATTTGATGATTTTTTGGTGGAGGAAAATAGATACACCAATTCACCTTTAGTAACTACGTCTACCATGTAACTAGGTTTTGTGTTTTTGGTGTATTCAACAACACTTCTAATTTTCATGGTGGATTCCCTTCTCCTTTAGTTTGTTATGGTTAAAAGGAAAAATAGATCCTATTATAGAGGTTTATTTTGTCAATTAGGCTTGAACATATCTGTGTTTAATTACTTATGTATTCCCCCACAGTTGAGGCTTTGGGTCAAGGTAATCCACTAGAAACTCTTACAATCGAAGAATGTTAAAGCTATCTCCTTTGACACCTATTACACCTTGCATTCTATCTAGAAATCAATTTTGGGAATACCCATAAGCTAGTATTTTATTACAGTCTTAATTCGCTCGGTAGTTACATTGGCTTAACATTTTTTCTTGGTGGAAACATCATGGGTTATCTTCAATGGATGCAATTGTACGATCCTAAACAAAGTTATTGAGGACAATTGTACACCCCTTCAATACCAAAATGAGTTAATGGTAATAGGGAATCTATGTTCTCAAACACTACCAAGGACAATGAACACATATGCACTTCCCACCCAAACCACCTATGCAATGGAAATATTAGTACAATAGAAATGACAAATAAAAATCTAGTGGAGACTTCAATATTGAGGTATATGATTTGGAATATGACCAATAAAGGCCACTCTATAGTATCCATTCCAAATAGTTTCATGGTATCCAATCAAGGCAATTTTAAAGAGAAAGAAATGAAGGGTATTTTAAAGAGAAAGAGATTGTCGTAAAAAGGAGGGATGGCATGGAGCTAAAACTCATGAATCCCTACATATCCAAAATGAAGATTACAACAAGAATGTTTTTCTTTAAATTTCTGTTCTATGTAAATCAAACATGATAGTGAGAGCCATTTATAGGATTTATACACATATTAGAAAATCATGTAAATCTTGAACATGATATTGGGAGCCATTTATAGGATTTATACACATTAGAAATTCATGTAAATCAAACATGATGTTCGGATCCATTATAATATCCTGAATTTTGACTAACTATTTCTGAGGTTATATATTGGGCTTAAAGTCCCAACACATATGATTTGTTTTGATTATCGGGCATAAGCCCTAGTGCACATGATTTATTCTTTTATAGACTGACACATTGGGCATGCACCCTAACTAACTTCATTATTGTTATATGTTAGGCAAGAAAGCCCTAATCGATTGATTATGTTTTGTATCAGAATTGGGTACAAAACTCTAAATATACTGAGATGACCTTTTGTTACATATTGTGCAGAGTTATGATTTACATTATTAACTTATATCGTGTGTTGAGCGTGGACTCAGGAACACATGGATGACCTATGTATTGGGAATAAGCCCCGATGTACATAGAAGAGTTTATTAAATGTACTGGGCGTAAGCCCCGATGTACATTGAGTGTTGGGTAGGATCCCTGGAGCACTCCAAGCTTGATAAATCAATACCAGATCCGAGGCCACTTGAATATTCTAGATGTGCCTCACAACCACATTCTAGCACTAGTGTTGAGTAGGAGGCTCTGGAATTGCACTAGCATAACGCCCACGTGAAAGTGTTGAGTTAAAAACTCTGAAGAGCACCTAGGGTTACTAAGTCTCAAAAGTGTTGAGTTGGGAAGACTCTAAATAACACTTCTATTTTCATCACAATTATTTAATTTGGTTAAATGAATCATCTTCTATCTATCATCAAGTACTACGGGAACTACCATGTTAAACGAGAAAATCTGACATGCAAGAGAGAGACCTAGAGATGCCTATCCAAGCCTACCAAAAGACCGTCCAAAGAGTCGGACCTTGTCCTTAGAAATAGGTATCATGAAATATATATAAATAAATAAAAGAAAATTACAAAAACTTAAGTATGAAATGACTAAGAATAGTCTTATGTGCATGACTTGCATAAAGGTCTCAAATTAATATTATTTTTTAATAGTATTAATAATAATTATTAATTGTTTATAAGATATATATATTTCATAAAGTCCATGCATAGAGGACTATCACATTATCATACTATTAATATGTATTATAAAATAGTATTGTTAATATATAACTACTATTTTTATTATTATGTAAGATGTAAGTTAAAGTCACTTTTAGTTAAAACAAATAAAAGTCCTAGTTTAAACAAGGACTAGATATTTAGTAAAAATATCTTTTAAAAATATTAATTTAATTAAAAAAACTAAATAATTATTCAAACAACTATATTCCAAGACTCTCCTATATAAAAAAGGGCAAATCCCAAGAGAGGGAATCATTTTTTTTTTATTAACATTCTCTTATGATAATAGAGAAGGATTTTGCTGTAATAACGGAAGTGGTCCCACATTAATATCCAGATCTAATCCAGCAATTGAACCTAGGGCCTCTACTGATCTCATTGCATGTTGGAACCAGCTCGGGGGGATCTAGTTAAGACAAAGAACGGTCTAAGGGTCATGGTTGGGAGGAACATGGTAATCCTAAAGTTATCCAGTTAAAAGATCACTCTTTAGGTCAGCCAATTCCATAAGCATTTTGCATTAATTACTATTTGAGTGTGCAGGTCTTGCAGAGGAGGATTTAGCTTCAATATAACCAGGTATGAACTACAAATATTCATTTCAGTTTGCAATAGAAGCTAGGATTAATACATTAGGATTTATTTTACAGTGCTATATTTTCCCCAAATATTTATAATGTTATCTCTTCCATAGAGAAAGGGCCTCAGGGCATGGGGCATGGGTTCATAGGGTTACACGGTAGGATTATTTTGGGTCCCTTAAACATAACTTTTATCTTTACTATAACTGGGCTTGAACCAAAACCAACTAGAGGTCTAGCAGGGCTAGCCTAGCTAGCCTGTGCTAGACACCAAGGTTAGCAGATAAATCTTAGAATGCCAAATCAATATGTAAACTGATGATTGAGTTCTTACAAGATCTATGTTTAAATTGCATTTTAATTCTGAAAATTTATGCTATATTTTACAAACTCATATATAAGTAGGTTCAATTCCTTTGTTTCAGTTTCTACCATTCTTTTAAACTTAGAAAGAGAATCGCAGACATGATTGGAGACTTCTCTTTTTTAAAGAAATTACATTACTATAAATTCCCAGGTCATATCGAATGCAACTCACAGTAGCGAAAACGTTATTTCACAGTAATCAAGCCTTTCATCACCAATGATTTCATATCAAGCTATTGACTACGATTTTAGTTGTACATTTCCTTTAATTTAAAATATTCCTACCAAAGAAAAAACACAAGAGTATGCATACAACACGATTCCACTAGATTCCAGAAGTTTAGATAGCTTATCAAATGTTCACACATTTCATCCAAAACCCTGATGGGAATCTTTTCCAATACAAGGATCGAACCCACATCCAACGAAGTTGATACATTATCATTTTAAACACATTCTCTTTAGAATCAGGTCAAGGGATCGATACCTACTACCATTTTAACAAACCCTTTCTATCGTTGGAATCACCCGAAGCATAGCTTTAAGACACAGGCTTATTTCTCAAACAAACAAGTACACATCATCTAGGATTACGATTAACATCTTTTTAAATAAAACGCAGAAACCTTTATAAATCCAAAGATTCAACTATCACCCAAAAAAAAGAATGACATTCCCATACAAAATGAATTGATAGACGCAGGTCGGGTTCTCAAAACTCAGGAGCAACCTAAATCGCCCAGGCTAATAAACTAACTAGATATTAGAGACGTCACCAGCATAAAACAAACATGCCTTCAGGTTAGAGCCATAATAGCCAATGCGAAGTTCAAATAAGCACTAACCATACATTTGAACAATTTAAATATCATTCATACATGATCAATAGGAAAACCCAGGTATTGGTAATTCCTTTCAAAACCACAGAAATTATACATATGGGTACATCTCCTCTTGAAAAAGGTGTAGAGTTCCACAGAGCCAAATGGCCCAGCCATTATATCAAAACCAGAAACCCTCCGAGGTTATCCCCTTTAAAAATAGGCACATCCATTAACTGGTCGAGCCAAAGGCAACCCCTCAGGAACTCCAAACAATTTATAGTTAGCCCAAAAGGGCTTCACAAAGTTCCTCATAGCAACTACAAACAACAAACCCTCCATAGACACCAGAGGAAAGGATAAGGGTTGGTAGGACATGAGCTTACCACTCTCATTTCCAGCATAGTCAGGAATGTTGGTCACCACTTAGTAATCCACACAGAGGAGAACCGCCATCAACGACCTTCCAAGCAAACAATCACCATGGAATTAAATCTTGAGATGAATATCAAGTGTTGGATAAACGCAGAAAGGAAAGTATGCTATGTGTTAAATAAAATCACTTGAGTAGTGTCGAAATCACTCTCCAACATCCATACTACGCAACCACCTGGTGCACTAACCATGAGCGTAACTCAGGTCAGGGGACAAACCACCTAGATTAGTAAGGGACTGTCCAAAACCAAGGAGATACCATGAATAACGAAAGTAGGTGTAAAAATATTAAGCCGAAACCTTTGTTTTTCCTAGCTGGCCACCACAACCACGTAGTTGTCACATGCAACATTAATATTCCACCAAACTTCAACTACTAATCAATTGTTTACCCATACTCCATAGTATGAGTCGCGAATGCCTTAGAGATTGTTTTGTACTGTAACGTTTATGCCAAAGGGTTAATTCCCCTTTGCTTTTTTTTTAGAACACTACATCTCAAACCTTCTAGGGTCCTATCATGGTTTAGATAGGAAGGAGTTTCTCCTCTTGTGTACCTACACAAACACACTAACACCACATGTATTAGCAAAATTGCTAAGTAAGCCAGGTAGTCCCAAATTGCTTATTCCCTACCTCTCGGCAACTTTGACAGGGATCTATTTATCAGCATCAAAGTTTGCCCAAGTGATTTCAATCTCCCCTCAACAAGTCCATCATGCTTGGAGATATCAGTTAAGCTTTTTACAAACTCAAACATAAATATAAATCTTGAAAGTAAAAGAAGGACCTTAGGTGCAATTATAAACATGCCATAAGATTACATATACATCAACTAACTTATAATATCGCTTTCACATGGAAAAACACAAATAGTAAAACCATCTTGCTTAGGATTCTTAAATTCTTTATCAACGTAACTTCTGAGTGCTGAAGTTAATTTACATTTCATTAACTCTTTCGAACTTATATCTAGTACAGATGAAAAATTTTAAATTTTTATTGTTTTAGGGACATTACATCCATTTATAGGATTTAGATCCGTATTAGAAAATTATGTGTGAAGGATGGCATCTAGTTTTGACATAATATTTTTCGTATCTTTATACTAAAGAGTTAAGCTTCATAAAAAAATAATATAAAATATATTCACTTTTGTTTAAAAAGGAAGAATTAATATAAATATTACTTATATATATATATAATTCTTTATATAAAAGAAAAGGGATTATAAAATTTATATATAAATACATGCCTATACAATATTATGAATACTATTAGACAAATATCATTCTTACATTGTAAATATAAACATATATGTTTAATAATAAAACAAATAATATAACAAATTGAATTTCAAATTCATATTAAATTATATAAGAAATTGAATTTCAAAAAATAAAAATAAAATAAAATTTATTATAATTACTTTTTCTTTTAAAGTTGAATTTAAATTTATTATAATTTTTTTTTTATAATTTAACATAAAGATAAGTAATATTAACATAAACGTATATAGGCTTAAAACTAACAAAATTTATATATCAAAATTTTAAGGATATATAAAAATACACAATACACAAATGAAACAATTTTCAAACTATAACAAACTTAATTTCATTTCATTTAAACAAATAGTTAAAATGAGATTAATATATTTCATAAAATTATAACCTAAATCCACCATTATTTTAAATTTTTATATATCACTAAATATCAAAATAATTTATATTAGTATATAAAATTTTCAAAAACTTTATTTTTCAACTTATACAATTATTTTTATAAGATTAAAATATATCTTATATAATTTATATTAGTATATTAAATGCAGAAAAACTCCATTATTCAACTTATACAATAATGTGAAGTTTGAGCATTTAGTTTGATAATTCATTATTAATTTATATTATTTTTATTATGGAAACATTGAAGAACAAACAACTCCATGTCTGCACTACACTAAACTAATAAATTAATAAATAAACAACTCTAGGTAGATTGAACATCTCTTATTTCTTCTAGTATAAACAATTATATTTTAATCTATATATTCACGTATCAAAACACATAGAAAATTATATTTTAATCTATATATTAACATATCAAAGCACATATTTGTTTGTATCATGTCAAGAATCAATGACTTTCACTATTCTTTAATAATTTTAAAATATTTTACTTATATTGTTTCCGAAATATAATGGTTAAATTTTTTTTTAAACCATAAACTTTACAACTATCCACGAGATCCTAACCAAAGTTCTTGATACTTGCGCTTTTTTCTCATCTTTTAAAGTTTTTTAGCGTCTGATTTTACATGTAAGGCTAATCTCAACATCGGTCATCAAAGCATCATCCCGATCTTTGAAATAAAAATTAACTTATCATTTCATGTTTGCAGTACTTAAATACTTTTTATTATATTAATAAATTTATATATTTCTAAGTGTTATTAGCGGTGCCCTTATCCTCCGGTCCTATGGCCTAGGTGTCACCTTGTAGGTCCATTTTTTAAACTAGGGTTTTGCTCAGTAAGGGAGTGTGCAATTTTTGCACAGGGGGGTCAACTTTGCAAAATATTTCACCGGACACTTATTGCTAGAGTTCCTTGTTGGAGTCTTCCATGACACACTTGCAAGACTCCCCGAAACCTGGTTTTGCTGCACGACCGTCATTCTATGCCCCGGGTAGGTATCGAGCAGGTGTCCTTGAAGGCCTTTTGGATGCGAGACGGAACGAGCCATAGAATGACGAATGTGGCTCGGATCGACAAACGGTCAACTCCATTGGATTCAGGATGTCGGGATAGTACTAAGGGTGCCCCTATCCTCTGGTCACATGGGCCATGTGTCACCTTGTAGGTACATTTTCAAAACTAGGGTTTTTCTCAATAAGGGAGTGTGCAATTTTTTCACATGGGGGTCAACTTCGCAAAATCATCCACCGAGAACTTATGGCTAGTGCTCCTGGCTGGAGCCTTTCTAGACACACTTGAAGGACTCCCTGAAACCCAGTATTGTTGCACGACCGTCATTCTATGCCCCTGGTAGGTATCCAACAAGTGTCCTCGAAGGCCTTTTGGATGCTAGACGGAACTAGCCATAGAATGATGACCGTGGCTCGGATCGACAAACCATCAACTCCATTGGATTCAGGACGTCGGGATAGTACTAGGGGTGCCCCTCTCCTCCGATTCTAGGGCCGAGGTGTCACCTTGTAGGTCCATTTTCGAAACTAGGGTTTTGCTTAGTAAGGGAATGTGCAATTTTTGCACACAGGAATCAACTTCGCAAAATCATCCTCCGAGCACTTATGGCTAGCGTTCCCCTTCTAAAGCTATGCCAACACTCTTGTTAAAGCAATAGAATCTTACTAAATGTTAGCAGAGCTAGGCATTAATTCAATGCACAATTTTCATATCGTTATGGAATAGATGTATTGCAACTAATGACATTTCCTTTTAATGCACAATTTTCATTTCGTGCCTCCAATTTCATTTAGGTCAAGTGTCCATAAACTCTCATGCAAACTTTTTTTGAATTTGACCATCGTCCAAGTGGCTTGTGTATGCATCTAGAGTTTAATTTTAATCATGCATATCATGTCCTAGGGGTGACCCTCTCCTCCGGTCTAATAGTTATATTTGTGTGGATGATGGATGGGAATCTTATGGTGAAAAATGGGATGGTGATGGTGACAACATGGGTAGGAAGAGCATGATGGTGATGTTCATGGTGGCATGGTGATGGCGACAATGACCATGGAGATAGTGATACTGAGCATGAAGATCGTGATGGTGCTAGTGAGCATAAAAATGGGCATGAGGATGCAAATATTATGGTTTACTTAGATGGGAGAAAAAAACAAAGAAAACAAATCCATGACGAAACATGTGCAATTTATCAAGTTGTACCAAGTCTATGCAATTTATCAATCTATGAACCTATAAATGTATGGCTGGAATAGTTAAAATATTAATGTCAATACTCAATGAGACCAGGAAACAAAAACATAGCATACATGTACACCACATACCTATAACAAAGTACTTGATAAACCATGCAAACCACATACCAAATTACCTACCTATGGTCATTCGACTAGACCATTAGGATCACATCGAATACCAATGGTTTCCTTTAACCTCTCGTGCTCGGAATAAGGCAATAAGTATCATGCCTTCGATGAGTTCTTCCTTGGCATTGTTTGCAGCTGGACGTTTGTGCCAATAACTAAGTTTGTATAATGGTATACAATCTCACTTGGTCTATAATCTTCATATGTATACCCTTTTCTACTTGTTGAGTGGGAAACCTAGTTCAAATATTCTCCCTTTATAACCATCGACCCAATCGGAAAATCAAATCCCTTAGAGTCCCGCAATCAGACATTTAGGGTTTGCTTCCCCTCTAAGCAACGTGCCATCCAATAGTCAGTGAGCCATGCATTGCGTCTTGGGGCAACCACTGCGTATATGTTCCCTAGAGAAAATATAGTTCCAACATTTTAGTCAACTAATTAGACACAGCCAGTTGTCAAAAATATGAAAAATATACACAGCTAATTAGACACAACTATTTGTCAAAAATATAAAAATATTAATCGAACCTGGTTGTACGAGATCTGATATGTGGTCATAGTCTGGTGAAATAATTGATTGGTCCTCCTCCAACTGGGATAATTTTGTAGCTATCCATCGACCAATGGGGAGTGATACATGGTCCCAGCTATCAACCCAATCCATGGATTCGCGTTCATCCCATTCACCCCTACTGCATGGAGAACAAAAACATGATAGTTTCCTTGTCCACATTTCAAGTATAGCATTGTCCGACGTTCTAACTGAATGAAATGCACAACTTCCTTGGATGCTCTTGCACTCATATAACTGTGAATGATCTACATCCACCACCTCCCAAAAATATCTAACCACATGTGCTTTCCTAGTTGAGTGATCTTCCTTCCTTCTTGCTCCCTCCCCCATGACTGAAGCACACCATTCAACGATGGTTTTTGCATTTCGGATGATAGGTCCATCTGTGAACTTCATTTCTTTCCTGCGTAATGCAGTATTTATGCACACACCTGCTCCATCATGTTCACCTTTTCCATGTCTGGTCTTAAAATAGTTCCAAATATGTGGCACCTTATGCCTTTTGTGCAGAATACACAACCATTGGAAGACACAGTCATTTTTTGATTGCCCTGCACAACCATTAGACCAAATCCAATGTTGTTCCATCCGTATACTGTTATCCTTCAAGTGATTGTAGAACATTTGAAAGCTATGTTGTACAAAAGCTAAGTCGTGACACCTATCATCACTTATGTAGAAGTGATACTCCTTCAATATAACCCTGTTGTCTTCAGTACTATCTATCCCATGTCTATAGGTGATATGGACCATTAGGCTGACCTGGTCCAAGTGATAGTATTGACTCTGAATCTCATTTTGCGGTTGAAGAGTGAGTTTTCCGCAAAATCGACCACTGACAGGATAGTCCCAATAGGAAATGTATCCCTGCACGTTCTAAACTATTCATCTTCCCAACCAGCCACATGCACATGCTTTACATATTGTTGTGTCTTTTCAAAGAATTCCTCCATCAAGTCGTAAACCCGTACCTGGTATATCAACAATAAAGACATTTTATCAATATATTGTTACATATGAAATTGCTATCTGAAGAAGAAATAGTATCCAATAGCTCATTACAAACCTGAGAAGTGACCAATTGTATTTTTTTTTATTTTGTTCCCTCCATCAATATCATACGTGACATATTTGAATGACTCCAAGTTCACCTCTTGCCTCCCAAGTTCATGCTCATCGATCACATGTATGCATTTTTCCAATAATGCGAATCCATCATACCCTAGGCATGTCCCATCTATGCATGTTTTTTGCTAAAATGTGCAATCGTTTGGCCTACTACACAAAATGCTATGAATAAAGTCTCTAGATGGAATCGGTTGTAATGCACCTGAGCATTCCTGCATAAGAGTGTTATGCAATACATGAAAAATATATGTATATGTGTCATAATAGTAATCATACTCAATGTGGTAGCGACAACAACATGTGTTACGAATTGTGTTTATTTTAACATACCATGGTTTGCATTTTTCAAAGGATCTTTGGCCCAAGTCAAGTTCGTTATGTTCATTTCTAAATCTCTCATATAATTATGTTTGTGTCATATCAAGAAAAATTTTAATGTGTGGCTCACGATCCTTTGAACCCCTTCTCAATTTTAATACATCTTTTTGGTTGGAAATACGGTCTAGTGTTATCATGCCAAAATGCTTGCACTAATCCCTTTACCGCATCAATTAGCTTCATATCAAAGTGTGGCAACCTGCCAATGAAGGCCCAAACATCTGTTTGACCAGTTTCAAGTTGTTCTCTTATAACACAATACCTACGGAGTGTCTTCACATTCAAATTAATAATTTTGGATGTAGGTTTAAGAAAATGAAGTGCGCTAGTGTTTTTGCTCAGGACTGATTGAGACAACACACGATGAGCCACATTGCGATCCTTTGAGCGAGATTTCTTTCCAATTGTACAAAATGCATCTACCAAACTTTTAACAATATGAGAACTTGGTTCTAACTTTTTGGTCATCTTTATCTTTAACGTTCTTCTAACAACAACCATAGACCTAGATTTTAACAATGATAAAAATAATTTGCACTTGTCACCATCACATTTAAAATAAAAAAATTCAAGTATTTGTCGAGTTTGATAAGAAATAGCACGTCTGGACAACGTACCTTCAAGTGAACTAATGAGAGTTTCATCAACCTGTATACGTTTCGGAGTTCTTCGGCGTGCAATTTCTAATGGAGGTAAGGGTGTTGGAACTGGAGCATGTACAACATAACCAAGATGCTCCGACGTTTCAATAGGAGCCTCTTGTCTTTCATTCTCTTGGAAGGTCTCCATAAAATTTGCTTCTTCCGTTGCAAATCCTCCACTCAATGCCTCTCTAACTTCATTGATTGTATAACCACTACCCAACAAGTCATTCACTACCATATTCTGAGGTTTACTTGATGTCGGAATTGAAATGTTCGATGCTTGTTCATCAAATGTTGTTGAAATTGAGAGCCCCTCTAGTGAATTTCTTCGTGTTTCTTGAGGTGGATGGGTAGGAATGACCATGGCATCATCTACGGTTGGAATTGGATGAGTTTCCATGGAATGCCTTCGATTCCACATGTCCAATCTTTTCTTTTCTCTAACTTCTTCCATGGTTTCTTGAGGCTTCTATTTCCTTTCCAATTTCCTTTTTCGATTGCGTGAATTCCCCATGACCACAATGAGAAATACTAAGAAAATAGATTCTAGAGGTGTGCTCAACTATTCAAATATCCAAATTCTTTCTCAATTGTAAATATAGGTTCTTCAATCTTGCTCAATTGTCAATATAGATACTACCTCAATTGTGAATATAGATTCATCAATCTAGCTCAAATGTGAAAGTAAAGTTTCTACCTCACTTGTGAATATGGAAAATACTTCATTTGTGAATATAGATTCTTCAAGCTTGCTCAATAGAGAATGTAGATTCTTCTTCAATTGTGTTCATATAGATTCACCAAGCTTGCTTGACCTTGTGAATGTAGAATCCCCTTGAAGCTTGAAATTATGAATGTAGTTCTCCTCTTGGAGCTTGAAATTGTGAATTTAGAATCCTCTTGAAGCTTGCTAACTGTAAATGTGGAATCCTCAATTCCAAATGCCACTTGTAGAATCCTCTTTGTAACACCCAAAAAATCACCAAAATTTAAAACTTTTTAGAAATGGCATTTAATGCTATAAACACTGCTTGCGGAATTAATGAACATTGACAACTACTGAACCGGGTACTACACATAAAACAAAATGTATAAATTAACATATGCAGACTGCAGATTGCAAATTGACATAGATAAAAGATAAATGCTTTCTCATGTTTTTGATTGGATAACTAAATGCTGACGACTTCGTTGTATGTTTTCTAAAGGGGTTCCTATCGGGTTCCCTTGGTTTACTTAGCTTAACAGCTAAAGCGTTGGAACTGTTCTTTCTTTCACAGATCTGCAGGTAAGAGTTAAAAGTATTTCCAGTCATTCAAGAACTATATATGCTTCAGCTAGTCATCTTTAAAATAGAAAAGATTTGTGTAAACCATGCATGAAGGTGATGCCGGTAATATTTCCAGTTTTGTTTTTAACAACTTAGTTATTTTTATTCTGCTGTAAAGATAAGAGGTACTATGTAAAACAAGTACCAAGTCATGCTAGCATTGTGTTACTTCTATAATGCAAAAATTGGTGGTCTTCTAAGCCTAGGTGACAAGAGTCGATGCATCCTATACTACCATCAAACCCTACCTATATTGTGTTTGAACACAATTAAATTTAAAAACAATTAAATATTAACATAACACCATGCAATTTAAACATACTACTTCAACAATTGAATGTTGATGTCATATAGTTCACAATGTACGATTTAAATAGCATTAATCAAAATACAAACTAAAAACTTTACATAATATAATGTATTATGAACATAGTAAATTCTAATGTCCTCAAATTATACAAAATAATTATCATTATCAATTCTTCGTGTACCTAGAGGTTTAACAAACCTTGGATTACCCTAAGCATATAAAACACGACCATGTTCTATAATGCATGTTGGAAGATAAAGTAATAATATTAAAACATAACCAAGGTCTATGTTATCCATGTGAATGTAATACAATATGACGTTTAACATAAACTATATAACTATGTGATTAATGAAATATGACGCTAACTATTATAACCAACGATTGATTGAAGGTTTGAGCTTCGGTCTTATATATATATAAATGCGACATTGACATGTTATAAATGCTCCTGCAGGTGAACGCTATCGAAGTGATACGAAATACCTTTGCATTTATGTGTAGCTGCAACTATTAATGGATTGCTCCACTCACTCCTTCGTGGTTGACTCCATGTGATGGCCATTGGTTGAAGGTGTAAGAATACTGCCGAACTATATCATGTTTCTATTGACGTGGCCTCCAATTGGTTTTTGTAGTTGAATAAGCAACTAATGTAGTCGTTGTTATACACCCCTCTTTGGTAGTTGTGTTGATTGTTTGGCACAATCTTCACCGTTGATCTTCTGATGAAACCAACCCTAAGGTTTTTTTCTATACTATTGTTCGTCCTTTGCCTTTACGCTCATTTGGAGCCTAGTTCTTTGGAGGGAAAGGTCGACAGGCCACTGCAAAGTAGGGTTTGGCCGTTGGTGCCTCTGCAACTCGGCTCTATTATTTTAATGGTGAAAAACCTGCGTGAAGGGGGTAGCAGGGTTCGTCGTTGTAAGGTTTTACTGCTCTGTGTTTGGATACCATTCAATTTGAGCATTGAAGATAGTAATCCTTGAGTTCTTATGAGGGTTTCCCGGATTTGAGCATTGACGGTGATGAGCTCTGTGTTGTGAGATTGACCCTTTTGCTCCGCACCAGGAATGAAGATGTGGTTACGACTATTCTTGTGTGGCAACACCATCTTTCATTCGAAGGCAAACTTTTGTAACCCACATTTTCCTGTCACATTGCGTTCTGATTTACTTTTAAAAAATATGTTTCTAATGGTCGAGTTTTAACCTCGTTTTCCATGTCTTGGCAGGTATCCATCCACGCCATGCGAGTTTAACTTACTGTCGATGGATAGCATGCGTTTAACCAGTAATCCCTATGGCAGACCTTCGTAGGACCTCTGTCAGTTGCAGAGAATGAAGAAGTTATGACTAAGTAGTTTTTCGGTTCAGTAGTCGATCTCTTAGAAGACATGCGTCTATTCTTGAGTCTGTATAAAGGTGCCTTCGGCTACCTGTTTAACATTTATGTTTGAAATGTTTGTGGTATTGTTTTTAGTTTCGTGTTAAAACTGGCAAAGTGGCTCCGTCGAGGGTTTCAGATCTCAGATGAGTTTTTGGAAATGAAATGTTACTGTTCTTTCAAGCTTCCAAAACAGTGTTTATGTTTCACTTTTGATGTCTTGATTTTGAATCTTGATTCGTTCTAAGCAATGTGATTTTTCCAAAGAGAATTTAATTTTTAGTCGGGTTTGGAAATAGTAATACGACTTCTGGAAAACAATGGTTGATGTGCGTTCTTAATGGGGTTTCGACCCAGATTAGAGTTTGTGACTAATAGTTAAAAACCTGTGCATGAAATAAATATGAAAGTTCTCTGTTATCGTCTTCTTCGTTTCAAAGAAAATATAAGTGAAAAAAATGGAATAATTCTTGACTGTCGCTTAGTTTAGAAGAAAATTTAAACTTCAGATCAATAGTAATTATCTGTATTGTGATGTGTGTGGGAAATTTAGAAGATGAAGTGTATTTCTATTTCTGTATATTCGACGAAAAACAAAACCATAATGCTATGAAACGACACTTGAATGAAATGTGAAATGTTTTATAAAAAGGGTTTTACTCTTTCCCTCTTGACTGTAAATCAAATATTACCGTAGATGAAGAAATGAAATAACGCTCTGTATTAGGAGGGTTTGTAAATAACAGCTTTAGGGTTTGTTTTACTATATGTTGTAAAATGAAAAAATATAACTTCATTCGTCGAGAAAAGAATGCATTTCTTTATCTGTATGATAGTGAATGAATTTCATTTATTACTATGCATTATTTCTAAGAGAAATTGATATCGATATGCTG